>OZ025287.1:5822843-6422843 GCA_964019165.1 Mastigias papua | reverse complement strand
TAAATATTTGGTTAGTGTTATTTAAATTCATGAATATTATAGTCTATGTGACCATAGCTCGTGTTACCCTTAAAGTCCGGTATGATCTGATTGGTCGAAAATTTCATAAGGAGTCTGGGGCTTATCATATGCTTGAATGACTTCAACCATGGTCTGCACAGGTTTTTCACCAGTTTGAACATGATATGCGCTTGTAGAGCAAAAATATAGTTCGCCTACCTGAGCTCCTTAGAGCATGCGTGTTAACATGTGCATGTCATTTCACGAGTGCAATGATTAGCTCAATCCACCAAAAAGTGGGCAAGCGGACTTCCTGCTATTCCACTAACAGCAACAACCACATCACCGACAAAACAACGCGTGCTCAAAGCGGAAGCTCTACATTCAAGAAGAGGTTATACTTTTTTCCAAGTAGTATTGATTAATGGTAAAGTGATTGTTTGTAGCAGTTATTATTATTATTATTATTAAAATTCTTTAAGGAGGGTTAGCTCTTCAGCTGCCGCTGTTTTTCAAGAGGCCCTCCATTTAAATACATAATACCATAGGAAAAAGAACAAAATATCAGTTAAAAACCTAATTACAACTGCATACCAAAAAGCTGAAGAAGAGTTATGTAAACTAACAAAAATAAAGAAACAAATAACGTTAGTAGGTTGCTAACTATACAATGGTAAAAGCAATAAATAAGTAATAGAAGCCTGTGCTTTGTAGTACACTTCATGTCATATGCACAAAAGACTTTTTAAAGGAGGCAAGACTAGGTGCTAGCTTCGATTCTGTTGGTAGGCTGTTCCACATTTCGCGCCATTGTAGGACAAACCTTTCTGCCCATTAGAGGAAGTTTTCTTTGGCAGCTTAAGGTCTGTCGCAGTATTCCGTAGATTATACGAAGAATCAGACGAGTTGGCAACAAACATATTGTAAAGATATTGAGGAGCAAGCCCATTTCTAGATTTATAGACAATAATTTGCAATTCATATTGGATAAGGTCCTCAATCGTTTTCCAACCTAGATCTTTGATCAAGGGTTTGCTAGGAGCGTCATAATTGCTGTCAGTTATTATCCTGGCTGCACGATTTTGAAGCTTTTGTAGTTGCTGGATTTCAGCAAGGCCACAGACACCCCAGACTGCGCAACAGTAGCGAAAATGTGGATCAACCAAGCCAGTGTAAAGGATTTTAAGTGAATCTAATGGTAAAAACCTTTTGGCATACTTAATCAGCCCAAGAGATCGCAAAAGCTTTTTGAAACTTCTTGAATATGTTTTTCCAATCTAAAGTATTGTCAATATGGATTCCAAGATACTTAATGGATTGAACACCGTCAAGATCTTTATCATGTAGGTGCAGATTTAATTGCTCAGTTTGACTTTTCAAGACAGCAAGCTTCTGTTTAGTGGAAATTACCATTGACTGTGTTTTTGCCACATTCAGAGAAAGTTTGTTACCTCTCAACCAGTTATGGAGAGCTTTGAGGTCCTGATTTAACACCCTGTTTAACTGACGCATACTATGGTTTTGATAACTTAGGCTAGTATCATCTGCATACATGCAGACGTTGGCGTTGTTAATGGTTTTAGGAAGATCATTGATGTAAAGTAAAAATAATAAAGGACCAAGACATGAGCCTTGGGGGACACCTATTCCTATATTTTGAACTTTGGAGTCTACTCCATTAACTCTTGTAAATTGGGAGCGATTAGAAAGGTATGATTTGAACCAAATTAGTTCGGAAGATCGAATACCGTAATGAGCCAGCTTTTGAATAAGGATTTGGTGATCAACTGTATCAAAAGCTTTTTTCAGGTCCACGAATATAACTCCTACATATTTTCCTGCATCTAAGCTATTGTATCAATCGTCAGTGCATTTCAAAAGAGCAGTGGCTGTAGAATGAAGTGTTCTGAATCCAGATTGACTTGGGGCTAAGAGATCATTTGTATTTAAATGTTGATATAGTTGGTTATATACTAATCTTTCAAAGAGCCTTGAAACGACCGGAAGGACCGATATTGGCCTATAATTTTCTTTGGCATTTTTATCTCCTTCTTTGAAAATAGGAATAACTCTAGCAGTTTTCCAAAGAGCAAGGAACTCCCTATTCTCCAAGGACCTGTTAAACATGCACGCCAATGATTTGATGATATAAGGCAAGGCAAGTTTGAGAAAGTAACTGGAGATATTATCGTTTCCAAACCCCTTAGATGTTTTTGTTTTATCGATGGCATCCCTGATATGTTGCTCGGAAATCTTTGTAAATTTCATGGTTTTATTACCTTCATTTATCATATAGTCACCAACTAAAAGGGGGTTCGGAGATTGGTCACTTTAATCAGCTAACTCTTGACCAATTGTGCAAAAGTAATCATTCATGGTGTTCGAGATCTCTTTTTTCTCAAGGACTTGAATGTCTCCTTCTGTAAGGGATGTGATGTTAGTTGACTTGTAGCGCTTATTGAGAAGTGCGTTAGTTGCTTTCCAAGTTTCTTTCATATCACCTTTACACTCACTAATCTTGTACGCAAAATACTGATTTTTTTAGCTTGATATTAAGGCCGTTTACCCTATTACGAATTGCTTTATAGCTGCACATCATGGTTGGAGATTTGTGTTTTACGGCAGCTTTTTTCAGCCTATCTCTTGATATCATCAAGGATTTAAGCTCCCTTGTAATCTATGGAGAATTTTTATCCGAAATTCTCATTTCTCTCATAGGAGCATGCTTTTCAATAATGGCTGAAAATACGGATGACCATGCTCTAATCATATCATTAGTATCGCCAAAATTATTTACAACAGTCTCCCAGCAGATACATGCTACATCGGCTAAGAATGCCTCTTGATTATAGTTTTTCATATTTCTGGTAATGACCATCCTATGGCCGCCACCTACCGCACCGTTCAGTTTTCGTTTGCAAAAGACCATGTAGTGGTCGCTCAGTGCTACTTTGTGTACCCCAGAATCTAAGATGTTGTCCGTACAAGTCGTAGCGATGTGGTCAATAAGTGTTGATGTTGTTAGTGTCACCCTAGTTGGTTCTTTAATTATCTGTTTAAGACTGAATAGCTGGTACAGATTAATTAGATGCTTTGCATTGCTATCTGACGAAATTCTTCCCCATTCTTGAGATAGATCACAGTTTATATCACCCATAAGTATTATTTCCTTATTCTCTTTATCGAGATACGAAAGAACTCTTTCAAAGTTGTGAAAGGTGCAAATCGGATCGTTTGGGGGCCTATACCAGGCAACAAATAGAAAAGTTTTGCATTTTAGTGGTTGAATTTCAATACAGAGTAGCTCAATACTTTCATCAGGGATATCATTCCTGATTTGAAACTTTAGAGTATCTCTAACATATATAGAAATCCCCCCACCACTTCTTGATCTATCAAGGCGCAACTGTTTGTATCCAGTAATTTCAGTTAACTGCTTTTCGATTGAATGATCAAGCTTAGTCTCATTTAATGCTAATATATCAATTCCCATACTTTTTACTATAAAGTTGACTTCATCTAAGTGACTTCTTAGCCCATTAACATTCAGGGACGCCATCAATAAACCCTTTTTCGATTTAGCCCTAAGATTAAAGTCATTGTTGGTTATGCGACCGGGGGAATTAGGATTTAAAATACTAGCACCAACCTGCACTCCTCTAGGGTGTTTATCATCCACTAATCAGGTGAGTATTTAAGTTGCTTGCAAATAGACGGTATCCCTCTGGGGTTAGATGCATGCCCCATTGATCAATGTGTTTAAAGGGAATGTTTGAATTGTTCACAAAGTCCCATCCATTTGAAAAGCAAAAACGCTCCAACGCAGCATTCGTCTCGACAATATGAAGATTTTTAGGTGTCTCATACTTTTGAAGGAAAATTGAGGATACAGCTATCCGAACGTTAGGGTTGATTTCTCTAAGTCTTCTACATGCCAGGGAGATGTTGTTAACCACTTTATCCTTCTCCACATTTTTGCTTGTGTCGTTGCTGCCAACATGGATAATAACCTCTTCAACTTTAGGTAGGTCACTATTAATTATCCCTTTGTGTTTCGAAATTAACTGGTTGCTATGAAGTCCTCCAATACCTTTTGCATCGAAACAGTGAGAAAGTAAGTTTGACTCAGCAACACGACAAACATGTGAGTCCCCAAGAAGGAGAACCCTCTTTGAAGTACCGGCTTTACGATTTTCATCAAAAAGTTTGTCATCTTGCTGCGGTCCATCTTTCCTTATGGTACTGCAGATGTCACTGCTTTGATGAGGAGCTTGGGAACTATTGGAGAAATCTAAGCTGAACCTACTATTTCTGCTGTTGCTTTTGCTTTTCCGATTTTTGTTCCATTCATGTTCCTCTCCTTGATTGTAGGCCCTTTTCTCAAAATTACTGTATTTGTTGATGTTGTAGTTGCGCTTCTTACTTTTTATGTTATTATTATTTGGCTTCTTGTTATGTTGCATTTCACTGCAATTTTCTTTTGCTGTTTTACAATACGTTTTGGTGTTTAATTCTGACTTGTACTTAAGGAATCGTTGAGAGGCTAGATCTTGCTGTATTTTCTCGTTTTTGATATTTGATTGAGGAAGTTGTTTGTCCTCATTAATTTCAGTGCTCTTTGAAGCTTTTTGCATTGTAGCTTGCAGGGGCTGTATTTTCTCGTTGCTTGTTGGTTTTGATGGAGAATGAGGGAATCCCCCATGATTTGAAGCTCTTTGCTTTTCCATCTCTACTTTGAGTGTCATATTTTCGTTCATTAGGCTACCACTTTTTGCTCTTTCTGTGCTCAGCAAATTAGTAAGCAGTGAGATGTTGTCGGATAGTTTCTCTATAATGTTGAGGAATGACTTTTCCTGTGGTACAATTTTGCGTGGCGTGAGCAGAGATTGTTGAGATTGCTCTTTTGTTGGTGTTTTCACTTTGTCCAAAAAGCTAAGAAACGAGTTGTTGTGCTGATCCCCATCTTCACTGGTTGATTCAGCAATATTAGTATTAGATTCATCTTTAACAAAGAGTGAAGTAAAGCCAGCTGATGTTGGTTTGTCAACGATAGAGCCACTATTCAGAAGGAAGAACAGCGACTTTCGGCCATCCTCAATGCTTAGGCCATGGTGCTTCAGAGCGTGGGAGACTACAGAGTCATGATCTGGACGCCTTTTCTTTGCACTTAGTTCTTCAATTGATTTCAATATCAGCTCGTTACTGCCACAATTAGCCATTGGTGATTGATGATAAATATAATGCAACTTATACTCAGATCAAATGGATCAAAGTACTCTCGCGTAGATTCGATCTGCCAGTACTACTACCATTAGCGATCCTTTAACTAAGTTAGCTTCTTAGCAACCATTAGCGAACTAAATTAATCACACAATTTAGTCGTTCAACTGTTTCTGTTATATTTCTCAGGAAGCTAATGACGCTCAAAAAATAAAGGATGATGAGCAATTCCATTTTAGTTACTTTATTTTCCACTCCATTCATTCGTTCGTTCAATGCATGCCTTTTTCCAGTTCATTGCCACCACCTCCTGCATAGTACCTTGCTTCTTGTTCAGTCCAGTTTTTATACCAGCTTCCCTTCAACACTTTAGTACAACTAGCCTAGCCCTTCCTTTTCAACATAACTTTTGGCTATTAGTAATTCCATACGAAATCGCCTAATTCTTGACAAGCTCTCATATGATCCACCTCAGATTTTCCACACATTCTCACTAAACGCTGCTTCCATGGGGAAAAGAAAACCCTGAAAATTGTAGCTCAATAGACCACTCCTATCAAAAGTTACAGGCAATTGAAATTTAGCTCATTTTGCACGCAAAAGATTCAAAATATTTTCTCCATTTTCAATGGCCCACACCTTCAGTAATACATATAAAAATGAGCTGAGATTTGCCAACAAAAATGCTAACAATTGCCAATTCATCTTACATTTTAAGGAGCTTCAATGTTAATACAAAAATTAAACAAGAGTTTATGCTTGATGTTTCTGTTTCATTGGTCTAGTTACAGCTAATACATCTTACAAATGAATATTATAGAGCAGCATAACAAACAAAGATTGTATTTTCCCGATTCCTCCTTTTTAAATGTTCGTAAAATGCCTGCATTTAGTAGATCCAGAAAGTTGCGTATACAGTTGAAATAGATTATGAACCTTTGCAGGCTGTTGGATCTACTTATAATCTGTAATTATTGAAGATCAGAGTACCAGTACTGTCTTTATGTAGGCAGGGAAAGGTTTTAACTGAGGCACATTACTTGGCGCTTTCGGTTGTAACAAACAACCCTTCGATGCTGATTAATTATCTATTTTGAGATCAGTGATGACAAAAGAGGAAAACAGTAGTATGTCGTACATTGAAACCTTAATGAAATTGCTTCTTAACTAAAATACTGTAGGTGGTTTGTTAGCAGTTTTTCTAATTGCACTTTTAAGTACAAGTAAGAGACATTCCTTTTGGAAAATCTTGATTGTCATATTGCTATTATTCCTCGGAAAGTAACCACAAAACCTACTTCTAGCTTTATTCTCATTCCCATTTAATTTTAGCAATGAAGATTGGAAGTATTAGGCATTGCATTTATTGGTTACTATCCCAATGTTAATTATGAAGCAATATTATTCAGCATGCCTCTTTCAAACAATTGATACGCAGTATGGAATCTAAAAATTTTGCAGGCAGACTTTTCTACTTTTGCCCCACCAGAGATGAGAACTTTATGATATTTCCTCATGCGCATGGTAACTAATTGATTAGATTTCAAGCATGAAAACGCTCTTCAGTTGCAACTGTTCAAAATAATTAGCCTATATGTGGGCATAAATGGGATACAATATTTAAAAGGTAAATCATAATCTGAAAGGTTTGACGAGTTTATAATACCTTTGCATGTGATTCCCGTGAATGAAGATTAAGAAGAAATTTTGCTTATCAAAATAACATTAACAGTTGTAACCCCCCATTCCACAGGCTTGCCTTTCCCGGTTGTGGAACATCGATCGAAGGATCCGGGTGGCGGCCATTTTGTCCCATCTACCCAGTATTTTGCCCATTGACGAAGAAGGACGTTTGTGAGCTCTTTAATCAACGGCCGATCCTTTTCATACCCGAGTTTTCCGAGTCCGGGGTCTGCCAAGGGCCTAAGCCACGAGTAGTGCTTTCCAGATGGATCAGTGAAATATGTGAAGCAGCTCTGGAGTTGTTTCCAGCTTTGCTTTTCAGCATAATCGCAGTACTGCATGCCGCAAACAAACTGCAATGGAGCATTTAATGCTGCATATGCCAGCCTCTCAACCAAGCACCAGCCTCGCTCTTCGTATTCCTCGTTATAAGGCACCATTATCAATTGCGCACCAGAACAATACAATGGCAATGCGGCAATGAAAGGAGCCATTCCCTCCTGGTCAATACACGAAAAATCCACCCAAAAGAATACCTCTTCATTAAATGTCTGCGTCCTTTCCTCTCCATAGGAACTGCAAATTTTACTTTTGGTCCCTTTCGGATCTGGGTGAGCTGTTGATTCCCAGCGATGAGACAAGAAGTAGTAAGTGAACGATTTGCCCGTTCTTTTACATATCTCTAACGCTTCTTCTAGGGTAAGAGTATACCCTTCCTCACTTCTTGGAGTTCGCCCAAGCGCTTTCAGTGTCCTCCACCAGATCAATCGTATTGGTGGAGCAGCTAACTTTATGGTTCGTGCTATTTTGGCATACCTGAAAGGGAATATCGGATAGTTAACCTTTATCAAAGAGACACAGCTATGCGTGCTTCTACGTATGGAAGTGACTGCGATAGCCCTGCTGGATGGTGTTTTTCCCAACAGTCACGTTTGACATTCTAATAAACTGAACTTATCAGCATACTGCATATTAAAAATACTGTACAAAAGAATCTGTGAAAAGTTCGGACTATAAATCGCTCTTTAACAACGTAGATCTTGCTTGCACAAAATGAAGAAATTTGAACATTGTTCAGTTTATGCAATAAAGTAATGATGTGATCAACCAACCAGAAGACTGTACAGATGTGATCAAGCAACCTGACGACGTTGTAGATGTGATCAACCAATCTCATCATAGAAAGCTGTGATTGATTAGGAATCGTTCCATATTTAGTAAGGTCCTCTTCTTTTTCTGTGCTATTTAGAAATCTTTCTATAAAGCTCTGATTCAGTGGATTAGGGTCTCCGCAGACCAAATGGAAGACTTACCGGTTATTACCCCTGTTAGCAAGGTGACATACTATCCACTAGTTTAGAGTATTTTAAAGGAGTTTTAACTACTTTTTAAAGGACAGGCATCGCAAGGGGCACCTATTAGGCAGGATCTATGTTTTAAGAGTCTAATTTTCTTTCCAACACATTTCAGATACCAAGTGCTTTCAAACAGCTTTTCTCTATCATATAAGATAGACCTCATATCATTGATATCTCAGACTATCATTCTAACCTACATACGATCAGAAAACAAGAAGCATTTGCCTTTGGATGAAGTGGTAAGTAAGAATGATTCTTGGTACGAGGCTGAACTGGTTGGGACCAATTACAATATGTATTTATTCAACATCTCTTTGTCATCATGTAAATGACGTACCTTGCATGCATATCATCTAGAGGCATTGCCAGAGCTGTTGACCAGTCTTTTTCAATCAGTTCCTCAACATTCTTCATCGCTACATTGAAATCTTCCTCGGCCACTTTCCATGTTGCTTTGCAGAACTTTCGTGGGAACAATTTTTCGTGAAAGTAATTTGAAGCTTGTTCTATATTGCTTGGAATACAGCGAAGAGATTCCTTAAAATCACTTGCTAATCCATCGTTGCTGCCCGGAACAGAATTCATTTCCTCCAATCAATAAGCTAGCTAAGAAAACACATTGGGCAAAAACATCTAAGTTTTGCTGCTTTATTACTCATTAAAAACTCAAATAAGAGTTTCACCAAACTATCAGAGTACGTTCTGCTTCAATCTCCTTATATAATTCCTTGAACTGCTTCATTGCTTCCGAAACTATTAAATCATTGATGCATGTGTATGGTTTTGTTTGTGTAGATAAATCGCTCTTTCATATTCCAACACCATATTGAAAATTCAATAGCAACCCCTTGCTTACATTCTTTATGCTTTGGTTTTCGGAATAGAAAATTTCAGAGAATGAAAAGGAGGCCACTGAGCTATTCAAATTTGGGCTATGGTGAAACCATGAATAGCTAGATTTCACAGAGCATTTTCTTGCATATTGTTATTAATTATAGAATATGGAGGGAAATACTTCATCATAAGCAATGTTCAATATAGTACAGATGTAGGACATTTATATCTTACTAACTTTAGATAGACACAATCACTTTTGTAAAGGATATAGTATTTGTTCTAGGGGCATTATTCGGCTTAAATGTATAGCGAGGTGTTTGAAAAGTAGCATTGCACGAGAATCCTTCCCATTAGAAAACACTCCGTAGCAATATAGAAAGCAGAAATTTTAAATACATCAATATTAGTGATGCCTTTTAAACAAGACAAGCTCTGTACATTATGCTGTTGTAAGGAGTAAGAGGAGCATTCGAAGTTGATAAAATGAGTCACCTTTCATGAACGTTTTTGAATATCTAGCTTTCTTCACCGTGTCATTCTAAGTACATTTTTTAAATGCCGAGAAAGACCTGGAAATTCATCTGATTCCAGAAATGACCTGAAGAGCCAGTTGAGAAGAAATAAGCGGGAGTCTATTTCCGAATGAACGTGGTAATTTTATTTTAAAAGATGAAAGTCACCATGAAGTTAAAGCCTTTGTAAGTTTGAAAGATATAAGATAACTTCTCATTCTGTGCCTACACATGGAATTTAAATGTCAGATTGAATAGAAAATATCAAAATAAGTACTTTTGCTTTCTCAGTAAAAGGACTGGATACGAAATTTACTTAGTTGTTGGCTTGTTTTCTTGTTTTGCTTCGCAATTGTACCTCAAAAATGCTATAGACGAAGACTGAAGAGACTGTATCGATCGCTTATGAATATTTATCTGCCTGTGTGAATGCTCACAACAAAATTGTGAGAAATCTCAGTTGTCGTCATGGACCGCAACAGCAGAATTGTCATGTACTTCTTCAAGGTTATGAAGTTGCCTTCTTGACAAATGGTTATCCCAGCACCAGTGGCGAATCCAGACATTCGCGCAAGGGTGAAAGTTAAATGTTGAACCCTTTTGAATAACTCTGAGAAAGTCTATTGAAATCAGTGATGGAAAGTAAATGCTCCAAATTACGGCATTCCAAGTAAATGATAGATTATCATTGGAAATATTTTTCGTTGCCCTAAGTCATCTTTTATATAGTATACCGATTGGAACTGCAGTGAAACGAGGCCCTTTCAAAATACTTCTGCTTGCAGCACCTCTCTCTCAGTTAAAACTTTAATACATTCCCCACTGTAATCTCCGAATCTGACTACTTTTAGCAGCCAATGAATAGTTCGAATACCAAAAGTAATTTGTCATAAATTAAACCTACGTGCGTTGATGAGATTATAAATAAAAAGTACCCATAAGAATGTGTGTAAATGTCAGACATCAAAGGAGATGTCCAGGACCGGGAGTTGCATAGGAAAGTGAATGGGAGAAACTTGCTTTAGAGTGTAGGAAAAAAGAAGTGATATCAAGATATAAATCTAGATGATTGTGGTAACCCCAAGAACTTAGGAGGAAGCACTTCGTTTTTGTGCAAATGAATGAAGGTTGTAGGTCGCACGATGCTTTGAAAGCTCAAAATTGGAGAATTCTCAATAAGAAATCATGGATCTGTTGTGTGAAATATCCAATATTATGAAAAAGGAGATGTTATCGGCTTAGCATAATTCTGTTCAAAATACCTAGGCTCTCTGGAAATTGATACTCAAGGAAATCTTTCTAAAGTACGAAAAGGCGGGAACATTCTTTTAGCATACTGAAAGCTTTTTTCATCCGACACTCGCAATATGTACAAAAAAGCTTTCAATTTGCTAAAAGAATGTTCCCGCTTTTTCGTGCTATAGTGAAGTTCTGTAGTACCAACAGACTTTTCAAATCTTTCCAACTTCATTCCTTTGGACAGAGATGAGGAATATGGTGCCAACACTTCCTTTAGCAGGAGTCATTATATATTGTATTTCTGTCAATAGTTCGTATGAATTAGTAACCCTATTCTTAAGATTACCTATACAGTTTCACACTCAAATTTACATAAATTCCTTATTATTATTATTAATATTATTGAAAAACGTCAGATATATGGTATGATGTAATGAACACAAAACATTACTGACAATATGTACAACTCAATGAATATGTAAATTTGGTAACACTTAGGAGTTAAATAGCATGAGCACAAACAATATGGAATTTGAAATATGAAAACAATATACATGAAATCAAAAATGGAAGGGATTATTAGATATGGTATATAAGTACGAAAATAAAGTATGGAGTATTGATAATGAAAATTAATACTACTGGAATGAATGGTTTAATATTAGGATACTATTGTAAATATGGAAATTTATAGTGGAATTACATAACATTATTAATTGAAAAGTCTGTTGGTACTACAGAACTTCACTACAGCACGAAAAAGCGGTACCATGTTTTAACCATACTGAAAAGCTTTTTTTCGTCCGACACTCGTCAGAGTATGAAACATCGGATAGCGACCGAAAGGTTCACCTAACCTGTCAAACATGGTACCGCTTTTTCGTGCTGTGGTGACATTATTAATTATTGGACGAAATATTCTGGTACACTATTATCAAATTTACCAGAACTAATTATTTTATGCTAGATAGTGTAACAAGTGTTTTGTATCTACATGTCAAATAACGGCCTGGATGAAAATATTAAAATAGGGACTTCAGAGCCAAACTTAATATTAATAGCAGTTTTAAGAGAGACCGAAATAATTATCATGATATTCTATTAGATCAAATATTAATAGATTCAGATTTTGTAGCTGGAGTGCTATACAGATCAAACCCAATCATATACAGTCTGTTATTAACATACATTATAATAAAAATAAGATTATGGGAAAGGAATAGTTTAAAGATAAAATAAACAATTATAAAAAATGTGGGGTATACCCGTGAACATAACGTAATAAGGTAGAATTCTATTGAAAAGGTGTGGTTTATCGTATATGAATTTAGAAGATTGAGCAATGTCTGTGTATAGCACTGATGGCAATAGTGCATCGAATATTGGTAAAATAGTCAAGTATAGAAATAAAGATAAGTAACTTTTTAAATGCCTTAATAATCTACGATTCTATTAGTGATATTATTCCTTCCTACTATTTCCATTACCAGTATTTCAATATAGAGGATATATTGAACTTAATAATTCAATACAACATAGAATATTTACAGATTAATGTAAGGACTATAGTTCGTTATGTATGAGTTTTATTATCAAACCTAAGAAAAAGATACACATTCCACATTATTCAGTGCAATGGATCACGTTTTTTTTCAAAATTGCTATTTAACAATGAAGGATTATTATGCAGGATTCGCGATGATATATAAATACATTATGTTATATCAAATGGCACCGTGAGTGTTGTTTGTCAACTGAAATAATTATAACAACTCCGGCTATTTTCGATAATATGCAAATACTATCGTTTTAAATAAAGACACATCTAGTTATTATCTTATTAAAAGGATCTAACAATTACGAAGCTGATGATATAGCAGCAGGTGATCTAATTTGGAACATACCATTATTTAACAATCAGTTTCTGCTCTGTAATAATCCAAATTTTATACAATCATACCGGACAATGTTTACGATTTTAGTATATTTATTACCATGTCAGAAACTGGATTAGAATGTGTACACGAACATTAAAAATATACTTATGATATATATATATAAACACGTATTAAAGCCTGGTTCTCATATGTCCCAAGAATGGTAAAGATCGGGGATTTTTCCGATTCCAGACTTTTATGACAATTATGATCCTTGCGATAGCTCTGTTCACATATGTCGTAAGAATCCCAGTCGATCGGAGATTGTCGGGGACGCATCAGAAAAATAGAAGCGCTTCCTATTCTTACGATTCTTACGATTCTTATGACATGGAACTGGGGTCGTCGGGGATAGACTGGGATTGCTTAATTTTGCGCGTTCTCATATATCATAAGAATCGGGGATCGGAAAAATCCCCGATATTTACGATCTTTATGACATATGAGAACCAGGCTTAAATGAGTAATTCACCTATAAAACATTTAAACTATCTTTTAATCATTATTATGTTTATAGCAAATCATACCGAAATAAATTGCTATGTATTATCAAGTTAAATTTGGCGTCTTTCCATTGTTGGAAGATAAATACCGTAAATCCTCTAATAAGCCCCTGGGGGCTTATTTGCAAAAATATGTTTTTGTGTGGGGGCTTATTCGAGGGGGGGGGCTTATTTCAAAGTCTGGCATTTTCCTCAAACGTTGAGATAAAAAACGACATAATTTTTTCAATCAACTAAATTTTGAGCTTCTAGTTACAGAAGCTGATATCGTTAACAGATTTACAAAATGTTGTGTGAAGATTTAAAAAGAACATTAAAAAGTTTCTATTATCATGAAAGTCACGTTTCTCTTTGCTTGTTTGCTTCCATTTAAAGGAAGTAATACTATACAGCTATTGTCCTGTGAGGCTTCTTGAAATAGGATATTATTCTACAATTATACTTCCTTCGAATAAGCCCCCATTGGGGCTTATTCAAGGAGGGGCTTATTCTCAAAACTGATTTTTTAGGTGGGGGCTTATTCGAGGATTTACGGTAAAGTTGCCGTATAACTTTTGTCATGATCCCATATGGTTTCTTTATTTATATCACTTTTAAAATGTACGGAAATTTCATTATTACTGTACAATTGAAAATTCCATCATATTATCAAAGAGAGCTTGAAAAATTGACACGTGTATTGGGCTACATATGGATCTTTGAACAGTACAGTTAAAAATCAAACACTGTTAAACATTAGTTATCAATAGTTGACATATTGCCCGCAAATTGAGAACTGACAAAGGGGTGCTGTCTGTACAGGTTCCACGAAGGTAGAATGGCTTGTCAAGGACTACTTTTGATCTTGAAGATTTGCTGTACCATTATGGTGAATTTACTTGGCTCATGCCTGGTGGAAAGCACCGTGTCAGTATTGGGAGGAATATCTACAGACAGATGAGATTGATGTTATCCAATTTGAAAGAATTATTCAATGCATTTAATGTGACATATCCTGAAGTGAAGATAGGATTTTCAACGTTTGTTTCCTTGCACCCAAAATGGCTATGTTTTGGCTGGGGCCTCTGGCACTCACTCAGTGGTTTGCATCATACACCAGAATATGAAACTGCTTTTGATTCCAAGACGCATAGCCTATAAAGAGCTTTTCAGATTCATTGTATGTGATCCTGAAGCAATAGAATGCATGCTGCAAAGGTGCAGTAACTCTCCACAATCCCCTGATAATCTAAAGGAGGTTTTCTAAGTTTGATTGAAGATTGTGAGCAGGAAGATATCATAGAGTTTCAACAATGAACAACCACAGATAGTGCAAACCTCATAAATATAGTACAGTATTTACAAAACTGTCTCGGAGGGCTTCATCCCCCACCTCTTAAGAACCCCATCCCTACATAATCTCTGTCTGAAAAATATATGCTTCAAGTGCAAGTCAGATTGATAAATACGACAATCTTTGAAAATATATTAAGGAACGGCACAAGGTAAAGAGGAAAGCCACCCTGTCTTATTCCAAAGTACGTGCCAACATCTTTCATTTTAAATATTTTTTGACAACCATTCAATCAAAACAAAATGAAAATCTGCTCTGCTTTCTTTCAGACGCGTTATCATCTTAATGTATTTTAAATGATTCTGTATCTTGCAACTGGGACAATTCAGACTCATTCCTTTTAATTGCACTTATCATTTGAGTGGGACAGATATGAATTTATCATAACACTGAGAAGGATCGCTAAATATTACTCCAAAAATTGATCTTCTTATTTCTAGGTATAGGTTCAGGTACAAAGTTACTGGGGGCCCGGAGATCCCTTACATTTTTCGACATTTTTGTCACATGCATAAAAGTGCATTTTCTTGTAAAATTGTAAAACAGTTCAGTATATTCTTGTCAACGGAAGACCTTCCAATGTTTGATGATAAAAGCAGAATAGAAAAGAAATTGTAATTGACTTTCCTGGCATTTTTCTTATGCACGAATGGTTTCAGTGCTGTGCTAACAATGAAAAGAAATTTGTCATTTATAAATCAGCGCAAATGAAAGAAAAGTTTGTAAGAGAAGAAGAAGCATTTAAGAAGTATAATCTAAGGCTTTGTGTGAAGTTAATGGAATCCAAATGATTTAGCTGAGATGACGCAGGCACTAAGAGTCAATAATGAGTCGCTTGTTTGGAAGGAATTCAATTGCTATTTTGGTGAAAACTACATTTTGAGCTACAGATACAATCACATATGAAGATACTGGTGGTTAACCAATATGGTGAGTTCCTCTTACAAATAACTTGTTGTCAATAGCTTGTAACCTCAAAATGTTTGCGTAGATGTCTGATGGTTTGCGATCGCGGAATGACTTGTAGCGATTACAATGGCAGTATTTGAATGAATTTATAGTCTTCCTCCCTTGTTAAAAACACTTAATACTGTCTGTAAGAGCAGTTTAGCACGATTAGTCTTGCCTGGAGGGTGGTGAACTTACGCACAATAGGTCTAAATCCAGTTGGGAGACTGTTGTAGAAGCCATTAGGCTTATAAGATAGAATTTCTACAGAAGGAAGCTTATGCCATTTAGTGAGTGCCTAACTAGATAATTCTCAAGGGTATATAGCTTGTAGGGACTTCAAAGAGCACTTTATTCCAACTCCCTCCTCTCCTCAGTATGGGGTATACTAGCTACCAACTAGACGAGCCTACAACTTGTAATCGTGGATATAGTTTGATTGAGTGTCACGGAAGTTTTTTACTAAATTTATCAGGGTATTTATTTCTAAAAAAAGATTTTTAATATCCCAAAGCATATTTTACCCAAGATTTTATTTGAGGATTAGTAAACACTGCCAAAATGGGCTTACATTTAGCTACGAAAGGCATTTGTTCATAGAATCCAGAACGCTAACCCCCTTGTTGAAATGAAGAGAGATTCTTAGTGGATACGTATCCCTTCCAATCAGTGCATGCTGGTTTCGTGAATTCCTAGCTTAATAGTATGGACCAAACCGTTACTACGGTTTTATATACCTTTACATTCATTGAGAATAACCTTTACATAACCTTGAATGTATTCACAGTTGCAAAGTTGAAATACTGGATGTGGTCATGGGTGGGACTCATAGATTGTCCAGTAGTAAAACATCTCCCCAGAGTTAAATTTCAAGATAGCACCACTACCATGCCGTACTATTCCCCACCACGAACGATTCTCGATGCCATGATTACAAGAGGTCAAATTAAGCATGTCCTAGGTATTACATCATAAACTCTTGCTCAAATTCGCATGTGAATTGCCACAATTTTGAAGCTTGAGGACTTATAACCTATGTGGTTGAAGCTATTAGTTGCTGTACTGTATACACCAACATGGTCCCAGCATAAAGTTACAGAAGAGAATAAAGAACGGTAAATATCGAATTTTTCGATGCAGAAGCATTTCAAGCGATACTAGCTGAATCTGTAAGCTCAGAGTAGGAACTGACTACCTTCAATTCCTCAGGTTTCATGTGTAAAGTTTATTCATGGCCTTTTCCACCAATAGGAGACCACGATTTCGTAAACAAACGGCTCTCAGAGCTACCTTTATGCCAACTACATGTGTTTTAGAGCATTTTTTCCACCCATACTAAAAGAGCTCTGCACGGTCAGTTCTATCTATTTTGGTGGGAATTTTTCCTGAATCATCAAGCTTACACATTGGATTATACGTGTTCATGGAACCAGCATCGGATCTCTTGGTTTTGATACTTTGTCATGCAAAGCAAAACTAAGTGTACACAAGTAAGCACAACATTTCATTGCAAACACGACTTTCTTTGTCTATAAACCCACCTAACTATTAATGATGAAGCTTTTAATAGTCTGATGAAGTTACTTAATCCAGGGTCGAAGGAAGGTCGAAGTTATAAACTATAACTTATTCTCACCATTTTACTTTCTGAAGTCAATTAATCAACTGCTGATTCAAGAAGTTGTCCCTATCTTCTGAATTTTAATTGTTTAAATGGGAACATATTGTTTTGTCATTTTTGTTTATTATTTAAGGTCAAATTTTTGGGTTGTTGGATGTTGCTCATGAATTGTCTTGTTTTCTGTTACCTTATATCGTTAAATAACTTGACTTCGGAAATTTCATTATATATATAGACATCAGTAAATGTTTCAGAAAAAGCTATAAAAATTGCCTTTTACCCTGGTTAGTTTGATCATGTTAGACTATCTGCAGGCCATATAAACTTTGTTGGTGATTTTCTCAGTATGTGACATATCAATACTTTTATGCATGAGAAAAATATCTCATGATTTAAATAAGATTTTTTTTTAAATTTTCAGTGAGTAAGAATTAGGTAACAAGAATGCAATACATCAATAAAATCAACCAGACATTTGAAATGAAGAAACAAAGGGGAGTGTGCTAGAAACCATTGTATATAACTCACACCTATAACCACACTCAAAAACTTCATGCTAAACTGTCGAAACAGAGCTACATTAAAGTTTGAGGAGAAATTATATTTACTTGCATAAAACCATAGTAGGTGTTTGGTTCATACTACCAAGCCAGAAATTCACCAAACCAGGACACACACTTTGGAGGGGAGCTAAGACCCCTCTCAGAAACTCTCTTCATTTTAGCAAGGGTGTTGAACCATCTGAGTCCCCTCAACGACACCCCTCACGGTGAACTTAGAGAGCTCACTTGACACAGATTTTAGAAATTCCCCCGATGATATGAAAATTTAATACAAGAGCTAAAATTTCAATTGTTTGGATAAAAGATGAAGCTTTGTGAGTAGCGTTGTGAGGTTGAAAGCCCTGATATTTTAAGGAAGAAATAGATGTACCCAATCCTCTGAAAATTTTCAAACTTTCATGTCAATTTTTGTGTATTGTGAGATTACATCATTTTCAAGATATTTTAATCAGTTTGATTTAACTTATTAACTTCGTACCTTTATACTTTAAAGCTATGAAACTACATCACAAATAAGTACCGATGTACTTTTCCACGCCTCGTGTTTCTTATTTACATATAACTTCGAAAACCTTGCAACATCCTAAGAAACAAAAAGTAGAAAATCGACAACAATGACGAAAACAACGAATAACTAATTTTCTCTCTCATTCTTTTGTACAAGAATGGCTTCAGTGCTGCTCTAGTAGATAATATAACTTTACCAATCATAAATCATTATATGAAATAAAAGTTAGCACACGACGAAGCAGTAATTAACAAGTATAATTAAAGGGCTGTGTTTGAAGTTGATGGATGTTCACATGAATTAACTGAAACGCAAGTGCTAAGAGCCGGTTATATGGAAGAAATTGCATTTCTACTTTGGAAACAAAATACAAAGCCGACGCGATGAGAGAAGTATATGATGATAGTTTGAGTTACTACATGGTGAGTTCCCATTTTCCAGTGTAATTCATGTTGAATATCTTTTAGCCTTGCAATACGATAATCTGTTCCACTCGCAGTGAGTACATCCAACTTCGAAGTCTAATAGCTTACGTACTCGGAAGAATTTATAAAGAGAACAATGGTATTGTTTGAAAAAAATTTAGCGTATTCGCTAAGTGTTGGTAGTACTGAATGTTATAATTAGGAATATCTAGCAAGATGATTTTGCCTACAGGGTGGTAAAAGTAGGCAGACTGGGGTTAAGTCAAAGTGTGAGGCAGTTACAGTAGCCAAATAGCTATATCAGACAGAAGTTTTAATGGAGGGGATTTGTTTGATATGGTGAGTATTACATTTGAAAATTATTAATGGTATATAGCTATTAGGTTTGGTTTGATAACTTTGTTCCAAATCCCTCCTTTATTCAAAAGGGGAGTGATGAAAGCGACCAACTGCAAGTCCCTATAACTTGCAATCGCGGACATATTTTGACAGATTGCAACGGTAGTTTTTTGCTAAATTTATTAAAGAACCACATCTTAAACAAAAAATTTAGAATATCTGAAAGCAAAATTTTACACGATGACTTTTTCCCAGGGGTAGTAAAAATCACCAAAATAGGTCTAAATTTAGCAGTGAAGGGCATTTGTTGATAAAATCGCGCGTTCTAATTAGCTAAAACGGTATGGAGAATTTAAATGCTATCAGAGCTCTCAGCCAATCAAAGATTTGGAACCTATGCTCCTATTGGTGGAAAAGGTCATGAGAATTAGTTCTGCTAACCAATCAAGATTTGAACGCTATGCTTGCCTGACTGGGGGAAAAGGCCCCTGTGATGTGCATGGGATAATATACAGTATTACCTGTATAGAGTGTACTAATAACAATGGGAGAGAAAGTATATACATTGAGGAAACATCACACACTGCATATACAAGAGACAAAAAACATTTAACATCTCTAGCGAGGAGGGAGGAGAGCTCTGTTCTTTAGAGACACAGCAAAGACATACATGCTGGGCGTATACAACAATTTGTATGTCGGTTAAGGGACAATTCAAAAATCATGCAATGTTACGACAAGTCTCAGAGGCAGTGAAGATAAATAGAGAAGGAAAGACAAACGTCATGAACAGCAAACATGAATGGAACTATATCAATTTAACAATTGTTGAAACATGTTTTTATAGAAAGGTCGTTACACAATTAAATTAAATTAGTGTATTGAAAGGACATAAAGACTCATTTGGAGAAAATAGTTTTGACATTTATTCAAACTCTTTTCTTGTCGCGGCAACAAGGTTATCTTCACGATATATGAAAGGCGTAATAGCAATATTACTAATATCCATAAGTGCTTAATGTAGACAGTGCAACTTTTAATGTAAGAAGGCCTTCAACGACTCAGATTGCTTACATCAAACTAAAAGCATGTATATGATCAAATTAGCCACGACGACAGATTTTCTTAGATAAGGGAGCAGTCATTAAGTATCAGAAGGAGGGGGTTGGAGGCAAATGACAAAAGAGATCCAAAAATTTTGCACCCCAGTTGAACTTACAAGAATTTTTCAGAGCCCCAGTCACGGGAAGCAAAATATTTTGATACCCCAGCTATATAGAATGAATGCTCTTTGCACCCAAAACGTAATTTTTGTTATTGATTTTAGTACATCAATCATTACTTTCTCGGCTATATTAGTTGGTGGTCCTGAGCAACAGCATAAGCAATAAAATAAGCCACTCATCTACCACAGGTTGCCCTAAATTGTTTTTATGGTCTACCTATGTATGGCCTCCCATCAACAGACAACTCATACGAGTCTTCTTTCAAGTGTCTCCATCGTCTCAATTTTCCTTCAAAAGTGGAGCAAGATGACAACATGTGTCTTTTGCCCACACGAA
This sequence comes from Mastigias papua, assembly GCA_964019165.1. Lineage (NCBI taxonomy): Eukaryota > Metazoa > Cnidaria > Scyphozoa > Rhizostomeae > Mastigiidae > Mastigias > Mastigias papua. Next base: position 6,402,255 of record OZ025287.1, on the reverse strand, counting down.
CATTTTGAGCCATGATATGGAGAAGGAGGAGATTTTGTGTCTATCATTTTATGGAAGAAAAGAGTTGTAAAGAAAAAAAGATGAAATTTCTGACAGAATTATTCTGGACAGTGCATGTGCCACTTAGCCCAAAACCATTAAGTATTTGCTGCTCTTACCAACAATGATGTCTTTTGATTTGAAAAGTCTATGTTGGCAAGTAAACTTGAGCAATGCCTTGGTCCCATATGAAAGACCCCACATGAAGAAAATATCACAGGTATTCTACTGATTGATCGGGATGTTTTAAGAGAGAGATTTTTCAAGTCTCGCAAGATCTTCAAAATTGTAGTAAGTATGAATTGACTTTATTTGACATATTGCAGAAGAAAATGGGTAGTGCCTGCTTTTTTAGCTTTATTGTTGTAATTATGAATGAGTTCATCAATTTTGGGTGTGATGCACATGCCTGCGTATTATATATAGTGCAATTGAATCCATTGGTCAAGGATTTGCATGTGCCAAGAAATATTGTGACCTACTGAAAATTCCAAATCTTCTTACAATAAGTAACTACTCAAACCAACAAGGCACTTAGAGCCAACGTCTTCTGGAGTGCAGAATATACATGTAGTATGCCATCAAGGAAATCAAACAGGTTTTGTCAGGTTCAGTGATGATGCATTTAGACAAATACCTCCATTACAAAACACACAAGCAAAAGATGAAGCATTTAATAAGGTGATAAAAGACATGCCTCAATGCTAGCTGTGTTTGCAGGGAGATATTTGAATCTTGGGTGAATGCTACAGGAATTGGATACACAAATCAATGGGGTTTTAAAGAGGGGCGAAGTACAGAGGGCGTTTTGCTGCAATTAACAGGACAATGGAAAGGAGCCTTGGACAATGGTCAGTATGTTGGGGTATTATTTGTAGATTTCAAAAAAGCATTTGACAGTGTTAACATTAAATTAAATTAATTGATTTATTGATTTGGTTTTCAAATTTTGACAAGATGTTGTTCTATGGCCGGTAAACTGGTCCTGAAAAGTGCCCAGTTTACCCTAAATTGCCCTGTATTGGAAGTGTTTCATCAACATTTGAAAATCAAATTAATAAAGCCATTATATCCTGTTTCTATGCTGTGAAGCCCCGTGCGGTTTATAATACTAGTGTCATGCTACCATCTGCTAAAAAAGATAGCGTTCCTACAACTCAAGCACGTTCTGTAGTTTACGAATTTTCGTACCGATGTGAAGCTCGGTACGTAAGGCGCACTACGCAGAGACTAGCAGACAGAATAAAACAACATGTACCCACGAGCATCAGGACGAAAAACACTATAACAAGAGAACAGCCACCTCGTATGTGTAAAAACTCTAATTCTAAAATGAAAAGTGATTCAACCATAGGACAACATCTTATTACAAATCCAGAATGCGCCAAAACATATTCAGACGATAATTTTTGGATCATAGGGCAAGCAAGATCGTCCTTTCATTTAGGTGTTTTGGAATCAGTTTACATAAAGACTCAAAACCCAGTCTTGTGTAAACAAAAAGAGTTCATTTTCACTTGGACTCTTCAAGTAAACAATGGTGAATAGGTGCCAAGAGGCCAATCATATGGCTAACTGGACACATTATTCATCATATTACGTGTACCCGCATATTTGGCTATAAATTTCGGATCACCTTTCGGTCGCTATCCGACGTTTCATACTCTGACGAGTGTCGGACGAAAAACAAGCTTGTCAGTATGGTTAAAACATGGTACCGCTTTTCCGTGCTGTAGTGAAGTTCTGTAGTACCAACAGACTTTTCATATATATATAAATATATATATATATATATATATATATATATATATATATATATATATATATATTTTCTTAACTCTCAACATCCCAATATAAAGTTCACCATGGAGAAAGAAAGTAATAAGATGTTGGCTTTTCTTGATGTTTGTATCAGTAATAAGGATCCTTGTAATCTTTTAACGTCAGTCTATCGTAAAAACACTTTTACTGGACTTCTTACTAATTTCTATAGCTTTACCTCTTATTCTTATAAAATTGGTCTTATCCGCACCTTAGTTGACAGAGCTTACAAAATTAATAACACTCTTGCTAAATTCAATGATGATGTTAAAAAACTCTTCGATATATTCAAAAAGAATCAATACCCTGAAGGCTTAATAAGTAGAGTAGTCCATTCTTATCTTGATAATGTTCATACTTCTAATAATTCTAAATCAGCTACTGATACTTCTACCATTTATTTTAAGTTGCCATTCCTTAAGCTTTCTAATTTTACCCAGCGTAAGGTACGTATGCTTGCTAAAAAGTATTGCAATAATCTTAATATTAAATTAGCTTTTTCTTCTTTTAAAATTAAAAACTTGCTTGCAGTTAAGGATCGTGTGAACAAATCGCTTCGCTCGTGTATAGTATATAAATTTACTTGTGCGGGATGTAATTCCGTTTATATTGGCGAAACATCTCGTCATTTATCTACACGAGTGCGTGAGCATTTGTTCACCGATAAGAATTCGCATATTTTTAAGCATTTAAAGACTTCAATTCCTTGTAAAAATCTTTGCAGTGAAAATTGCTTCAAGGTACTAGATTCAGCAAGCAATTATCATAACTTAAAAATTAAGGAAGCACTCCACATCATGTGGGAAAGGCCTAACTTAAATAAACAACTGCAACATTATAGTATTTCATTGAGCTTTTAGCTTTCGTTGTTTAACCGCCACATTCTTTTTTCGTTTCTTTCATTCCTCTGTTCGATTAATATATTCGATTGATAGTGTATAGTTCTTATTTGTTGTAACGTTAACTTAGTCATTTCAACTGATGATGGTTTGAGTAACAAGCCGAAACATGTCTTGGAAATTTAAAAAGATTGTCGATTTTCTTCGTGTACTATCTGAATATATATATATATATATATATATATATATATATATATATATATATATATATATATATATATATATATATATATATATATATATATATATATATATATGTATATATAAGTGTGTGTTGTTATATATTTAGACATTCAAAAGGGGGAAATGGGTGAAAATGACGAAGAAGATATATATATTTCTATACAAAACTTTGATCACTTTTTAGATATCAACTATTGGATAAAGCAAATGGCCAAATCAATTTACTGGTTGAAGAATTTATAGAGCAAAGCTCAGTTACTTTATATCTGCCAGAAGAATTGCAATGCATTATAGATGCAGAAGATTTGACATCCCAACTCCTTAGACTGAAAGGAAACAAATCAAGAGCAACATTCGTTTTAATTGTTCCACCAGATAAGAGCATAGCTTTAATCCTAACAGAGGAACGTATAATATTATATGATAGCCACAAACATCAGCAACATGGAGCATTAATTGCTTATAGCAATTTTGAACACATAAATATATTTTCTATATACATAGAGAAAATGGTTGACAAATATTTTAAAAGTTGCCTTCCAAAAAGTAACCTGATTTATTTAGAGATGATGTATTAATCCCAGTTTCATTTACTTTACTTACAACAAATGTTAACATCAAATAGACCAATATTACAATGTTATAAGAGGATTGTCAATAGTTAAATTACTTTTTTTATCAACTATTAGCCTCCTTCCCATATGGACAATAGTTCAAAATAAACCATAGTTTCAACAGCATTTCATGGCTAGAGGCAACTTGCCCAAGTGTGCCACCACATAAGTAGTGAAGTACAACACTAATACAAGTTGATAGTGGATATACCTTTTTGTGGCATTTGTCAAAATTTTGAGTTAAGTTTAATGAAGTCACATCAGAGGTATAGAGTATGCGTTAATGGCGTTAAAACCAAGAGATATGATTGTGACTGGAGTATTAAAAATAACAGGAGGATCAAGCTTATTTCGTCTAAATCGATATGCATATAGGTGCCTACATGGAAATCTAGCGATGTTTCCAGTCAGTGACCCGAAATGGAATTTGAATGAAGGTTCGGCGGGACAGTACACAGTAGCGTAGCATAGTAAACGTAGATTGTACCGTTACCTATAATTGAGATCGGGTGTAAAATTGACTTCTGTATGAATATGTGCACAACACCGGTAACATGTCTGTGTGAAATGGTAATAAAAGACCATTTACATAACCTTCTAGCAGTACTTTCCTGGTCTGACAACGCGTGTTTCTGTCTTCACTTTACAGAGCGCCTTCGCAATTACCACCGCCATGAGCTTAAACATTTTCCCATCTTACTTATACAATATAACCTTTGTCTAGCAAATTATAACTTCACTAGTACATAGAAGCTCATCACCTGAACACTTTATTTCTGATAAATACCGTTCTCGTAAATATGATCAGTATTTGAATTGGGATATTGCATTATTGTATTATTATACACTCTGTTGGACATCAACTTGCAACTTGTCCTGCTGCACCCAATTTTCAATGGTGCCTGATTTCCTAGCATATTTATTGAATATGAATGGAGCATGTTGAGAATAATTCTCCAATCTCGCTGGTACAATGATTGTAGAACCAAGTACAGAAGTTTCACTCCAAGAAATACAACTCTGTTACATTTTCTCTAATTCATGACTATTCTATCATTCTACTTCTCTCTCTCTACATCTCTGTAAATTTGCTAAATCAATCAGGGTTTTTTATACATGTAGCTAGGAAATTACGTACGAATAGTTTAAAATTACTAACCAATGAAATTGAACTAGGAAGATAATGCTACGTAAATAGTTGTTTTGACAAACATTAATCATAACTTTCCCAGGTTAGTCATTTCTCTAAGTTATTCTTACACTATTGTTATGCGTGTGAAAACGAGACTATTACGTCTTTACATCATACAAACACGAAGAAAATATATTACGTTAGCGAACTATATCGGATAGTTAGCCTATATCTACGAGACACAGCTGTGCGTGCTTCTACGTATAGAAGTGACTGCGATAGCCCTGCTGGATGGTGGTTTTCCCAACAGAGCACCTCTGAGGTCATTATTGTTTCAAGTATTCTTCGTACAAGTGATGAGAATGCAAAGCTTTCGTAACTTCATTACAGCACGAAAATGCGGTAGCAATTTTTTAGACATACTGAAAGCTGTTGTCTTCCAAGCACGCTAGAATTTGTATTTTTTTTATTTCATGTTAAAATTCTTTACCCAGGGATACAATTTAGTTTGAATAACTGTCTTACAATGCACCCTACAGCTAAAAATAAAAATAACCTATTACAACAATGGTCTAAACCTATAAATATACATATACAATATACCTATTGATAAAAACGTAAATAAGAAAACAAAATATTAAAACCAGCTTTCCTTGAATATTTTCAATTATGAGCTTTAAGTTTGGTTTTAAATGACTGGATGGAAGGAGCTAACTTGATATCAGAATGGAGTTTGTTCCATGTATCAACTCTACGGAAAGCAAACGAGTTTTGACCATATGCTGTTCTCATTCGAGGTATAACTAGGTCGCATTTTGTATTTCGTAAGAGCCGATTGTGAACATCAGATAATCGGGAGAAGATCTGACAAAGGTTGTCGGGAGCAAGTCCATTAAGGGATTTATATACCATGGTAGATGTTTCCTTATGGACAAGCCTATCAACTGAGAGCCACCCTAATCTTTGCAACAATGGAGCAGCCAATGAATCAAAAGGGCTACCCGTGACAATTCTTGCAGCTCTGTTCTGCAATTTTTGCAGAGTATTCATTTTAGTATTGCTACAGCTTTCCCATACTGAGCAACAATAGCTGAGGTGAGGCTCGACGATACTTAAATACATGTTCCTTAACGTCTCTTCTTGTACAAATTTTCTGGTATATTTCAAAAGCCCAAGGGCTCGTGAGATTTTCTTTTGAGGGAACTTTACCTGGCTTTCCCATTCAAATTTTTGTCAATCATGACACCAAGATATTTAGTTAAATGCACAAGTTTGACATCGTTCCCATTAACTTGGAAGCAAGGGGTGGTTTCTGATGTTTTGTTTATCTGCCCCAGCTTTTGGGCTGAACCAATTATCATGGCTTGTGTTTTGACGATATTCAAGGAAAGCTTATTGCCCTGCAACCATTTCTCGAGGCAGGCAAGTTCTGCATTGACAACGACGTCAATTTCTTCGATTTTATCCGAAGAGTAGGAGATCGCTGTATCGTCAGCGTACATAGTAGCATGTGCCTTTCTTAAGGCGAAAGGAAGATCATTTATATAAAGCAAAAATAAGAGAGCTCCCAGGCAAGATCCTTGTGGTACCCTAATATTAATTTCTGCTGTATCAGATGTGACACCGTCGACTTTGCAGCACTGCCTGTGATTGTGGAGATAAGAGCTGTACCATAAGTGTTAGAGCTGTAAGAGAAGCATAAGAGCTGTGCCATAATTGTAGCCAGCATTTCGATGGAAAAGGTGAGAAAAGACAAGTAAACGAAATAAGGCATGGTAGACATCTGGAGGAATGGGGAAAATAGTCTTGAAATATTAGTGTGAGCATGTGAACAACAGGCCAATCTGACAGACAATGAAAATTTGTTAATTTTCTGGTAATTTGCAAAGTCCCTTTGAAATCTCATTGCAACGATGTCACCCTTACTTATATCTCCCAGCACCTCATCTTTTGTTTCCTCTTAAGATTGTTTTTTTCGTTTCTTCTCTCATATCTTCTTAACAGAAAAGTCAATCAAGCTTAATTTCGTTGGTGATAGCTTCCTGCTTCGCCTGTTTCCATTGCATTAGCTAGTCTGTGCATGATAAGCTACTTGAATTTACGTCCAACATAAATCTCCTCAAAATGTCTTTCAGTGCATAGTACAGAAAAGCTATTTGTTTACATGCTACTGCAGACCCTTCTTGTATTTCTTCTTGTTCTTGTTCTTCTAGGATTGATCCTCTTGCAGTTAAGCTAGCATCATTTTCATCAGCTTCAAGTCACCTATCATTTTTAAGTGAATTCATTAAAGAAGCAGCAGAAAATCATCACTTCATAGTCTTTTTCATAGATGACTATCACAATATCCATACCTTGTATCTTTCTTCTGAAAAATCAATCACAGTCAGTTCACATGGCAAAAGAAAGTACAAGTGCACTGCATGAAAAGACAGCTGATGACTCATTGCTTATAATAATACTGGAAAAATGCATGAGCCTGTTATCTAACACATATGCCCAAACGATGCCTGATTGGATCACAGCCAAGTATTGTGATCCAGAGAAAGAAAGGACAAGGCTCCTTACTCATGATTGCCAACAAACTAAATTGAGAGAAATGAGAGCAATGTATAACATAAAAGTGGTAGATTGCTTGGAGATGCCTTTAGAAAACTTACAACGCATCGTTTCTGCTCTTAGATACATTCTTGATAAAGGGCTTTCTTATCATTCTCTGCTATTGGGGGCCATCAATAAAGTATGTCCGTCCAATTTTGCCAAATTTGTGATCTTCTTTTCAGATCTGGAATCTTGATATAGTTTCCCTATGAACGAGCCCGCATCCCACTCTACTGAGAATTCATGTAGGCACTGTGCTGTTCAGCTATTTACGTGCTGCCAACACTTTCAGGATTGATGCTGCAAAACTTTCCAGCAAAACTACCTGCAAAAATCAAAAAATTAAAAGTAAAACCGAATTTTCTACACAAAACCATTAATAACTTATGCATAGAACCAAAACAACGAATCTTGGTTACAACTTAGACTAAGGGCTTTTATTATGTTTTAAAATTAGCTTCAAATTGTAGACAAATTAATATAGCTTTAAGTGTTCTGTCTTGATTGCTTTATTATTATTTCATTAGTATATTAGTTAACACAATCTTTGACTTCGATTGGCTGAGATCATCCCCACTGTTCTAAGGAATATTGGAATTACATTTATCTCTCTACAATTCCATAGTTTACTTAACTCCTTCCATGAATGGCACTACCCAGGAGCTGATGGAGGGTTGTAGCTCCCCTAAGATTTCAACAACCTCCCCCATCGGCACTTTATTAAGTTACATTTTTGAAGATTTCCATGGCATATCGGCACGTTCATAACTTGCATTTTAGTTCACTAATTTCATTACAAGTCATTTACGGAGTCTTCAGACGGAGTTGCTTTACAATGCGCTCCTTACTACATGTTTCTCTCAGCAGGAGCTGATACTTCCAAATTACTTTAAATCTTCCCTCTTCCCTTGCTATCGGCACTACAGTAGCAAGGCCCTTTGGCATGTCTGCCTTTGTGCCATCCCCTGAGTACCATTTCAGATATTGACAACGGTCTACTTTTTCAAGTTCCTTCTTAGTCACTCGTATTTGAGTGGTCCTTCCTTAAAAGTATTATTTCTGGTCTTCAGTGTTGAAGAATCTTGACAGTTTTGATATTTTTGTCCGACTTTCTCTTTTTCATTTTCTATCATTAAATCTTGTCTGTGGTTATATCACTTTCCGCTTTGGTCAAGGTCTACTAATCTACTAATGCAGTCCTTGACTTTTTGATAATGCCTCCAATACTTGTATTGCCCTAGGGGTCAAAATTTACATTTTGGAAACTAAAAAAGCCAGCATTTCTTCCCGTTCTCCCAAAATTCTAAAAATGGGAGAAACATTCTCCTTATCAATGTAATGTTTAATTGATCTTGTTCTATTGCCTGTTCTTGTGCAAATAGGGTGCATTCGGTGGCCATAGAGAATCGACAGTAGTTATGTAAAATAATTAGATGATACAAAAGCAGAAAACATCTCTAAAGAAACCACACCGCGAAGAATTATCCATTCAAAATGTAACGTGCAAGGGGTCTCTCTTCGGTGGCCGGCAAGCCTTCGATGTTTGAGCCTTCAAGCCCAGGCCATAGGCCTAGGCCTAAGTTAGAAACAACAGAGAGAAACTTCTATGCGTGTGTGCTCTTTTCTTTATAGCTGCAAGACTGAATTGAACTGATTAACTAACTAACTGACTGAATCAAATACTAAAACATGCATAATATAATCGTAAGTATTATACAACATTCGTTACGTCAAAGTACAATACACGTTGACAGGGACAAACATATCGCCAAGAAAGGGTGATACTGACACTACAAGCGAGTTACATACATAACAGGAATTAACACAAATACTCCATTCCAAAACGCAACATCAAAAGTAAAGCGACACGACATACAACACAGATTCACCTAAGACATAGAACACCAATATGCTACACCATCCCTTCCTTTAAACTAAGAGTAATATTACAACGATGAAGAGTTCATTGAGTCCAAGCAAGACATAACATAAAATGGTCAAAGAATACTAGGGTCCGAAGACTGACTGGAAAACAAGGTGCCAACAACGCTGCATAGTGTTTCCAGTTGGGTAGCATCTTTGCAAAAATAAAAAAAGTCCTAACGAAAGCTTCTTCTTAGCTCTTCAGCTGCAACTACTCCATGGCCAGCAAACTCTAAACTGCTACAATAAACGAACGTCTTTGCGGACCCTCTGAACTTGGCGGTGTATGTGATTAGTAGGAGTGAGAGCAGCATATATCAACTCAGATGTACACAAAACCAAACGGAGATAGTAGTCACTGTATTTTCAGCATATAGCACTCATATTTGTAACAAAGTCGAAAGTCAAAAAGGATGTAAACAGTACTTAACAAATAAGCTGTCCTCCCGCAAATCACGAATCATCCTCCACCGCAGCATAAAATGTAATACCTCTTACTCCTGTCACCAAATTTGTAACGTACAAGGGGTCTCACTTCGGTGGCCGGCAAGTCTTCTATGTTTGAGCCTTCAAGCCCAGGCCATAGGCCTAGGCCTAAGTTAGAAACAACAGAGAGAAACTTCTATGCGTGTGTGCTCTTTTCTTTATAGCTGCAAGACTGAATTGAACTAACTGACTGACTGAATCAAAAACTAAAACACACATAATATAATCGTAAGTACTATGCAACATTCGTTACGTCAAAGTACAATACACGTTGACAGGGACAAACATATCGCCAAGAAAGGGTGATACTGACACTACAAGCGAGTTACATACATAACAGGAATTAACACAAGTACTCCATTCCAAAACGCAACATCAAAAGTAAAGCGACACGACAAACAACACAGATTCACCTAAGACATAGAACACCAATATACTACAAAAATAAAACTACTTTGGAATGCTGTCGCCTCGTTTAAAAGAAGATTATGAGCACGAAATATAACAAAGCAATTTCTCTGGAAAGTTCAAATGTTAAGTGCGCAAATCCATGTCTGATAAGTTGTCTGATAGTGATACTTTCCATTCCGACGTAACTACGAAGGAGTCTAAAATTAATTTTTTTGTTTGACTCAAACTGGCCTAATGCTATATTTGTTTGACAGTCTTGTGTGGTTTTCAGTACGTGGGTGACACTAGCATGTCTTTTAGACTTAGGTTTAGAAACTATAAGGTTTGCTATAGTAGGTTTAGGTCAGGGTAGTCGGTTTCCCTGATTGACTTCTTCAGATATTTCTCTGAGGAGGGACATCATGGGTATCTGGAAGACATTCGTATCACTATTATTGATAGGCTAATTAGGAGAGATATGGTATGGGTCATAGTGCTATGGAAGTAGACACAATGCACTATCATTTAATTGAGTTTATTGGTTGCTTTTGCATTTACTTATTCTCTCTTTCAATCTCTAAACTTTATATCATGAAATAGTGCATTTTATTATTCATTTATATTTGCATATGCCTTATCTATCTCCTATATTAACACCTACTTTGTTCTTGCTTAGTACTTCCTCTATCCCTTGGGCGGTATCAATTGCATATATATATATATATATATATATATATATATATATATATATATATATATATATATATATATATATATATATATATATATATATATATATATATATATATAGAATAAACCACAAATATACTATCCTTTAAGTAAACGTTTCGATCAGAATCTTCATCAGTACTCATGTACTGATACTGAGTACTGATGAAGATTCTGATCGAAACGTTTACTTAAAGGATAGTATATTTGTGGTTTATTCTATTTATGTAATTTATATACGTTGTGGATGCGGCTTAGGTTTAGTTTGTATATATATATATATATATATATATATATATATATATATATATATATATATATATATATATATATATATATATATATATATATATATATATATATATATATATATATATATATATATATATATATATATATTTATATATATTTATATATATATATATATATATATATATATATATATATATATATATATATATATATATATATATATTTATATATATGAAAAGTCTGTTGGTACTACAGAACTTCACTATAGCACGAAAAAGCAGAAACATTCTTTTAGCATACAGACAGAATTTTTCGTCCGACACTCGTCAGAAGGATCTAGGAAAATCAACTTTATACAAACTTTAGTTCACAAGGCACTGATGATTTGCTCTAGAACCAAGTTAGATTCTGAGCTTGGCACAATAAAGCAACTGCTCATTGACAATGGATATCCAGAAGATGTCCTTGTTTCTTGCATTAAGGAAAAACTAGCCAACATTTCATCAGAAAAACAGTTTGCTCCTGAAAAGTGACCGAGAATTTCCCTTGCTTGGAAATGTTTCATCAAACTGTTAAAACCAAATTAATAAAGCCAGTACATCTTGCTTCTATGCTGTGAAACCTCGTGTGGTCTACAATACTAAGGTCATGCTACCATCTGCTAAAAAAGATAGCGTTCCTACAACTCAAACACGTTGTGTAGTTTACGAATTTTCGTACCGATGTGAAGCTCGGTACGTAAGGCGCACTACGCAGAGACTAGCAGACAGAATAAAACAACATGTACCCATGAGCATCAGGAAGAAACACACTATAATAAGGGAACAGCCACCCCTTATGTGTAAAAACTCTAATTCTAAAATGAAAAGTGATTCGGCCATAGGACAACATCTCATTAAAACCCAGAATGCTCTAAAATATATTCAGACGATAATTTTCGGATCATAGGGTAAGCAAGATCGTCCTTTTATTTAAGTGTTTTGGAATCAGTTCACATAAAGACTCAAAACCCAGTCTTGTGTAAACAAAAAGAGTTCATTGTCTCACTTGGACTCTTCAAGTAAACAATGGTGAATAGGTGCCAAGAGGCCAATCATAGGGCCAAATAGATACATTATTCATCATATCACGTGTACCCGCATCTGACTATATATTTCGGTTCACCTTTCGGTCGTTATCCGACGTTTCATACTCTGACGAGTGTCGGACGAAAAAATCTGTCAGTATCCCAAAAGAATGTTCCCGCTTTTTCGTGCTATAGTGAAGATATATATATATATATATATATATATATATATATATATATATATATATATAGCTAATTTCTAAAAGCAAGTGGAATTTATCTCAAAATGAGTGAAATTACATCAGAAGGTAAGATGCAAATAATATGATAGGCTTAAAGCCGAAAAGATGGCATTTTCCTCTAAACTCGACATGGAGGATCAAGGAGAGGCACATTTTTGTCTAGGGATGCAAATAACTCGTGATCGCAAGAACAAGATTTTATGCATTAGCCAGAAAGCCTATTTAGAAAACATACTCAAGAGGTTTGGAATGTATGATTGCAGATCAGTTACTACTCCTTTGGAATCTGGAAAGAATTATACAAAACTTCCAGAAGGAGATAAAGGGGACTGATATAAAGAAATATCAAGCTGCAATTGTGTTAATGAATTATGCAGCGATTGCGGCAAGATCAGATTTGTCTACAGCTTTTGGAATCCTTAGTCAGTTCATGTCAAACCCATCTCAAGAGCATTGGCAAGGAATAAAGAGAGTATTCCGATATCTTAAAGGAACCTTACACTACTGTTTGAAATATGATGGCAACATGAAAGATCTAACATTGAATGGCTATGTTGATGCAGATTGGGGTGGAGAAACTGAGACAAGAAGATCAACTTCTGGATATATATTTCAAGTTGCGGGCTGCACAATATCCTGGAGAAGTATAAGACAAGCTATAGTGGCTTTATCTTCAACGGAGGCTGAATACATTGCTATGCGTTTTGCCACACAGGAAACGATATGGTTTAAGCGCCTGTTAGAAAGTTTGAAAGTTGAACAGCCAAAACCAACCAAACTATTTGAAGACAATCAAGGGACAATCGTTCTATCCAAGAACCCTAGCAATCACTCTGGAACAAAACACATAGACCTTAAATGTCATTTTATTCGAGAAGCTAATCGAAGAAGACAAATAGATGTTGAATATTGTGAGTCAAACAAGATGCTTGCAGACATTCTGACTAAAGGACTGGGAAAAGAACGGTTTGAGAAATTGCGCTGCTTAACTGGTGTTCAGGAATAAGCAAGATGAAATGAATTCTAAAGATGTTCATCAAGTAGGAGTGTAAAGAACATTGATTCGCATCTTAATTATTTACTTTATTTCTTATATTCACATGACTTATGCATGGCACTTAATCTCATGACTTTAATGCCTGGTAAGAAAACTTGTTTTGTTGACATTTTGTTATTCTGTTGATGCTGTTATTTTATTTCATACACGTCTCTTCAATTGGGTTGTTCTGGAATTTATACTCTTAACAATTTATGCTACCCCTACAGGGGCCGCGCATTGATTTCAAAAGTGGGGGGCCAAGCTTATGAATATATCTCATAATATATTTTTATAATTCTCGTATATATACATATATATATATATATATATATATATATATATATATATATATATATATATATATATATATATATATATATATATATATATATATATATATATATATATATATATATATATGTATATTAGACCAGTGTTTCCCAACCATTTTTATGATACGGCACCTGTTCTACACAAAAATAATCGCACAGGATACCACCAAATAAAAATGTGAAAATATACAGCTAGTGAAGTACAGCCCCTGGTTGATTCCTTATTTCCTGATATCTAATATATTTGTCAATCGTTTATCACTGCTGCCGCTGTCTCTCAAAGCATCACTGATTACCAACTGCAGCCAGTTCATTAGGATAAACATAAGACGATTCATTGTTTGCGTGGAAAAAGTAATTTTTTGACAAATGAAGCGAGATTTGGCAGTTTTTCACAGCACACCTGATGATCTCTTACGGTACACTAGTGTGCCGCGACACGGTTTTTGGGAGACACTGCTTTAGACAACAAGTATAGAAACCTAAATTTTAAGGTCTCTGTCCAGTTGTTGAAGCTATTGGGTCTTTAAGTCGCTCTCTGTAAACAAACCAAATTCGTTTCTACGACTTGGACGCTTTTCAACAAATTCATTAGCAATTTTGACCAGTTGTAGCTTATCTACAAGAGGTTTGCTTGAATTTAAAATAGAAAGTGAGTTGAATCTCCGGTGTTTCATTGTTGACCGTAGCTGTGTTTTAATTCTTCTAGCCATAGAAAATGATCTTTCAGGTGTCGCAGTCGTAGCACCACTGACCAATACAACTTTCAAAATGAAAACGATATTTGGCATTTGTGATCTTTTGGCTGTAGAAATGGCTTGAAGAGTGGTTAAAATATACAGGAAAGCATGATATCGAAAGTCAACAAAAACAAGTAATGTTTTCTCTTGTCACCACACAGAAGGTCAGGGAATGTAAGCCAACGAAAATCAATGGTCACAGGCTTATTATAATCAACCTACTGCTGATGATAACTTTTTAATATCGGAGCTAATCTTTTATAGAAATGAAAAGAGCCATAAAAGCCAGAAAGCCAAATAAATCGTCTAAACCAAACTAAATGTTCTTGGCCAAACAAGTTCAGAAAAAGTCAAATTTCTGGAATTTGGCTTAGATAAAGCCAATGCATCAAATTATGGTTAAAGCCAATGCCTGGAGTAAATTTCTTTCCTCTATGCTCCTAATTTTTAACTAAAATCATTACTACGGGTTGTAGAAATGTCACTGATACAAAACTACTCAGCATCATACATCTGTCCAACTGAAAAATTTATATCTGAAAAAGTGGGGGGGGGGGGGCATGGCCCCCTGCCCCCCTGTTGCGCGGCCCCCGCCCTAGCACAAATGCTATTGAAATTCCAATGAAAGAACTTTAGACATTTGTCGGCGGATGTGCAGTTTAGGGTAACAGCCAAATCGCGTTAAATTCTATACGAAATTACTCCTTACGATGAAGAGAGTCGAAACTAACGATAAAAAGTGCGGTTCTACTTACCAATTACTTATTTAGCCTTATTTTTCACTCGATCAACATTGAAATCCCTTTGTCAATTAAGAAACTTCCGCTCATTCTACAACTAACGCTGACGCTAACCCTGACCCTTTCCCTGCACAAAACCCTAACCCTGACCCTAACCCAAACCCAAAGTAAGTGGTAAGTAGAACCGCACTTTTTATCGTTAGTTTCGACTCTCCTCATCGTAAGGAGTAATTTCGTATAGAATTTAACGCGATTTGGCTGTTACCCTAAACTGCACATCCGCCCATTTGTCAATGTTAGGACCTGGGTTCACTTCGATATCTTCACAGCGTAATAAAATATCTACCTTTCCTGACCTTGGCAAACTAGCAGCAGATTTCAGGTATCCAATGATGTTTAATAATTCAGAATAGTTTTAACCTCCGTTCGTAAGTCATCTCTTTGGTATTGGTCGTTACCATTTTGACAGAAAACTCTCTAAAGAGTCGGTTCATATGTCGATAAAGTCAAACTGTTTTACTAGTAAGTAAGTCGAAAGGCTGAAGATGCTTCAGTTAACGGTTAGGTACAATTGATAAGGGTTTTTTTTTATAAAAATTGCTTTTGAAATTTGTAAACAAATTCGTCTCATAGAGACTTGGCAACCAAATTCGAAAGTGTCCAAGTAATTTCTTTACGGGAGAGTATTCAAACATATGTTCAAACATATGTGCAAACATACCTGCTCTAGGAATCAACAGCGCAGCGTCTTTGAGAGTTGTGGATGTACGAAAGGAAAAAAGGAAATACGAAAAACAAAAAGTAAGCGTCGGTTTTCCTTGTCTAGATACCTATGCTTCTATACTTGAAAACCTTGCTTTGAGACATACTGCTAGTTATTTAAACAGGTAGCCTGCGGAGTTCCCTTGTTCTGATCTATGGTAGCAAGACCGTCTTTTGTCCGTGTAGGCTCGAAGGCCGCATATGCCCAAGGTTGCTATCGGTCTGGGTACAAGACAAATTGTTCTTTGCGCTTAATGTTTCGAAAATGGCGATTGAAGTGCAGTACTTTAGCTCCTTCTTCCTAGTGCATTGCGTATATTATTAGGGAGGGTGTGTTATATTACAGCGAACTGAAGTGTATGCGGAACTGACACCCTCGACAGTCGGCGAAGGCAGAAGTCAAAAACAAGCCTCTTCCCATTTGCTAACGACATTATTTGTGCAATCTAACATCTGCAATCGTTCGAATTTTGCACATTGAAGGTTTCAACTTGTACATTCAATGTATACTCATCATTGTATATTCAAGGAAGGATAAAACTGACAGCTCAAACTTCAAGCTAGACTGATCACTTTTAAGTATTCTGGGCAATGAAATCACAATATCCACAGCTCAAGAGTTCTTTGGTATAAGTTGGTACCTAAAGAAGATATTGTAACAGGAGCAAAAACTACAGATTTAGATACCTGAGGAGATACTGAATTACTTTTTATAGCTACACTATCTCCTTTATTGCAAGTTGCCTTTGTCGACTGGTTAAAGAGCAGAATTGGCAAAAATGCATCCAGTAATTTCACATTTCTCCCAGATTGTGTAGAACGTGTTTCTACTGTGATTGAGGAAAGCTCTCTACTGGTTGCTACACCTGTAGAATCTCTCCAAATGTTCACACTGAAAACTCATATGAGATAGATCAATACCAAAACTACAGCATTTCTTATGGCTCTGCACAATCACTCATGGGTATTCTCATTTTAATGGTCAACACTTTGTGCCAAAAAGAGGCAATTTTCAGAACTTTTATTTTTTGGCTGATTTCCTAATTACCTGGTTGGTGACTATTTAAAGAACATACTTTTAAAATTCTAGAGCTTAACGATGAAGGATGTTTAAGTTATGTAAGGTTGAAATTTGATATTAAGTGCAAAATTTGCTACAGTTTCCTTGTTTCATGGTGCAGCATACAACATGTAACTAAATTTCTTAAGTAACATAATAGTAAATGAATTTCA
Organism: Mastigias papua; assembly: GCA_964019165.1. Lineage (NCBI taxonomy): Eukaryota > Metazoa > Cnidaria > Scyphozoa > Rhizostomeae > Mastigiidae > Mastigias > Mastigias papua. Next base: position 6,385,032 of record OZ025287.1, on the reverse strand, counting down.
TTTTGTCAGCAGTTTTGAAAGATATAGATGGACATTTTGCCACCTTATCTGGGCACAGGTTTGGCAAGTTTAGTTTGTATCTAGACCAGAAACCCATTGTTCCCTTGCAACAACATCATTTTCCTTTTAGCAGCTACAAAACAGGCATATTGGGCTTGTTTTGGATTGGGAGTATTTACCAAGAATATTCTAACTGTTGTGTTCCAAGTTTGATATGGGACCTTGGGATCCTTTAGGAATGTTGGCACAGTTAGGGGAGTTTATAGGCCCTAGTTTTATATGCAGAGGAGGAAACACTATTTTTCCATGTCGTAGCAATTGCTCAACAATAACATTCTTTTCCCCAACAATACGTTGATCTGTTACTGGCCAGTCATTTTCAATGCAGTGATTTACTTTATCTCTACTGTCCCAATATTAAGGAAAGCATGGGTACTTTGTGTAGCCACTTTGTTGCCCTAGCAAGAAGTCCACCATCTATACATCTACAAATATCTGATCATTTATTTGATATTCAGCAATACAGTGTTTATTGCATCATATTTTTCTTTATGGTTGGAGAATGACCAATCGTTATTGATGCATGTAATGCACTGAAGAGCACATTTCAGGCTTGTTTTCTAACTGTCAATAAATAACCTCTAATCTGCATGAGAGTATTCTGTGACACCTAATTTCATCAGTACACCATGAATATCTTTACAGAAAATAAAGTTAAGTTGACACACTTAGTGATTATGTCAAGGACATAGAAGCCACCAATTAGCACTAATAAAAATACCTGACAGAATACTTCTATAACTTGGCTATGATCTACTGTGCTATAAAACACTTTCTGCATTTGAAGCTAAGCGTATATGGTATCTAAATCTGCTAAAACATTTAGAATGCTTGCAGAATAAAGGCAAGTTACAGAAATTCTCACATTTGAGGTATATCACATGTCAGAAAGACATGAGCTAACCAAACACAATAGATCTGATTTTTGTAATCAGCACCCCAGAATTACCTAGTAACAGTTTTTACCTTACTGACCTGTAAAATTGTGTTGACCAGTGTAATCTAGACATACCATAACTTTGATTATGCAATTTGCCTATAGAATTCAGAAAACCTCCATGTAGATAGTACTATCAGAAGTAGAGCACATATCAGAACCTAGAAGCAAAGCTCCTGGAATTATTTGGTTAGCAAGAAATGCAAAAGTTTTGTAAATAATCTTGAAGTGTTTGAACATGTAAATTCTAATTACATAGCACAGATAAACTAAAAATGTCTTTTCTTCTCTTGACTCTGGATTCTGTACACTAATGGCATATATGTTATGCTAAGATATATAGAACAACAGACAAACACATGTAAACAGAAATTATAATGCTACCTGCTTAGACATTTTTGCCATAGTATTTATGCCAGATGCCTATATTCTCCAAAAGGAAACATAGTTTTATGCATCTGGTTAGTTGCATGGTTCCTTAACCATATCATGCTCCTAAGTATTTTATGGTGCTCTATAACAGCTCTCAAGTAGGAAATATAGGTAAAAAGTCATATTGTATATGACTTTGGCAATTAACATCACATCCTTAGTTCTGGCATTGTCTTGACATTGGTGCCAACTCTCATGGATAGATGCCTCATGGTTTTACTGAAGTGAGTAGTATTCAAGTATTTTTCAGGTAATATATAAGCCATTTAAGACTATTTGCCAAGTAGGAATTCTACCATGCAGTTAAGTCCCAATCTAGTCATTCCCTGGGTAAATCAGAAATTTGCTTAGTTTGACTGATTTCTCATTCCTCGTGGATTCACTCCAACTTATTAAGAGACTCAGTTAACTTGGACATTTGTTATCTCAGACCAATTTTCAGTCTCCCTTGAGAGTCAAACATAACAGGATTCTACAGTATTTTAGTCTAAAATATTGACATTGATACTGATCAAAATGTGGCCAGAAATTGTGTCATTTGTGCCACACTCAATTGCCTGAAATCAGAGCGTTTCTCTCACTGATTAATAGGAATAACCCAGACATTCCAGGTAGAATAGAGTAGACAATGAAAGAATAGTATCATTAATTTTTGCTATAAAACTGGAAATATTCAAAAACACTCAGAGGAAACGAAGAAGTGCTATATTTCCAATGATTAGAACCAAATCTATAGTTTTTGAGGCAATGTATTTTTCTCTTTCAAAGTTATTTTGTAATGGGTATCTGGCATCTTATAGTTCAATGTCTTTTGTTACATCATTATTTCAAGTTTAAGACTTATTTCGATAGTAAAAACCTGTATTGTTAATGAAAAGCAACCATCTATCATTTTGTGAAAATCCTAAGTAGAAGTTTGTCCTGATGCTGTGAAAGCTCCTCACTGTCATGTAATCAGCATACATACTGATTTCAACTGCATATTGACTAACTTCTATATGTATGCAAAGTATCACTTGAATATTGTCCAAAAAGTTACCTGTTATATCTTCTTGCAGTGTTTATAGAGAAAAGTTACCATAGCAGGAAAATTTAAATGCTGTACCGGTTATAGTTTTATACTTGTCCCGCATTTGTCTTTTTGCAGAGTGTTTTGCTTTTGTAAATTTATCTAGGAGCATTATTACTAGCTGGTCCACAGGGCCTGAACCCAGGAACCCTCCTAGTACCCCTAAAATTTGAGGGCCGTGAGCACAGCTTTGAATGTCCTATGAGGTAATATTGATTTCAGCCTTTTGCTGAGATGAACTTATACAGACAACAAAATGACGTAATTCTATGAAAACCTGAAATTGCAAGTAATTATCTTTGTCTGAAACATTGATTAATAAGACACTACAGCATGCCACTTGAGCATTACATAATCTTGATTATGATTGGTCATGTCTATTTGGTGGACAAAGCAACTTTTGCAAGTAAGACAATGTCTCAACTGAAAGTAGTTAGGCCTAGGAAACCAAACTGCTGGTATCATTCACTAATAATTTATTAAGTTTTCAGTACTTCACAAATACATCAGTTTACATACTATTTCATTCATGCTGTTGCAGCATTTCCTCATACAAATAGCAGGGCTTAAATATGTTCATAGGTTCCATTTTTGACTCTGCATATTCATTCATGTGTAGGAAAGCTTGATCGTAGTCATGGCCAGTACACTCTTTTTATAAGAACCAGTAAAAGTGAGATTCAAGCTGACTGTTCTTAATTGTTCCAAAATTTTGAGGCTGAATTGTTCTTAATCTGTTCTTAAATTATTGGAGTGTATGCAATGCAGACATTAGACAATATATGAGAGAACACATTAGATGTTTATGAACAGGGTATTATTTTCTATAACATTAGCAGAAGAAAAAGGGTATACATTGTTACAGATGTATAATCCTTGCTAAAAGTCTTGGTGCACTTATGAATTGTTTTATACTCTGATTATTTGAGTGTTTTGAGGACTTTTAGCAACATTGTTCAGCTTAAGAAGTTTTGTTTCAGTTTCAAATTGTTTTACACAGTGCTTCAGCCTAAGCTTGTTCTTAATTTTCCATAAAATTTGAGGCTCATGTTCTTATAAAATTGACTTAATAACTTTGGCTATTTGCCTTCTGGAAATATGACGACAGGTTTTAAAGACTGTATATTCCTTCTGCAAGTATTCATTTTGTAAACTCTGACTGTTTGCCATCGATTTACAGGTGTATTTATAAATAGTCAGACAGTTACGCAAACACTTTGCAGTCCTTGGCCCTCGACCCTTGACCTGCCCGAACGATGACAATTATGTTCACAGCGTTCTATTACTGTATATGCGGAGACTATATCGAGGGTATCGAGGGCCGAGAGCTGCAAAATGCTTGTGTAACTGTCTGGCTATTTGTAACGACAACAGTCCTGTCTATAGTAGTACATTTGTTGCAGAAGAAATATATAACATTTAAAACATTTTGCCACATATCCTGAAGGCAAGTAACTAAAATTGTGAAGTCATTTACCATGACTGTGATCAAGCTTTCCGAGACATGAATGAATATGCAAAGTCTAAAGTGGGACGTAGGAACGCACTTAAAGTCCTGCTATCTTTATGCGAAAATGTTGCAACGGCATGAATGAAGTAGTATGTGAACTGAATTATTTGTGAAGTACTGAAGACTTAGTAAATTACTGGTGAATGATAGCAGCAGTTCCGCTTTCTAAGTCCAACTACTTTCAGTTGAGGCATTGCCGTCTTTGCAGCAAGTTGTTTTGCCCAACAGATAGATATGGCCATTCATAATCAAGATTGCGTAATGGCTTTGTATTAGATTGTAGTATCTCAGTATAAACTTATATTTGGTGCCTTGTGTTACTAGTGTTAAAGTTATGCGGAAGATTGAAGCAGATATCTGAGAATAGCACACAACATTGTCTTTCAACAAAATGAATTAGCTATATCGAACATAAAAGCCACGAAGTAAGGTAGCAGTGCGTAGAATACTTCATGTAGGAAATAGTAAGATGAAACGTCAGCTCAAACTCTCACACTCGGTGAGTCTTTCTTCTCATCCGTAGCAGAACAAGTGTAAATATTATAATAATTAGTAAACTGTTGATCAAACATAGACAATTCCAAGCATTTTGCAAAGTTCTTAGAAGCTTGGAGGAAGGAGTCATTTTGTAATGAGATCAGCTGGCATTGCATTTGTAAGACAAAATTGTATTTGGACTTTTTCCTCGTCGATTAAGTATCTGACGTAGTGATATGGTACATCAATATGCTTCGTGCAGAGTAGACCTCCAGCTTTTCGAAACAGCTATAGCCCCTTGGTTGTCCTCGAAAATAAAGCAAATTACTTTGTTACTCGTATCGTAAATCGTTGATAAATGACCTTAGTCGCATAGGCTCTTCTGCGACGAAAGAAAGAGCTATGTATTCGGGTTTAGTAGATGATCGTGCAGCTATTTCTTGACATTTGCTGCGTCGATTGCCGCGACCAACTGGCGTGCGTCATATCACTACCGCTAATTTGGGCTCCGTATCATGAGGTTGATTTCCTTTTAACAATATCACCTACCCAATCAGCATTCGTAAAACCAATTACTGCAGTAGACGTCTGATTTGATGTCTTTAATTGAATGACATGCTCCCCTTGAGCAGCGAAGAGTCTCACAAAAGTACTGTCCTTGGTTAGTTTCAGAATTCAATAAACTAAGAAAGTCAAGATATCAGCTTAGAAAGGCGGCAATTAAATCAAATTCCAACTATCTAATGGTATCATATAGGCATGTTAGAAACAAGATGAACTCGCTTAATAGGAAGTTCAAGAAAGACTAAATGAAATTGTAGATAAAACTATCATAACCACGAAGATAGATTCAATAAAAGTTAGTAATAAAGTAATTATTGAGGAGAATGAGACCCCACTGAACACATATTTCAGCAGCGCAGGGGATAGCCTCAAAGCCAAGATACCCTATCTGCTAAACTCTCTGCAACCGTTATATATAGCATAAACAATAATCTAAAATCGTGTAGTTTTTTAGAGATAACTGCAGAAGATGTTGTCGCTATTTGCTTTACTATTAGAACATCTCATGGGTCTGAGTTAGATGGCATTTCTAGCTTTTTTATAAAGACTGCTATATCATTCCTTGCAAGACTTCTATCATACCTCTTTAGCTGCTCGCTTCTCAGTGGAACTTTCCCTGATAGCTGAAATGCTGCTATAGTAGCACCTATATTCAAAGAAGGCTCAGCTGATAAACAATCAACTTATAATTATAGGCCTATATCAGTATTGTTAGTCCTTTCACGCCTTTTCGAGAAACTGGCTTAGAATCAATTATATAGCTATGTTTATGAAAAAGAATTCCAATACTGGCACGTGTCAGGTTTTCGATCTCTCCATTCAGTAGTCAAATGCCTCTTATCAAACACAAATGATTGGTAGCTTAATCTAGATGAGGGTGACTGTACCGGTATTGTGTTTATTGACTTGAAAAAGGCGTTCACTACAGTGGACCATAAAATTCTGATAAAAATGCTCAACCATTATGGAATTAGCAATACTGAGCTGAAGTGGTTCTGTTCATATCTAAATAATAGACGGTAATACTGTAAACTTAATGGAAAATTATCTAATATTGAATACATTTGGTGCGGTATCCCTCAGGGGTCATGCCTTGAACCTCTTTTCTTTCTTCTTTATATAAATGATATGCCATACGCACTTAGATGCTTAGAGATTAGATGTACACTGACGATAATTGTCTGGCATACTCTTCTAGGAGTGTTAGTGATATATCCAATGTCATGAACTATGAACTTGAAAGTCTTGGAAAATGTCTGTATGCTGATAAGCTGTCATGAAATGTTGCCAAAACTACTGTCATGCTGATAGGCACAAAGAATGTATGGCAAGATAAAACCAATTGAGAACTAGTAAATGCAGAGTTTAAGATAGCAGAAGAGCTTGTTCTGCAAAAGACATATTTGGGTATTCAAATCGACAACCAGTTAACATAGCAAGAACATGTGGAGTCAGTATCTGCGAGGTCTCGGGAACTATAGGAATGATTCAGTATACTAAAAGGTTCCTCCCCACTGAAACGTTAAAATTGCTCTATTGCAGACTGATCGAACCACACTTACGGTTTTGTAGTTCGATTTGGGGCAACTGTGGGGTTAGCACACACAGGAGTCTTGAGAGATTACAAAATACATCTGTGCATATAACAACAAACAGTCCGTATGATGCACCGGCTGAGTTTCTTCTGAAAAGTCGTGGATTGCCTAGTATCAACGAAATGGTCCATCAAGAATCTGCAAGCATGGTTTATAAAGCTGTAAATAATCAGGCCGCAATGTATTTGACTAACCTCTTCAATAGAGTGTCCTCTGTAACAAATTTGTCGCTTCGCAATTCCGAATTAAATATAAGACTTCCACGACTAAACACAAAACATGGGGCAAAGCTGCTTTGCATACAGGGGGGGGGGCATGGTTTGGAATTCGCTACCTAACGATTGTAAGAAAACTAACACTCTCCAATCATTTGTAGTGCAATATAGTCCCTTTCCCTAAATGAATGGACATTATATTGAGCATTTTCCTGTATATCTTATGATGTTAGAGAATTCATAAACGTTAGTCAGTCTCTAAAATTGAGAAGTTGAGTATGGACATAGATACGCAATCTTGTATTCTCTCGCTCTCAGTCTTAGAACGCTAACCACGCTACACATTTAAGATGTAAGATGAAACTTAAAACCATGCTTGAAGAGTAGTAGAAATTGGCAAGCGCATTGTTTAGTTTTTTCTTTTACACGTTTTCTATTTTATATTTAAGTATATCTTTATTTATTATGTAATTTCCTTATTTAATAATATTTGTATCAAGTTTGTAATTTAGCATGTATTATAAATGTTATGTATGAGTTTCAACGTGGTCTCCTGGAAAACAGACCTTAGTATCTGAGGGGTCACCATGTCTAAAGAAGTAAGATTGAAATGAAATGAATTCCATTGCTTTTAGTTGACTTTGAAAGCTACCAAGCTTGTAAGCAACGTTAGCTCGGTCATCCATCGGTGCTGTTTTATCTTTTAGTTTATTTTAGATTGCAACTGTAAGTATTTTTACATACTTAAATCATACTGTTGTAGACAACGTATTTTGTAATTAGGATTTTTCTTCACAGGGCCAATTGTAAACCAAACTAACTCTGAGTTGTGATCACTGATAAACTGCAAGCTGCACAAAATGAGAACAAAGAAGCAGTAATTATAGGTGACACCAATTGTGATTAAGCAAATACTGAAGGCCATCGTGACATTAAAATCTTTTCAGCATAAGCGATTCCAACCAGCTTAATTAGAAAGCCAACAAGGGTAACTGAAGCCACTTCTACAATTATGGATGTAATGTTAACAAATCCTCCAGAGAATACTATTCACAGTGCAGTTGTCATGAAATGGACTAGGCAATTAGAAGGAAGTATAAATTTCAACCCAAACTAATTCGCTCTAAAGGCTACAAATATTACAGCACGAACAATACTAAAAAGCGCGTTGGGAATATATACTGGACGCAACTGGTTATGAGTGAATACCCAATTGATTCATGGTATTTTAGTAAATGAAGCATTATGCATAGCAATCAATCCAGCACCGTTTTGCAATAAAGACTATAGAAGAAAAAACCATTCCTGTTGCTGAAGGAGAATATTATACCCGAAATGAGCGTCCACAATGCTGTAAATTGTAAGACCCAGATAAATGAAACAGATAAAAATTGGATGCTTATAGACAACAGAAAACCAACGCAAGCAACTTCATTAAAAAGCAAACTTCACTTTTCACAAAGACATCTTGCAATAACATGCAACAAAATGAGAAAAATTTTGTAAGTGTATCAAGAACTTGCTTCCCTCAGAAATGAAAAGCGAAATAATTTGCTCAGAATTCAAGTTAGATGGTAAATGTATTAGCAATAAACTGCAAATAGCAGAACTTCTCTCATTTTTCAGTCAAACTCTAGCTTCAAGGCTTAAAAGATTTTCCATAAATCTTAAAGAATTTGTTTGATCTCGTTAATGCCAGAAATTACCAAACTCAAAGAGCACCTTTAAATTATCCCACGTTTCTATTCCGGAGGTGCAGAAACGTCTGAAAAAACCTAGATGGATGAAACTAGAATGCATTAATTAAATCCCTAATTGCTTACTTAAGGACTGTGCATACGAGCTTGCCCCATTGATTGCCTATAGCATCAATCTTTCTTTTAAATCTGCCGAGATTCCCAAAGGACTTAAAACTGCCAAAGTCCCACTAGTTTACAAAGAGGGCGAAAGGTCAGGATACTCAAACTATAAACGAATCTCGGTGCTACCGATTATTTCTAGAATGTGTCTATAGTAAACTCTTGCACCACCTAACATCACACAATCTGCTTTCACCGCAACAATTTGGTTTTCATAGAGAACGAAGTACAGAAATGGCAGCTGTTTTTTTACCGATGAGATACATAAAGCAATGGATCATTAACATCTCGTAGGTTCCCTATTTATTGATCTTAGCATGGCATTTGACTCATGAAGCCTATCGTCAATTTGCGATAAAATCTTTCTGGCAATAGCAAATCGTGGCTCACCGACTACCTTTTTTTGACAGAACAATGAAAGTCAGTTTTTGGGGAATACTGTCGACACCACAACCCATATATACTATGGTGCTCCCCAAAGCTCTATTTTGGCGCCATTTAATTTCAAATATTTGAGGATGGTAGCCATTCAACAATGCTGATTTCCAGGAGCCCTCCATTACTGGTTCCTCTATACTCCAACGAAATGCTATCACTGAGAAACTGAAAAGGTTCCCTCTCATAATTTACTTACGATATCAAGTTGGTTGCAGGAAAATGATCTTGTCTTTTATGATGTTTGTTGCAAAATACGTTTAAACCAACAAGATTGCCAAATCAACCTCGGGTACATATCGCAGCCCATCATTACCATCATTTAGCATGGAAGAATACTTAAAAGACGTATGCAGAAATGCCTCTACCCCTATACGCCTACTAAAGAGAATACGGCCTTTCATTACCGACCTAGTGACTTTGAAAATCTACCAATCGGTAGTAGTCCCAACCGTTACTTACTGTTCCCTCACAAACTGCTTTCTTAGACCCTATTGTAGATCTTCAATATTTTTATTTGACTCACACATTTGCACAGTATGAGTCAGAGATATATCGTCAGTCAGTAAACTCCTCCAAAGGAAGATTTATACATCACTTTCCCCGTGTCTAAGAGGACACATGGCATTGCTCGAATGCAAATCGAATGGGTCTCGTATGAAAACAGTTTATCAACTCATTTGATATACCTGTTGAAAAATTATTATTATATCAAAATATATTGGAGGCAGAAGGTGCATGCAGTACAGGAAGAGAGAAACCACTTGCAGAGGTTCTTTTTTGTGGTACTTGATTATAAAGTTGACAATGTTTTGGGGGTAGAGCTTCGAGTTTTATTACTATTAATGAAAGAGAATAGATGAGATGATGAAACCTTAAGATTTTAGTTCATGATGAAAAGTATTGATTCACAGTGGTGCGTTTCCTAGGGAATATAACATCGATATCTTGCTTCATAAGGTCAGAATTAGAAGACATTCTCCATTTATTCGCCCATGCTTCTATAGTCCGTAAGTCATGATTTGATAGCACTGCAGCTCGACAGCTTGCAAAGGACAACATACATATAACTGATACCCGAGATGATCATTGAAAGTGGTAGAATAAATATTGATGTTGATATGACACTGCAAGAAACCCCATATGATTTAAAGAGAGAAAGATAAAGGCATACTCAAGCGAATAATGAAGATAGATGGGCCAGTCCTATAGCCGCACGCCACTGATTTTAATGAGCTGACATTAATCTCTGTGCACCTCCACAGCCGCATAAGGCAAATCCCTGAATCATTCATAGGACAAACCCCAAATGGAATAATCGGAAAAGTTTAGAGTATGTTTTTCCTTGCCACTCAGCATGCTACCAAAGCATTTTCTTTGTAAAAGTTGAATATTTCTTTTGTGTTTTTCCTTTTCCTTAGTACCATTTTCAGTCCGCTGGTCGATTTCAAGTAGTGATCAAATCGAAAATCAGTCCGGATATGACAAGAAGTGAATTTTGATGCATTGGCGTTTGTATGCACCTTTTATTCGCTAAATTTGTGTATTGATCTTTTCAATTCCATTGATGAGAAATGCACATTCAATGGAAGGGCTGTGCCTTGCACGAGATATAAAAACCTCGGCAGAAACAGGGTCAGCGGAGCAGTCTGAGAGTGGGGGGGGGGGCTAAAATTTAGCGAAGTGGCTATATTACTCTATTATTGACGTCACGATTTAACAAAAAAGTAATCTCTGCAGCACAATACTAGTGCTCAATTCAGATGCCTCCTTTGAGTACCGGAAAAGCTACAGTAATCAATCATTAGCGAGTTCTTTTGACCTCTTTGAAACATTATTGTTTATTTTTGAAAAAAGTGGGGAGGCTATAGCCCCCCCAGTCCCCCCTGTTCCGCGGTGCCTGAGAAATGAAATTAGTGAAATACGATTCGGTAAGCAAAGTCTATAAAACGAAATAGACAACTTAGCCGTTCTGATCTTATCACGTAGCTTTACTATGCTATTCAACTCTTCGATCTGCTTCTTGGAGCGTCTCCGTCGAGAATACATAGATATTATGCTGGTAGTACAGAACTTTGCTATAGCACTCTGAAGATTAAATTCAGTACAAGAACTCTGACGATTCTCAGACTAAAAAGGCTTTTTGGCATGCATAAAGAATATTCCCGCTTTTTCGACCTATAGTGAAGTTCTGTAGTGCGAAACAGACTTTGCTCACTTATAACCTTCTCAAATTGGATGTATTCGTAGAGGAACTTCAAGAGTGCCCCAAATGTACAACAAAGAGTTAATCATTCCCAGGTGCAGCTTGCAAAATCATGTCTTTAAATGAATGCCGCAAAGAATGCTTATAGAACTATACATCATATTGCAACTTCAAAATTCGGTGACACTTTCGTTGCCAACTGCAGGGCTTGCATTTAATGCAATTCATTCGAAATACGTTTGCCACTTTCAGTTACATGTTGATTGATGATATTTCTTGTAATCGTTGAAAATTTTCCCTTTTTGAGAAGCTCCCACTACTCTATCAAAAGGCTTAAGGCGTCCCTGGCCCCATTAGATATTGCATTCTGTCAATCAGGTAAGAAGATCTTTAGAATTAAAGGAGCTGATTTTGCCATCGATGTTGATACCAGTAGAACTGTTAATATCTGCAAGTGCAAAGAATTCGTTGGATACCGCTGTAGTATTTCTCTAGCCAACTGAAATAAATTTACTTGACTTATTTAAGATCTAACTTTATTTTCACATTTGAAGCTTTCTTTCGTGCCCTATACGCACAGATGTGATGACGCCAGGTGGTAGATCTTGTTATATCCAGTTGGTATGCCTTTCAATGTATATAGGGCTAATTCGATGCGTCCGATTTAGGTCATTATCTAGAGGATTTCCTCAAGTTCCTCAAATATGCACTTAAAGTCTTCCACACATTGCTCACTTGTCTCCTGTTGAGGCAGTTTCATCCCGTTAATTCTCAACCACAGTATCGTAGAATATTGTCCCTGACTATCGTGGGAGTGTAGGGTGCAGGAAACGACCCCCATTGGTTGAGAGAGACGAACAGATTACTGTGGCACCGTACCTAATTTTTGATGTGCCAAACTGACAATTGAACTATTTTGTTAATTGATCCTTTAATCTAATAAGCTGCTTATGTATCCTAGTATTGATTAGTTTTTGAGTTTTGTTGAAGATAGATGTTACGTAGCAAAACTTAATTTTCATTCGTCGAACCTGCGATACATGGGACAGACTTGGTCCATGTATAACCAAGAGCTACAGGAGCTCCTCAGGTCTTGGCTCTCCAGTAGGTCGTTGCTAGCGTCAACTATGTCGACTTGAGCTTGCCCTGCCACCTTTCTTTCGAATGATGACATTTTCGTTTGTTAATCATTGATTTTCTTCATAAGAGACTTAACACCATTTTGTAGCTTATCTATATCTTACTTCTCATCTAAATTAGACAGTAATTAGTCGAATCGTTGATTTAGGTATGATAATAGCTCACTGGGAACTTTACGCATTGTGTTAGATTCTGCACGCGTCCTAACCATCACAAGAGTTTAAGAAGTAAAGGTAAAAACGATTTGTAATACTGTCAGTGAACCATATTATTCCTCAAAGACAGTTATTAATTTCCCAGTTTATAATCTTATTGATTGGCGAGCATAACAAGTATATGTCCTGTTGCATAAATGATCGGTCAACATTTGTTACCCGCCCCATTGCAATCAACAGGATCAACGTTGGATGATGGCAAAAGAAATGCAGAAGAGAGGAAGCTCTGTCGAAATCATTTCCCATTAATTACAAAGGAGATCAGAATGACTTCTGGTCTCCAAGTTTAGGGATCATTTTATGCTTGTAGTATATTTTACCCATAAAGGCCCTGATACACAGTCAGATATTCGATTTGAAATCTGATCACATAATGAGGGATAAGATATCTTAAGAATATCTTTCTCGTGTAACGTGAAAAAAGATATTTCTAGAAGGATTAGGAATAAAATCAGAATATCTCATGGAATATGAGAAGCTTCCGATGGAGTTATGTAGTGCAACCATCTATGCATATAAAAAATATGTCATGGTTCACGAGCGAGAGTACATTCTTGGTGGCATTTCCATGTCAATCAGGAGTGAAAAGCAGAGACACTGAAAATATGTCTTCGGTCCGCGTTAGCCCAGACAAATGTGCGATGGCCTGTGATGATGGAATATCAGAGGGGCCAGGTGTCGATCGCCACTTTGGTGCCAAGCCCAAACCGAGCATCAAACCGCATGGAAGAAAATGAATGAAAACTTTCGTTATAGTCTCATGTTTCATCAGATATTCAGAATAAAATCAAAACAAATTGATTTTATTCGCAATATTTTTAATCTTTTGCGAGATTTCTCGGAATATCTCAAGAATATCTTTTGTCATGTTACACGATAAGATATGCAAAAGATATTCTTAAGATATCTTTTCCTTCATCACATGATCAGATATCTTATGAATATCTTACCGTGTATCAGGGCCTTAAGGAGAACTTCCTGATTTAGGCCATTTTATATTATTGTTTACAGAAGTGTATCACATTCGATTGTTTAATCCTACTCTTCTCTACTGATTGATTCTAGACAGCTAAATTCTTTTTTACACCACATTAGTGTCAATATATTGTAGCTTTATCAGAAGTCACAACAGCATTATATTTTATGATTCCTTTTTAACGCTCTTATTTTGGAAATTCTTTGAATTTTTCAGGTAATCAAATGGCGGCTACATTCAGTGTATTGTACATTATTGCAATATCACTATTTTCAGTTGAGGCTGACATTCTTCAGAATTGCACATTAAATACGTGTGACCTGAAAACCTGTAGTAATACATCTCAAGTTTGCACACAGAAATGCTACACAAGCAACTGCCAAATGTCTTGTGCTTCTCCAACGGGATGCAACATGTTTTGCTTCAATGGAGGCTGCACAAAGCTATCTTGTGATATTCCATCCATTTCAGGCTCAGTAAGTTCTTTGTTCTCTCTTTTCGATGATTTAGTTATGTTGACTGATAAGACCATTTGAACAATGAAAATTGGTTCCTCAAAATGTAGTAACATTGTACCCTATTTTCTTCTATACATCAAAGACACATAGGTTTGACGGCTGAGTTCAGCAACATCTTTACATCAGATGAATCTTTTCAACTGTAATAGATGAGGTTTAGCATTGTACACATGTTTGATATTCTATCAATGACGCAAAATAGCTTTTCAAGTATGATTCCACACTGATGTAAAATGGAGCTTGGTTGCTGATTTTAGTCACCCAACGTTATCTTTATAGCAATAGTTTCTGTCAGTATCTATCGAAGTGCTGGGTTATGGCGTCATTCCTAAGCTCCAGAAAGCAATTTTCCACCACTATTCAACATAAATCGGTAGTTTTGGAGATAGCAAGTGATATTCTCCAATTTTCACGTTTAGACCTCCTTCCTTCACTTTATATGTCATGTATCAATGGCTTTGCCCAGTATCTGCATTCCTTGCGCACCAACATTTTCATGCTGACGATACGCTTTGCTTCATTTGGTCGTTTTTGTAGAATCTAAATAAATACAGATAAATGCTCAGACTACAGTACCGAAACGTGATTCGATATTCATGACAAATGACCTCCCAAAGTTTGTGGATTGGGAAAATCAACCACCTTTGCAACAGTTCTGTTTTTTTATCATTGGAAAAAACCACAATAATAAATTTACAATTTTCTATGCCGTTCGTAGCTAAAATGGACATAGAGTCATCTAGTTCTGGCTACGAGAAGCATTAACAATTTTTTTAAACATAGTTCAGCAAAATAGAAAACGACAACAAAGCAATCTGTGTACCAAGGCACCGTTCCAATAGCCAGGCCCAGTTATCCGCCTGTGCCCAGGAATAACAGTTCTGTTAGCTTATAAAGGAATTAGGAGCAAAACCCTTATCACGCTATTAGCCGCAAGTTAGTTCAGAAGTGGATATAGCGATGCGGTCATCAAAAAAGGCTCTCAACGCAGCAAATTTGGATTGCAAACCATTTCACACCATCCCACCCATTTATCTCCTCTTGCATTCCGATCATAGAGTCCAACACTGCCAACCACATTCCCACTACAACCTTCCCCACTTTAGCATTTAGATCTCCCATCACTATGGTTACTTCTCCTGATCTACACTGACTTCGAGCATTGTTTAGCTGTTCATAGAATAAGTCCGGATAATAAAATGATCAACCACCTGAAATTAAATTTCCAGACCCTATCCACCTAACTTCCCTCACACCTACTACATCCAACTTCATCCTTTTTGCTTCTATCTTTATTTCATTTCATTTCATTTAATTCCTTTAAGGAGAGTTGCCCTTCAGCCAGAGCTGATTGACAAGGGGCCCTCCACTTGAAAACTATGCAATAAATATCTTAAATCTAAAATATAAAACATAGTTAAAAAAAGCTAAAAACTTAATTACATAGATAAAACCTAATATAGGAAAAGAAAAAAGAAAAACATGAATAATTAAATAAGCTTTTTGAAAACAGCCAGAGAAGATGCCTGCTTAGTTTTGGCAGGAAGGTCATTCCACATTTTAGCTCCTCTACAAGAAACTTTAGTTACCTAGCTTTCCAGTCTGATACATGTTCTTCACATTCCATATTGTAAGTTTGCTGCAACAAGTAGACCTAGCGGTAATCCTATTTCGACTCAACGCGCTGTACATGCCTGGTTGAGCCATCAGCAGTAGGTGCCAATTTGTGCAGTTTTTGAACTTTTCTGAAAATCCCAATAGGTAATGCTGAAAATGGAGAGAGAAAGCGAAAAATGTTTGCAGTCGTCGATCCACAACAGCCAATGTACTTGCGGAAATGCAACCAGGAATACGACGCAGCTGTCAAGTTTGTTCCAGTTGTCAGTATGCATCCATTGCCACACTCATGTTCATGGCAGCTGCTTCTTGTATCATATGATCATAAATTTGAAATAGTTGTCAGTACAAGCGAATTCCCCAAGTTGTTTGTGGTACCATTTGATTTCAGCCCTATGGTGAGAAATGCCATATAATCGCAAATATTTTCAGCTCAGGTAGGTGGGTTGAAATTCCAGCCCTATGGTGAAAACTCCCATGCAGTCAGGGCCTTAGTGGCATGAAAATTGACATTTTTCCACGGTTTAAACTTTCAAAAATGACAAGAGCTAGGTCATCTGATTTCTTTTTGTAAATGTAATGTAAGCCGTTCAGTTTTTCCTCATTGTTTCCTTACGAGCATATCAAAAAGTTCATGCACAAGCATTAAAGTGTGTACATAGATGGCGTACATCTTGCGCGATGGTCACCCTTTCTCTTTCTTCAAAGAAAACATCCTTTTTCGCCGGTTTTTAAAGTGTAAACTGTGAGAGTAATCTGTGTAGACTCCCACTAGTGCAATTCTACATGCACATGAAATATGTTTGGCAAGAAACATAATGACAAAAGGCGTTTTAACAGCTTTAACGGTATATTCGGTACGCTAGCTTTTCAAAAATTATTACGAGAATAAATTTTATGCCAGTTCTCGTATAGTAGCTGTGAAGGAGATGCTTAGAACATAACATGCATTCACACTTTCTTATAGGAGTACCCAATCTTAGATATTTTATTTTCAGCCGAAGAATTTTCTTGAAGTGTTCTTAAGTGTTAGCGATTTTGACTATTACTTTTTTCCTATATTGTTGACATTATTGACTTAATTAAGCAGCTTTATGAACAACAGGAAGCAGCAGTCAGAACATCTCATGGCCTAACAGACTGGTTTACAATTGAGCAAGGTGTTCGCCAGGGATGCATTCTTTCCCCACATCTCTTCAACATCTATTCGGAGCGAATAATGAGAAATGCACTGGATGGTTTAGTTGGTAGCATCAAGGTCGGTGGTAGAACTATTTCTAATTTGAGATATGCATATGATGTGGTGTGATAGCCAGTGGCATGGATGAATTACAGGATTTAGTTAATAGATTCAGAGTCAAGTTTGCAGTTTGGACTGGCATTAAATTCAAATAAAACAAAAGTTATGAAAATAGAACAACCAGAACACGAAAGATGCAGACCACATTATAGTTAATACTAATGAAATAATTGAAAATGTAGAAGAGTTTGTGTATCTCAGAACGCTGATCACCAATAATTATGATGACACTAAAGAAGTTCCCCGAAGGTTATGTATAGCAAGAAGTGCAATGGTCTCATTAACAAACATATTGAAAGATAAAAGTATTACTACTGCTACAAAGAAAAGGCTGCTACACACATTAGCTTTTAGCATGGCCAGTTACGGCTCAGGATGTTGGGTATTGAAAAATATGGACAAGAAGAAGATTCAAGCATTTGAATTATGGTGCTTTCGCCGTTTATTACGCATAAATTGGACTGAAAAGAAAACTAATGAATGGATTCTGAATACGACGGATATAAGCAAGAGACTGTTAGCAACTATTAGTTGTAGAGCAATCGCTTTCGTTGGGTAAATACTAAAGGGAAAGGAGATAGCCAGTGACTTATTACTAGGAATGGTTTATGGCACAAGAGAGTGAGGACGACCAAAAGTTAGATTTAGCGACAACATCAAAGAGATTTCTGGTGGAAGAAGTATGACTCAACTGTACAGGATGGCACAGGATAGAAGGAAATGGAGAGCCACGGCGGTTTATTCTGAACCTCCCGTAAGATGATGATGATAAACTATATTCAAGTAATAGAATGAGTTGTATCATAGTGTAAAGAGTTTGAAACAGGACAAGGTTGTTTTCTAGGAAAGATGAAATCAACAAAAATCTCAACCTTGAAGAGACTTGACCCCTACATTATTCTTAAATTAGTCTTAAATTTCAATAATTTAAGCCTTGATATTACTATTAACTATATTCTTATACGTATTGTCACAGTAATTTTTAGTGCCACATCCCTAAATCACTTTCCAGACATTCAACAGCACTCCTTCGACACTTTCGCTAATCTTTCCCGCATTAAATCTCACTAGAGTTTTACGCCTCACTTAAAAACTAACGAATATTTTCCCGCCAAAATTAAAATGTAATGGGTCCCTAACTTGTCGTATTTTTGTTATAGCCTAATTCACAGTAGTCGTATGAGTCAGTGAAATCGGCCACTATCCCTCTTCTAACGTGTTTTGCGACGACAAGTGTCAGGATGTTTTTATAGGCTGTCCCCTACGTACCCGGCGTCCCAGTCAAGAGGTATTATTATTATTATTGTTATTATTATTATTATTATTATTATTATTATTATTATTATTATTATAAATGTTTAGGGAGGGTAGCCCTTCAGCCGTAGCTGCTTTTCAAGGGGCCCTCCATCTAAATATACTACAAAATAGGAATAAAATCCTACATAACTTAATTACAATAAGTAAAATCCTACATAACTTTCTTAATTACAATAAGTACATATAATGTTCTATTTGAAAAATTAAAAATACTAGTTAGAGGAAACAAAATAGAATAAAATAAAGGAGATGACTGAGATGACATAAAGTGACTATAACAACGTCTTGAAGGAGATCAGGCTAGAGGCTCGCTTTGATGGATCTGGGAGGCCATTCCAAAGTTTAGCACCCCTATACGAAAAGCTTTTCTGGCCAGTCGAGGTGTTCCTCTTTGGCAGCGTAAGATCAGTGTCCGTACTCCTTAGGTTGTATGAGGGATTGGTGGAGTTTGCCACAAACAGGTCTGAGAGGTATTGTGGGGTGAGCCGATTTAATGATTTGAATACCATAACTTGCGATTCAAACTGTATCATATCATTAATCGTTTTCCAACCCAAACTTTCTATTAATGGTTTACTAGGGGCATCGTAATTGCTACCGGTGATGATTCGGGCAGCTCGATTTTGAAGTTTCTGTAGCTGGTGGATTTCGGCTGTACCACACACACCCCACACAGAACAACAGTACCGGAAGCTAGGATCAATGACACTGGTGTAGAGATTTTTAAGCGCATGGAAAGGAAGATATCTTTTTGCATATTTTAACATACCAAGAGATCGTGAAATTTTTTTAGTTGTTTCCTGAATATGCTTCTTCCAGTCAAGAGAATTATCAATGTGAACTCCTAGATACTTGGCGTTTTGAACAGCTCCTAGGGTTTCATTGCGCATTTGCAGACAAAGTTGTTCATTTTTCTTTTCTAATGCAGCTTGCTTGTGCTTTGTTGAAATGGTCATTGACTGCGTTTTGGCTACGTTCAGGGACAGTATATTACCACTGAGCCATGAATCCAAAGCTTCAAGGTCCTTGTTTAATCCCTCATTTAGCTTAGCAACGCTATCAGCTTGGAAGCTTATACAAGTGTCATCAGCGTACATATAAACTTTAGCATTATCGATGACCATAGGGAGATCATTGATGTAGATTGAAAATAGCAGGGGTCCAAGACATGAACCCTGAGGTACTCCTAGGCTTATACTTTGGACTCTGGAGTCGCAGCCGTTGACTCTTGTGAACTGAGTGCGCTTTGACAGGTATGACTTAAACTACTCTAGCTCGTGGCCCTGAACACCATAGTGTGCGAGCTTTTGAAGAAGAATTCCGTGATCAACTCTGTCAAAGGCTTTCTTTAAGTCTACGAATACGACCCCTGCATATTTTCCAGCATCTATACCATTTAGCCAATCATCAGTACATTTTAACAGAGCTGTTGTTGTAGAATGATGGGCCCTAAAACCAGATTGACAGGATGCTATGAGGCCATTTGTGCTCATATATTCATATAGTTGGTTGTAAACTAACTTTTCAAAGAGCCGCGATATTACAGGGAGAACTGATATTGGTCTATAATTCGATTTTTGCGTTTTTATCTCCTTCTTTAAAAATGGGAGTGACTCTTGCAATCTTCCATTGGGCAGGGAAGACACATTTTAGTATTGATTTATTAAAGATGCAACATAGTGACTTGGTAATGAATGGCCGGGAAATTTTTAAAAAGTAGCTAGAGATATTGTCATTTCCAGAGCCCTTTGATGTCTTCATCTTGCATATGGCGTCTCTAATATGTGTGCACTCGACCTCTTTAAATTCAAAACAGACGGCAGTTTGATTTACAGTGTATTTTCCCGTGGTTACTAAGCATCTTGATTAAGCTCTTTGCCCCCGTTCTGAGCTTTATTTGGCGCGCAGCATGTAGGTCGCTTACTTTCATGACAAATTTGAACACACCGATGCAAGAAACGTGAGAGGCAAGAAAGTCGCAAACTTCCCCGACTCTTGCGCCAGTTACGACAAGTGTGAACCAGGCTTATGTCAGTAATAAATATTAAGCCCTTGGCAGCTAAAGGCCGCCATATTTAGCAAGATTTTGAGCACATGGCTGTTCAGCATATGGCCTAAGCTGTCATGGTGATTGAAAACCTGGAGCTCCACTTATTTCAGCTGGTCATTTAACGTTTTGATCTTATCTTGATCAATGATATCCCTAACAGAAAAGCGTAAACTGTTCTGCACTTCATAAAATTCTGAATTTATTCCCCATACTATCAGCTTTCAATCCGCCATTATGCATATTGACAAAAGACCCAAATGACTTCTCATGCATATCGAGCAGTTTTGTGGAAACACGAGGACTCTTGAACTGCGTCAACCTTCATCAATTGTTGAAAAATATAGATTTTTGGTAGTTAAATGAAACTAACTTGCCTTTTATTAAAATGAAAGTATCATAAATAAAGTAGTTCAGTAGAATGAGATCGATGGAGTGAGCACGGAAAGAAAACCTGATGATCAATTCCATCGCCACCCCATAACCGGTAATACAGCGAGAACAAAGAGATACTCATCCGGTTTAGCTGCTATCAGTCAATCAAATTTAAAGCATGTTATCTCTCATATTTGGTATCACCATCCATATTAGTCACTAAACGAACTTTATAGCTTGCAATAAACCTTTACTTGAACGCATCAACATAGCACAGTTTTTAAAAAGTATAGCGTTTGCTCTAATTACGAATTGAGATACCCGGTACTTAAATTATCCCATTTCATTTTAGTTTAGTACTTTCCTTAACAATGGAATATGTAGGATAATCAATATTACTTTTTTATGAGAAATACTCTTAAACAACGCCAGTCATGGTTTAAAAATGCTCTTATGAACTACGAGGTACATAACCTTTAATCTGCGCTAGTATTTGATATACATGCATGATATAACCTGTTGTTGTTGCCTGTCCTTTCATTTATGAGGAGTTGCGGGCTTACTTGATTAGTCTAGAAGATAGTGTTTCCTTTACCCGCTACATGATAGTCTTACCTTACGCTATTGTGCACTTCTAGCGCTACCTTCATTTTTCACAATATATAATGCCCTAGCTCTTCATTCCCAAACGTTATCTATATTGGAGGGTTAGTAGACGTAAGCAAAGCTACTTTTTTGTCTACTGAATTTCCCATCTATACAGAAGGAGATTTGACAACATTTTTATGCCTATTGTTTTTTATATAAACCTCATTACTTTTCTTTTCACTGATATCATATGACCTTTCTGTTCAGTGTCTCATCTTTTTGATATAAATGATTACTTTTGTTTTTCAGTCTCCCCATTGCAGCCAAGAATGCAAGGAGAACTGTAGGGATATGACATGTAAAGCACCGAATTGCCACCCCACATGTTCAAAAGACAACTGCAGAATTACCTGTGACGATGGAGATGCTGTGGGATTATGTCAACCACTATGCAAAGGTAGAGGCTGCCTTATAGATGTTCACTCTACCACTATTGAGGGACGTTGCGATGGGGGATCATGTATTGTTAGGCTCAGTAACAGAACCAGTGGATTGATGTCATGTCTTGGTGGCAATTGCACCTTGACATGCGCCACCGGTACGTATTGTAGATTTCTGGGTTCCTGTCCGAATTGTACAGGACCCTTATATGTGGATGATCCATTTGCAACAAACAGTACAAATAAAACCAGTTATGTACCAAATAGTGTACCGAATATTGTTGGAGTGCTTGGCGGAGATGTTGCTTTGCTCTTTGTGTACGGAATCTTGGTAGTGTTATCTCTCCTGTTCATATGATGCGCTGACATATTATACCATAGTTCAACAAGAGAAGTTGTATGTTATTACTCGTTTAAGTTTTTTCCGTAAAATCTTTTGTTCATTTAACAGACTTTCTACATGACAAAGCAACCACTCCTCAGTGCATTCATAACATTTATGATTTTCCTTTCATCATTTCTCTTATTCCGATCTTTATCAGTGAATTAGAAAAGAAAAGAATCTGATTATAACCCTGCTTCCATATACCAAAAGTAAACAATATTATTGCAAATGTGAAGATATGCTTCATTAAGTAAATTGTTATAAATCTTGGTTTTTTAAATGTTGTTTTAATTCACATTTTTAAGGATTTCGATTTCAGAAAACTGGATTGTCAAACTGTCAAATGCAGCGTGTGAAAGCATTTTAACACGAGTAATCATTTTCCGTTTTTCAAACGTTTAAGTCTATTCGCGTTGTTTGCCACAGCTCTTTTCACCGCTTTTAAATTGATCCATTAGACATTACCAGCAAGATCCTCTTCTAGTTTTTCATAAAGAGTGGTCATGGCAGAGTTTTGTTCGCTTTCACCGTTGTCACCAGTTCTCTCTTTCTCCTCTAGTACTTTCCAGTTTGTACTACGCCCTAGATGAGTCCTTCAAATTTTCCGACTTATTTAGATGTAGCTAGAGAACTTATGAACAAATTTATACACAATACGTTATTAATGCAAAAGTGACCCATTCCTGAAGGATTCTTCTATAATTTTTCCATAGTCTTATTGGCCTCATCACGTATAGAAAAATTAATGTATATGAAGGTATTTACGTTTCTCATGCGTTTCAGAGTTAGATTTGTTTATTAGAGTTTAATCGTAGACAGAAAGTAGAGTTATTAATTCGTTCTTCGATCGATTGTAATTAGTTGGAACAAATAGTCCATTTACCTGCTTATCAGAGAGCCGTGGCGTAAATTATGTCGTTGTAATTTATAGATCTTTTACATAGAAGTAACGAGGGATTTACTTTTATTGTGTTATAATCTGTTGCCTTCCATCTTCTCTTCCCATTTTAAATAAAGGCTAAGTACTATTGCACTATAAATATAAATTCTATACAGTTTTCTTTAATTATTGTAGCAATAGCATTAACATGCTTTAATTTTTAGAAGCCACCTGCAAAGAATTTATATTAATTGTGCTATAATCTTTAGCCTTTCTTTATATCGGAAGAGCACTGGTGATATTTTGATGTGGAGCCTCCGTGTTTAAGTCAGTATTCATAAATTACAACAATAGTAGCTTCACTTAAGAAAGTAGCTGCAATTGACCAGCTTTGTTTCTTTTCTTTTTTGTCATTTTTAGATATTTTTCTCTTTTAAGGCTTGATATAGTTTAATTTGATCTTGATTAGTGAATTAAACAGTTAATATATGAATGTGAATATAAAAATCGTACTGTGCAAACTAGAAGTTCCTTTCGCCAAAGAATAGACAATAATCGCCAGTTCAGGTTATAGAAATTGGAAACTGCAAGTAAGACATACAAGTGTTTACTCTATAGTGTCTCTTTCTTCCAACCACAATCACAATACATTTTTGTGACAGGGTTGGAGCCGAGGCCCTGAGATGTCTACCAGAATATTTCTCATTCCCGAGAAGTTCGATACTGGTGATGGTTTACTGCGTGGCTTCGTAACTTCGAATATTGTTCCACAGTCAATGGCTGGAAGGAGGATGACAAACTGAAGAAATTACGCGCCTTTCTTTGCAGTCAAGCTTCCTGACTGTCTTCTGAGCACAAAACCAACTATGGTCACCTTACCACACAGTTTCGATATTAATTGTACCCCTTTGTGGCTCATTTTCATTTCATTTTTGTTTCCATTTTATTTCATTTACAAATATTTATACACGAAATACCCTTCAGCTATAAATATGCTAAATAATGCAATAAATTATCCTAGATACAAGTAAAAAAGGAAAAATTACTATAAAACTAACGCTGGTCTTCCAGGGTGTCGTGTTGGGTTTTTTTCAGCTCATCAAGTATACTTTCAATTGTTTTTGAAGTGGTTTAGCGTGGGAATTGCCCTTATATTTAAGGGTATTTCATTCCAAGTTTTTAAAGCTGAGTATGAAAATCCTTTTTGGCGCACTCTACATTATACTTAGGAATTTAGATATTTCTGCAGAATCTTGTATTGTATCTGGAATAGTCGGATCTTAGGTGGAATTTGCTCCATAGATTTTCTGGGCAGAGCTGGTTCAGGATTTTATAAACCATAACAGCACGATCAAATGTTGTAAGTCGTTTAAATGCTAGGAGGTTGGGTGTCCAGTTGCCCTTTATTCTTGCCCCGTGGATCATTGAAATGGCTCTGTCCTGGAGACGTTGCAGGGATTCTGTTTTTTGAATTTGATAGATTACCCCAGATAACGTCAGCATACCGCATATTACTGAGCTTCACTTTGCAGAGTTTTAAGTGTACCCCTCTTTTTATGGTATCTACGAGAAATCCTACTAAAAGAAGACTCGGAACTGTCTGATGATCCCCATAGTGCCCTATTCAGCCACCAGTTTACGAAGGCCTTTACAGTGATGTCCAGTAATGAGAGCACAAGTGTAGTGGCACCTTGGTATTATACTAGATTCCAAACTGTCTTTTGCTGCTAGTACTCAATCGTTTTTTTCTAAATGCAAGCAAGGAATTTCCCTTTCTTCGATATCTATTTCCGATTTAGCCATTGCTACCAGCTCAGATCTTCAAACTCTTAGTTTGTGGCTTCCCGGAAATACATTTACTCGTTATGCTGTATAAACTAAGTATGATGTTTGGTACCGAACCTAACCTTAGGAAATTAGATTGCAATAACTTAGAACATTTTACCCTGTTTCAAATAAAAGGTGAACAGACTGAATCTACAGTAAAACTCAAATATATTGGGAGAAAAGTTGATGCGACAGTAAACTTGACAGAGTAAATTAACGAAGCTATCGTTAAGATCTCACGAGGCATAAGAATGCTTATATTCACTAAGAGCTATCTTCCATTGCTAACTAGCCAAAGCATGCACTGCAGCATAGTAGACTCACAATTAAGTTGTTGCTGCTCTGTTGGGAGGATGTGCTTATGATACGAATACGACAAATTGCAGAAGCTTCAAAATTGAGCAACTCGTGTTGTCACAAACAGTCCCAATAATAGAACACCGTTTCCATTAATATCACAACAGTGGTGGTTAACATTCAAAGAAGTGAATTGACTTCGAGATGGCTTGTACAGTTTATAATGCTTTGAAGGGACTTGCACCTCCCTACATGCAATCATTGTTTCACAGCAGGTCTGAATCTTGTAATAGATTCTTACACAACACCAGCCCTGACCTCAGCTTTTCTTGTCGAGGAGTTGCTGTTTGGAATCAGTTAAGCCATGAGATAAGAACTGCTTCTTCGCTAGCTACATTCAAATTATATTAAATTAAAAAGTAATCATTTGATCATTTATATTGTCAAATGAAATTAGAAACGTTATGAAATATCAAAGAGGTTGATAAGCTAAATCAATGTTTGGCACAAAAGTTTAATTTGCTAGCTACTTGCTAGCTACTTTCTTTTACATATTTTCGTTTTTCGTTTCTTGCTTTTCTACTATATTGGTATTTTAAGTAACTTTTAACTTTAAATTACGCCAGTTATATTTTCGCTTACGCAGGGCACATTGGTAAATCAGTTCATTTCTGAATGTGTTGTTCACATTGCTGCAATAAATAAAGATAAAATGACAATTGAAATCAAAGGGAATATTAGCTACAATTCCTTTCTAACTATTTCCCGCGTCATTTATTAAACAAAAGTGCGAAACGCTATGACCTATCCTATTTTAGATTATGGTGACATAATATACTATACTCTACAACAAACTCGTGAATTTAGTTCAACTGTCACGTTGACCAAGTTAATGGAAAAGGTTGTAACGGTTCAGCACTCTGCCGCTTTGGCAATAACTGGGGCCTGGAAAGGTGGAACTTTTCGGAAAATTTATGAGAAGCTTAGTTGGGGCTTGCTCGACCTCCGACGTTGCTGGAGTAGACGACTTGTTCAATTCAATAAGATCATAAATAGGTTTACTCCTGAGTGCTTGTGAGATTCTATTCCTCAGCCTCAGGGCACCGTCTACAATCTCCATAGAGGAGCAGCAAATGGGCAAATGCACGTTTTTGTTCTTATAAGAAACAGGATGTGATGTAAGGTGATGTAAGATGATCATAGTGTCTAGAAATGATAAACGGTCTTCTGGATATTCTAATTTGAATTTTATTGCAGGGCTCAGACGTTTGGCCGTGTTGAGGATTGCATCCGGTGTTTTATTGTGCATGCCTCTGCTACGTGCGGACGTGTTTTTTGCAACTGTTCGAAAACAGTAGAAGAGTTTCAATGGAGAGTCATTCTGACAATAGCATTCTGGCAGCCTGTTGCCAAGAGAATTACTTGTGAAGTGAGTTGGAATTATGGGTACCAAAAAGGTTGTCCCAATGCTATTCCTCTCAGTGTTATTCATGTTTACTCTCTGCCTGAGCTTTGCTAGGCCATCATCCTGCCAATGTCGTTATACTAGAGAGAGTTGCAGTTTTTGAGGCTATTATGAGTTATGTCAGTTAGCAAAGAAAGCACAATTTTCTATGAAGGATTTCATTGAAAAGAATTGAAAGAAGAACATCTTATTATGCAAGTTCCATGGCATCGTTTCATGTGATAATAGCTCTACAGCAAGAACATTGAAATCAATCCTGGCCCAAAGGAACCCTCTCTTAAATGCCCTGAGTGCAACAAAACAATTCACTCGAATCAAAAACATTGTGTCTGTGAATTTTATCGCTCTGCTTCGCATGCAAAATGCATAGGTTTTCTATTAAAATCATCAACTGCATCTGTGCCAATGCTACACACTTGGAATGACTGCCTACACATAGTGTTGCCCCCAAGTCACCCAAACCTAAATGACACGAATTTTAGCCTTGATTCTCAGGAATAATCGTTCACTGACGATCATGTCACAACCCTTCAAAAGAAAGAAAAACTACTGAAGTTTATGCATAGCAATACCCCATCTCTTGCATCCACGTTTGATAGATTTCAAATGATCCTCTCAAACTACTCTTTCGACGTCGTCGCATTACCAGAGACCTGGCTAACTAGAAACAAAGCTCTTAATGACTTTGTGCAAATTCCAGCAGGGCATGACCTTGTAACTGAAAATCGCAATAACATGAAGGGAGGGGGAGTTGGGTTCTACATCAAAGACTCGATAAAATTCAAGCGCCGAAAAGATATTGAAAACAAGGCTTGTGACTTGGAACATTTATGGATTGAGCTACCGGGACAAAATAAAAACGCTTTAGGCAAGGGTCATTTATCGCTCCAAGAAGCTACTACCTTTAAATGACTGGTTTGAAAAACTTGAGGAAAAAATTGCTTACGTCAAGTCTACCTGAAAAGTTTGACTGGAATGGATGGGAGCCTGTTGTAGCTTCCGTGGAGGAGCAGAACATTATGCTTAAATCGTAAGTAATGACCAATCCTCGTGCGTTACCTTTCAGACAGAAAAGAACACTTAATAATGATAGACTTCTGCATGGTTTGTCCAATCAATGGCTCTTTCTCAAAAGTTTAAAGGCACTCCAGAAAGCAACTGCTCTGATAGAGAGGGTCAGAGAATCTTTTCTACTTCCTAGGTTCCTTTTCTATTCTCCTAGAAGCATGGGGCCTTATTTTTGAATCCTACCTTGATCCACTATTTCAATTACAGAAGAAAGTTCAGAAGAAAGTTCTACGCTGTATCAGATTTGAACCATTCTCAGTTCGCTCAGCACCAGTCTTCTAGTCTGTCAAAATGCTCAAACTTGAGGGTACTCTGCGCATAAACATTTTGAATTTTGTCATGAAGCATTTAATAAGTTATCCAATTCTCACACCCACAACTATTTTCATCCTAAAGGAACTGTTAACAGATTGGAACCTGACAGGCAACCAGAGATGATCTCTTCAAATTCCTAAAAAAAATACTACTATGTACTGTCTTCAAGCAATTCAATATTTTGGTTTAAAATTTGAAACACTCTCCTACTCATCCGTGGCACTAGCTCCGTTGCAGTTTTTTGATCTAAATTGAAAACTCACATCTTTAACTCGTATTTAAAACTTTTTCTGCAAATTTTCCTGCAATGTCATTTTCTCAACATTCCCAATGGAATCTCCTTGTGAAACATCTGGTGATGTGTTTCATTTATTTTACAGAAATGTTTTACTAATGTTATTTGTATTTATGTCGGGGTTACCCAAGTTTCGGAAAGTACATTTCAAGATATGGCCAAAATAATGGCACAGGTGAGTCATCTGGGTTTTTTTGCCCGACATGAATTTAAGATTCTTATTTATTGTAGCTTGTAACATTAGCTTTTTTGTTTTAAAAATGGCTTTCTTTATTGTTCAATAATTAAGTGCATAATATAAAATCCCGTTTAAAAGACAGACTTCCAAGGAGTATAATCATTTATCTTTCTTACTAAAACAGTCTACAGACCCTGGCTTTCAGGTTAATGAAGTATTTTTATTTTTGCTTAAGGGATAAATTTTGTTGCATTAACATGAATCAACAGCACCCACCCTTTCCTTTCTGTCATTACCAACAAAAAGTCGCACCTAGCCTCTCAACGACACTTTGGAACTTTAAATTAGAAATGTTATTCTGCGTTGACTTAGTGCATGATTATTTTGTCTTTTTGCCTCTTCATTACATTTGAATTTTTTTATAAATGGAAAATTTAAGCCTATTTTCATACAGATACTGATGCTTTTGTATGCATCCGTATTATGCAGGTGTGTACGCTTCAAATATTAAATTTTTGTCTCATTTGAATACTTCATGTACAAACATGTAACTTTTTAATAAAAAGAGTTTCGTACTTCCCAAGTTAGATGAATTTACGTGTTCAAGATTTGCCGAGATATTTCCTAAATCGATTTAGCATCAAATTTTGAATAGAATCAATACATCAGCTTCGACTGTTTCGCCCCAAAGTGTAACCATGGTCAGTGATGCATATCGGATCGCAACCAGCTACGCATGATTTTCGTTTTACATTTTGTCTGTTTGCTTTGAAAGTGAGTACTTTAAGCATGATATTTTCAGAATACGAATTCAACAATATTATGGCATTTCTCTAAAGTGCTAAGTAGGGGATGTTCTTTTGCTTGGATAAGACATTAACCAGAAGTAAAACTTCCTTTGAGCACTTTTAATGTCTCTCAGTTCAATGCGAGTTTATAGCATACTTGTTCTTGCATGGTTTCAATAATACAATTATTCTGCAAAGCTGATGATCAAAACTATGATATGCTCTGCCAATTTCGGAAACGTAGCCCTGACTTTCCAATTTCATTGAATTCCTTCGGTCATTAGTGTCGAACAAAATGATTCAAAGTACTTTCCTTACTTTCTTACTATGCTTTATCTAGTACGACTTTGAATAAACTCAAAACAACTAAGATTTGGCGGATTATGCTGGACAAACCAGGACTTGAGAGAATCCTACCTTTCCATCCAGCTCTAACCAGGACACGCCCAGACCATATCTTAACTGCCAATTTCTGGCCCCAGAGCGTCAATTAGATATTGGACTGGGTCTGCATCTCGGCTACCAGGCCTCTGTTATGACGGTTAACCACTGAACACGTATAGATGTTCAACACAATTATAACCATACAAACTTAAGTAAACCTCACAAACAAGTCAGTGGTGAACACATCTATACTTCAAAGATTAAAAAGGGCAAATGAGGATTATAGTAAGAAAGTAAAAGAATTAAACTTCTAATAAGATATAACAAAGAGGACATAATGCAGAAGATGTCTCTGTTTCAGATGTCTAATGAGCTGTGCTAAGTATAAAGTATCAAGCAGGTATATGAAATACCAGCATATTATTTCTACATAAAAATCGTAGCTACTTATTAAAGAGACAGAAGGGAGTAAGATGAAAACTGAATATGAGATATTAAGAACCTTTTGGTGTAACTATTTGCAAACGATATTTACCTAGAAGTAAGAGCAAAGAAACATCTAGAAAATATTATTTGGAACCCTTCTGTAAAATAAACAGGTCAATGCAAGTTTCTTCACCCTACAAAGTATCTTGAGCAAAAAGAGACATATATAAGTTTCCAACGTATAAAGTACAACACTGCATACAGTCTAAGAAGATTTACAACTATATATTCCCAAATCTAATAATTTGCACATTCAGATGTATACCAAGTGAAATTCCTTGTGTGAAGTCAAGCACAATGCATATTAAATGAGACATCAAGCAAAAGAAGTTGCAATTAGAAGCGCATGGTTCCCTCTGTTGTTGACAACACGATTTTTACCGTGTGCCACTTCTTTGATCAAAAGAATCGATTCGTTCTACTTAATGATATAAAAATAAATTTAGCGCTGTGCTCAGGTTTGTGTTCGCGTATGATTACATAATTGCAGCTTCTTTTTGTTGCCCAACTTTCTTACAATAACGTCACTTTAAAAATTTGGTCGCATAAATTTGTTGTTTTGATGAATCCTGCTTTTGGCTTGAGCCTTGGCTTTCTTTGCCAGCCATCTTTTCTGAACGAAGCAGCAAGTTGGAGTGCAGGCAGGGGCACAGGTTGAGGGACATCCTACTGCACAGCCTGGAGCAGCTGGGGGAGGAGGTGCTGGTGCCATTGGAATAGGAACATAAATGGTTTGCTCTGACCCTTGATCTCCTCCACAGCATGAAGCATCACAAGCAGGTGCACATGTTTGAGGACATCCACCCATACAACCTGCCCCAGCAGGACCACCTCCGACCAGGAGATTTTGATCCAAATCAGCTAAAAAGGAAATTCAAATGTAATAACTTGCAGCAAACAATCTACTACATATAACTTAGCTTTTACATGCATTTAACATTCTGCTACAATTCCCACACTCATCTGATTTTAAATGTTACTATTGAAAGGTATGCTGATATTCTCAATACCAATGGTATTGTAGCATAGATAGTGTAGTTGACTTTCGTTGATTGACTCTTCTTTCATATTAGATTTGCTTGGTAATTCTGGGATTTCATCTGATCATCTGAGTTAATTGAAGCAGAAGACCTTTTATTTAACTTGTCTTTCATATAGATTTTTCCTTCAATTTCACATATTTGTATTCATTGATCTTCCATATTGAGTTTGCAGATTTTTGGCCAATCACAGTATCAACACTTCTTTATATTTTACTCCGTTTTTTCACGGAAATGACCGATCTTATGATGCTTTGTGCACCTAATTGCAATACAATATAAATAGGTCTATAGTTCCCAGGCTTAAAAATTAAGATTCGCAGGCCACATGTGCATAAGTCTTAATTTCTATCTTTCTACGACCTTCTCTATTTTGGGTTTTTACTCAACAGTTATAGCAGACAGGTAAAGAAAGCAACTCTTGTAAATGCACTTGAGTAAATAACGATACTCTGTCTTTTCGTCAAGTAAAATCTAGATATTTTGTAACATCAAATAATAGCTAGATCAGTTGAATAATTTTTCTACTTACTGACTTCGATGTAACTGGGTTGAATTTCAAGTTCACCGATTTTACCAGCTTGCACTGCTTGTGAGAAGATGTTCATATGCCCTTTGGCCTTCTTTGTAAATCGGATTGCAAAATGTGCAAGAATGCCGCCTTCAGTGCACCTGCGATTCAAGCAACCACCTATATTTTCATTGTTTTACAGTTCCTTTAGTATTTACAAAAAGTAATGCAAATAGCAAGAAGACGATTTGTCATTACCAAGTCTCAAAGTAAATTAAGACTCAAATAATTATTTACCATAAGTGATATCCATGGCTCTACAGGAAAAGCGGACTCGCCATATATTCCAAATTTTTGTTAAAGTGAATTTTGGTAAGCTAGTAACCTACAGCAATGTAGGATGAAGAGTAATTTAACTTCAGGCATGATTTAAAGATCAGAAAGATTCCTCTTCTTCTTCTTCTACTGGCTTTACTCCCAACTATGTGGGATCGCCGGTGCGGATTGCTTTTCTCCACATCTTTCCTTCTCTTGCACCCCTTCTCTCTAAGCCCCATCACCTCCATATCATTCCTTATACAATCTCTCTATCTCCGCTTTGGTCTTCCTCTTCTTCTTTGTCCAACCACCATCATTTCTATTCTCTTTCCCCCCATAGCTCTCCTAATTTCTTTGACACATGGTGTTATATAGGTACATAGTTCATAGCACATTAACAGAGCTCTCATTCAATGGTACTGTATTCAATGCTATACTTTGAAGATTATGAAACTTTACTGCATAAGATTCGATATCTGAATAGAATGAAAAAAGTATTACTTGTAGAATAATATTGGTGAAATAACTTACTCGAAACTCAACACCAGGAGATCTTGATAATAGTCGTAGTTAGCATACATTTGAAGGGTCTGAAGGAATAAATACATAGATTAGTTAAAGAGTAACAGATATTAATTTAACATATATTTGAATGTCGCTTTGTAACACGTTGATTAATATTACTGCTAGCAAATCATCATAGATTCAACACCAAGCAGTTTAACAATCTAACCCTGCAATGTTACTAAACATCAATAGTCCATGCATGTGAGTAACTCACTATACAATATCATTAAAGCCATGAAGAAAACAGAACAATATAAGAGAAAAAATGATAGCAATGATAGGACTAGCACTAAGTAGCAATTTAGTTAATAATGGGTATAGACACGTGAAACGTAGATACGAATTTATTTTATTTAAGGAGATGGGAATTCAGTATATAACTCTTGAAACTTACAGCATCGTACAATTTTCCCCTCAATTCTTGGAACTTTCCACTAGCAACGTTGGATAAGTCGGCACTGCATTCTTGTCCAAGAAGCTTCAGTGTGACATAGAAGTCCTTTCCTAAATTTTATTGTGGGATAGAACCATGGAGTTAAACGATACATAATGACACAACTCATTTGGATCCTTTTAGAATACGGGTATGACATAACATTAATTATCTTTTGAACTTGAGCTTATTCACAAGAAAATATCAGTCATTCATTCATAAAGTGCCACAATATAATGTTCTTCCACATGACCAAAGCATTCGATTTCATCTCAAACCAAATCAAGAAAGACTTATCTCTGGTAAAAGAAATAACTGAGTGAGGTATAGAGAAAGGTGCTCCTTCATATACCATAAACTTAGCTGGTGTTATTAAGAAAAATGTCTTGAAACCAAAATTGCTCAATATTACCCTCTATTAGAATAAGCAGTAAGGTATCGATTGAATATTGAGTAATTTTCCCAAATGCATCATTTTTCACAAGTAATGTTGCTTTAGATACCAGTTTGTGGATAAACGATATGCTAACGTATATTTTCATAAAGAACCTCCATTATTGCCAGTTTGAGTACATTGTACTCCAAATACACTTCTTATCAGTTATTACGAATGCATTTTTGATCTAATTGATAGATTACCACCACAGAAACTGTCAAAGCAAATTATACTTACTAACTTACTAAGCAAACATTTATCAAAGATTTCTTTATCAATTAGCAGTCTATTTCAAGGTATATAACTGTTGATTGCAAAGAATTACCTTCTGATGGGGGAGTTGGTGGTTTTGTTGGCTTTGGCGTTGTAACTTTTGGTGTGGTCGGCTTTTTTGTTGGCTTTGGTTTTTGAGCATCAGCATCTTACGAGAAAACACAAACTTACAGTCACTTTATTCAAATATGTAAGGTGTTTCCATTTCCGTAATTGTAGGATAGTTTACCAATCTATTAGCTACTACGCAAGAGTAATGTTCCAATAGGATTTACTGCATGCTCGAAGTTGCAGCTAAGCGACATATACATATATTTTTTCAACGCATACTGGCCAAAATGTGATGACTAATAAAGATCATATGTAGTCAACTTTTAATATCCCTGCTGAAATTGTTGCCAAGTAAATATGAAGAGTATGGTAGATTGTTTGAAGAATTAGTGTTTCATAAGACTAAAATTTTGCTGCATGAACAAAATAAGACTCAGAATCAAATGGAGACGGCTTAAAGAGATTAATTCCAACAACAGAAAGGCTCGAAAATGGAGCTAGCATCTGTTTGAATCGTACAACTGGCCACTTCTTGAATGGAGCAATATACATTTTTAACGAGAAAATAATTTTGATAAATCAGACAAAATTTCTGTTTGATTTTGCTGATTAGCCAGTGGACTGAAAGTATATTGGAGTCTTATAATTCTAGCATCATTAACTGTTCACGTCCGCCAATGATAATCGCAAACATCGTCTTAAGGGAAATTCTGCTAGCTTTTCACACATTGAGACATCCGTGCAAATGTGAAGAGGAGAAAAAGGCAGATAGATAAATTCTACCTTAGTACATAGAAGGTACTTACATGTAATCGCTAGTAACACCACTAGGGCTAGAAATATGTGGCTTCGAAAGGCCTACAAATTAGAGGAATAATTTCATTTTAAAGTTTTTGACATCTGCTTGCAAATGTCTACGTTATACTTTATGCTCCAAAACAGGCATGAAAATAAAAATGGACTCAAGAGTTTATAAAAAGTATGTAAACTGTATTCTATCTATTTTCAGCAAAACCAAACTGGGAACTAAACCAGGCACTAAATAAGGCTATGCAGATATATTTCTACAAGATCATGAGCACAAACTCATATGCAGATACGGGCTTGTCTTGTCGAGCATTCTCTTCGATTCTCGTTTGGCAAATCGATAAAATAGATGAAGGAGCTTCAATCTGTGATTTGAGAATAAATCGTATATCAGAATTTTGTAAGATGTCGAGAAAATTATCCCAATGCCGTCCTTACTCTTAACAAATGAGATGTTCTGCTAACATGTTATGAGAAATCCTACTTAAAGAGGTCCTACGCAAATGAAAAATTCTGTTATTAACGAATTTACAATTAGATTCTGACTTTGCCTGTCTTAGCAATTCCTCCTTGTTGGTTTTGTGCAAAGATTCTCGTGTAATTCTAAAGTAACCTTCGCTCCTAAGATTTCTTGAATTCGCTTCAGATTTAACTCTCTTGAATATTCATGGAACCAAAGAGCAATTGAAACAGAATATTGTTTGCAGATATCCAGTACTCTTTCAAAATCCTGCACTACAACGTGGGTCAAATTATCGTTCAAGTATATTGCTTCACAACTTCGAATATGAGGAGCAGAATCTACATTATTATTTAGTGCTAATATCAGAGAAGAGGATTAATGTAGGCTCTTTCCCTAGAGACTATAATAGTTCATTTTCAAATAAGATTTTCGACAAACTGCATTTTTCGGTTCTGTTGTAAGGACCATACCATTTTCAATTTTGTATTCAGTATTGATTACTCTGCTAGGATTCCTCTCACCCCCATTTTCTATTCTATCTGTTAAGTAGTCTCAAAGCAAGTAAAGAGCAGATATATCTTTTTTGTTGACTGCATTACCAGTACATCCATAAATACTGTAATGATGGAAGATTTCACACATCAGTAATGCAGCAACATCCGTGTACTCTCTTAAAAAGTGGTTATGTCAAAAAGACTATAAAACAAGCACAACAAAATGTAATGCCTAACTGAATGATCCACAAGTCTTACAGCTTACTTGATTTTTGTCCTGATAGGTGACATAAACACAAGTCTTAAAAAATGAAAGTTGAAATTATCCTAGATTTGTGCCTGAGCCGACTTACGAAACATATTTCGATGTAATGCAGCTTATCACAACATCAACTCATCGTATCCTATGAATAGTCGTGTCTATTTGCGACTGAAGTTTCAAGAGCCAACTAGTGGTAAATTTAGAATAGAACGTAAGATTTTATCCCTTTATATATGCGACAAAAGAACATTTAATCTTACCTCCATTTTCGCGCGAGAGGATGGCCTACTTTACGATTCCGGTGCAAGCATTGATGAAAATATTTACTGCGTGTGGTCAGAACGAAGAAGGAATCATTACACAAGATCAAGAGGTCATCGCTAATTGATCATGCATGGTAAAGTACCAGCAAATTCACAGACAAGTACGAGAGTTGGGACTATGAATAAGATGAATGAAAGCTAATTTATTTCATACTTTTTTAGTAGTCACAAAGTAAAGCAAATTGAAATTTTGGAGGAAGAAGGCTAAAGTTCTCAATTTTTATTAACAATTGCAAAAAAGCAATTTTCTTGTGTCCCTTGGTGCAGGAAGCTAAATTTTTAGCTTGCATGACCTGACTAGTAAACAGATGACCTGTTTTAGGTCAAACCAATGGGCATCATTGATTCTCATTGGCAACTTTGTGACCATAATAAGTAGCCAAAATAGGCGTAATTTACACCAATGTAAATGTCACAAGTAGTTGGTAAACAAATGTTATGCGTATCATATTCAAAATCACTTTTCTCTCTGCCCACTCTATTACACAAAACTTAGTGGCAATGCAACACCTCAGCATGAAACTTTCCCTTAAGCCCAACTACAATGTCTTCCGCTCGCCTCGTAACACTTCTTTTGCAAACAACTCCCTAATAACTTGGAGGAAGGCGTACTTTTAAAAATTAAGTCGATTAATGGAGAAATAAAGGCCTTTCCATACATTTTATCGTTAATACTGAAATCGCTCAGTAGTTCAACTATGCTAAAGTATCCCAGGAAATGCTGCCTTGTTTAGTAGTGATCTAGTCCAAGTAGAAAGGGTGGATAAAGTTAATCATGAAGAAATCTTATTTATTGTAGACAAACAAAGCATTCTCAAGTACTGACCATTAATGCATATTATAGACCATGGACAAAATTATCTTGCTTCGAAGCAGAGTACTTTACATGCATGTAAAAATTGTTCAAATGAAATCAGCTGTAGGTCATTGCTTCCATTTTTACAAATATCAACAGGTACAAATGTAGATCAAATCTGTATAGTATTTTGTCAAACAGAGCATAAATGAAAAGCCTCTATATAAATGGAAATGAAGAATTTGAGTTTCATAATACGTAATATTTTATCATCTTTAACATTATCAATTCGTTACAAGCTATCGGCAAGTAAAGTTACATCTAACTACATAAATAAACATGCATTATTCGACATGGTTTATTTCTCACATGCATCTAACTGAACTTGAAATCAGATACAGCCGGTATATCTACAACACATAGCTCATTTGGCACCATGTACTCTTACATTGTACCCTACGACGACAATTTCTTTATATTTCATATTCAAAATTTAGCAACTTAAAAGTCATATTATATATTTACCTACTTACAAAATTACGACTTTCACTCACCAGTCAAACTTAAAACCTAGCTTTCATATCAATTGGAAGTGAACTTAGATGGCTTTCCAAGAAGCCGAAATCTCAAGAAAACTATTGTTGTCCGTGTGAAATTGATTTGAAATTCCTTAGGATACTATTACTTTTGCGAAGGAAGCTACTCCATAGAAGTCAAAGAAGCATATTTTCAAATCATTGGCAACATTAGCATAATATGTTTTGCAATCTACTGTTCAAAAAGATTCTAAATAAGTTCTTTTTTGCAATTAAAGTAGCTATAAACGTGTCATCTCCAATAAAATAATGATAACTAATAGACAAAAGACGTATTTGAGCAAAGACAACTTTGTCAGCTATTATGTGACGCAGTTACAATTTTAAATGCTCGTTTCTAATATTGATACTATATAATTTGTGGCAATGTGTTTCTTTCCGTGATTACGAGCAGCATGGAAGTGTTTCGATTACTCTTACGTTTAGGGGAATACATTGCAAATTGTTCTGGATAATGCTGTATTTAAAGCAGAGTATTTTGTACTCATTTCTGCCTTGTCACACTCATAAATTATCATACAACTGACTTGGACATCCTTAAATGATGCAAGACATTAGACAACATAGTTCCATAATAACATTCATAAATTATTTTCAACAGAAAAAATATCTTCCAGATAGTCTAATATTGCTTTTCTGTAGAAACAGAGCTTTGATGTATCATAGACGAGTTACTGAGAATTTGCTACTGTTTTGAAAGTAAATGCCAGCTCTGATTAAATTCCATCATATACAGTGTCATACTTTAAAATTGTACTTTGAGTAGATTTTCTTGTACAAAAAGGTTCAAAGTGATCATTACCAAATCTCGTCAGGCATTGGAAAAATTTCCTCCTCCTCTTCGTCATCAAAAATTCCACTGTCTTTCCTTTCAGCATTTTTATTCAAGTAATGCTTCACAACATATGCTAATACTGCAGTTCCACAAATCACTCCAGCAACAGTGCTTCCAATAGCTACCGCCAATCCTGATGAGTGTGGAGATGTTGTGGCAAAACCAGGAAGCTATGATAAATTTACCAATTAATGTTAATTTTATGGCAAAGTATTACCTGTCATTATGGTGCAGCTGAGTAGACCATAAACCTTTATTCATAGCAATAGCTATGAATCTCAACTCGCGAAAATCTCTTTAATTTAGCAGGTTATATAAATCCATATCTATAAGCAACTTTCAAGTAATAAAACCATTAATTCACTAGATGTAATTGTAGTAGCAAATCGTACGTACTACCTAAGATATAAAGCTATCCATCTTAGCAATGGGCATAAATTTAATCTCTGAACTTCTGTCTGTATATCACGCTTTAGTATCATAAGCATGAAAATAGATAAAGCCTTGCTATCATTGAAAATACACCTACCTCTGGTCTTTTCCCGTCCACTGTAACAATTTGGCTCTTTGCTGACTGTGAGTTGTCAAATTCAGTAGTATTCTGGCAGACTGCCCCATTAATACCGCAAGATTCTAATATATGAGAAAATCCAGATATTGTTAGCTAGTTCTTTAAAATCGATTCGTCTATGTACGAATTTAAGTGTGCTCACTATCTTCATCTTTGCTTCACAGAGTAAACTTGCAATATTAAAAGTCAGGTTTTGTGCAATAGTTAAGAGATTTAAAGTCTTTTGCGTTCCACGTCAATCGATATTGACAAATCCACTTGTCCCTTGATAAGTATGGTAACAAGTAAGGTTGCATGTAAGAACTTTGTTTATTAAGAACTTTCAATTTGAAATTATTTGTTTTTATTCCAATTGCAAAAGACTTTTTCAACACGATTTTCTAATTTAGATTATATAAGATGCTTCGTTCTTTTGTCATAGAATAACAAAATATTCAGCATTTTTGCCAATCAACTCCCTTCACTGATCCTCCCAGAACGCCACATGCATAAGTGAGATAGAAGGGGCCTCTACCCTGATTGATGGGAATGCCTTAGCCCATAAAAGTATACACAGGCTTATTTCATAATCATAGCTTATTAACGTGCAGGTTTTTACATACTGTAAATCCTCGAAATGGAACATCCTTCAAAATCCTACTGGGTAAAACCTCCATGAAAGAAACTCATATTCTTAATATACCCCCTCCCTTAAATAAGCCCCAAGCACAGAATATGGTGAAACTTTGATATCGACAGATGCTTAAATCTAGATTTTTCTTTGAATGCCATGTACAGTAGATGTTTTGACAATGTAATTTTTTGGAAAACATGCCAAGTAATCTTATAACTGTTCTATATCGAGTAGGCCTTTGCTTTAAAATAGCCTCCCCTCAAATAAGCTCCCTCCCAAAATGGTTTCAAAAATAATTAAGCCCATTAGGGGCCTAATTTGAGGATTGACAATAATTCGCTTTCTTATATACAGTAGAACTCGCATAATCCGGATCTAATTGGACCGCCAAAATTCGTCCGGATTAAAGCAAATCCGGATTACGCTAAAATTTTTTCTGTGACCCCGTTAAATTTGTGTTGTTGTTTGGAGATCACTCCCAGCATATTTCGGATTCACGTACAATGTCATAATTTAAGTCACTCCTGAATACCTATTGACGGATGGGTTGTGCAGTTGTCGACTACCATTGCAATTTTTCTATGTTTAAGTTTTATTTGTCTGTTTAGTTTCATTAACCATTCAGTGAACAGTTCCCTTGTCATCCACGCTTTCTTATTTGCCCTGTAAGTAACGAGAATATGAAGCACATTTCTGAAAGCCAGAGGCTTTTGGCTTTTGCCCACCACTATCAGCAGCAATTTTTCCCTTCCAGTCATGTTTGCCGCAACTAATGTAGTAATCCTAGTCTTGTTTTTTTACCACCATGCTGCTTTGTACCGATGAATCCTAGGCTTTTTCTGGTAACAGTGGCCAGAACAGACCGGTTTCATCAGCACTAAAAATGTTCTCTGGTTCATACAACTTTAGGATCTCCTTTAGTTTTCCTACCTTCCACTCTTTCACACTTCAGTATCCCCTGCTTCGCTTGATTTCAAAATTTCCCCCATTCCGTAGCGTTTTCTACATCAGTGGATCCATCCCGAGGTCATTTCCGAACTTTCACAACCCAATTCCTTCAGAAATAGTCAGCCTTTGCTACAAGCATGTCTCCATCAATTTTCAAATCCGGATCGGTACAATACTGACGGAGACAAATAATAAAAGCGGCTTCGATGTTGGAAAACGTACATTTTTTACACGCTTTATTGTACCCTTTCTTGCATCTGGCGGATTTTCCACAACATTAAAAACTTTTTTCTTCGTTTCTACTTTCATCATATGCCTTAAAGTCTGTGGTTTTATTCCAAACTTTAACGCTATGTCGCTTCTTTTTATTCCCGGATTCTCATCGCAAAATTTAATTACTCTATATTTCTCTTGGTACGTACGATCTGTATGCTTTCGCTATGAAGCCATGATAATTATGAAAGTGTATTGTTTTAAAGTGTTGCCAACACGCTGGCCTCTGCTTGAAGCAGGGATTCATGTCACTTATTGGTTATAATGTATGCAGTTAGGATATGGTAATACAGTGAAGAATACACCTGTGCTCATTGACATATTTCTAAGATCGTTTATCCGGACTACGGTAAAAGAATAGCATAATTGCCCAAACATATAGTCCGGTTTATGCATTTATCCGGACTAGGAAATCCGGATAATGGGAATTAATTTAGTACAATTCAATAGGAAATTAATTGGACTTAGTAATTCTGTCCGGAATACACCGAAATCCGGATAAAGCCGATCCGAATTATGCGAGTTCTACTGTATAAAACAATTTCTCACAAATCAGAGAATACATGCTTATCTATGAGTATACGTACAATCCTTGTGAAAAATTCAAACTCACCAAATTCATAAAAGCAATAGTAAATTTTCGTATTCCATCTTCCTTTCTTGACATCGTAAGGTACAAACAAACTGTTACCATTTCTATTCATTCGATCTTCATCATCCCATATTACAAATTCTGATGTGGCTCTTCCGCCATTAACTTGCTGGCATTCTGAAGACCCAAATGCCAGAAGGTAAAAAGGTTGTGACAGTGGCAAAGTTATTGGCACCTGTTGTACGAAAAATTCACAGTCATGCAGGTCTTCAAGAAAGGTACGCCAATGGGATTATTAAAAGCTATATCAGTTGGTACAAAAGAACGAGATCAACCATGCAGTTCATTCCTAGAGCAAACAAATATCGCTTAAGATTAAACCTGCTAGGAAACATCATTCGCTTCATCTGATAATAATAGTCGCTCCCCTTATTTTAATATGCAGAATGTGCACAATTTAAGCTATTTGATATGGTAAGAATCCTAACATTTTTAATCTATGCCCTAAACGCTCGCACCAAGTGATGATGTTAGATTGTGCACTTAGAGACATTAGAAAACTACTAATGAATGGTCCGAACGGTTGAAATTATGACTATCAAAGTGAGCTTCAATTCTAAAATATTTATGATGAGCAGAGGCAAATCTTGTAATAGCCAATCAAAAGTGATCCTCAATAACCAAACAGAAACCTGAACGGTAACGTTGTTTGTTAACATTTTGCCACCCCACCTAGCAATGGTAAAACATGGCTGCACAAAAACGGCCTTTATGAACACGTACTTCCTTGATACCCTTCTAGCTTTTGATAGCATTTTCTCAGGGAATTAGCTAACAATTGCTCGCTGTGCTAAGCGATGACTTTATGAAATTGCTTTCAAATTTCATCCTTCCTAAAGTATATGTCAAAAAGGTCTAGGTACCTAGGGAAAATGGCTCCCAGTCTCTAACGAACTGTTCAAAATTCAGCATAAATACCGTACAATACCTCAAGAGAATCATTTCTCAATAGCATCGTTGAATTGAAAATAATCTCTTATTGTAACTGCAACTCTGTCTTTCTCACCCCAGAGAACTAAGTAATACTTTGCACATTTCCAGTGACAAAAACCCACAGGAGAAGGAGAACAAAGAAAATTAAAGTCCTGCTTTAGCATAGAGTTGTTTCATCATGGCAACATCTGTCGCAACAAACTTATTGCTGAGTAAAAGGGAGTTGTAAAGTTGCCACTCGGTGAATTAGAACTACTATATTCCATTCAGTGAGTTGAACTCCATGTGGCTACAGTAAATGGACAATTCTCAATGATTTCCTGACGTATTCTCATTATCGTCAACGAAACCTATTTTACGTTAAAAGAGTATTTATTTCATCTACTTTTTCGTCAGCAGGTGTTTATCTTTGCAGGACTGTTTCACTAAAATTTGCAAATCATTATCTACTTTTCGGAGGTGGGAGAGGCAAAATTGACATAGAAAAAGTAAACTAACTTCAAATTGAAGAGGCTATATAGTTAATAGATTAATATTGGAAGTATCAGTGTCACTTATTTTATTGGCTCAACTGGCGGGACGAGCTTATTAAACTACTAGCAGCGTACCACCTAATTTATTCTTTCCTCTCGTTATTATATTTCCATAATAGTTTTAGAAAATTCATCTAACATTAGCTGTAAAGAATTTTTGGTCGTGTGTATGTATTCATTCTATAGGTTTGACATTATTTGGAACACTTAAAAATTATCTAATGTTCACATTGTCTGTTTCCTGTACAAAAACTTGACATGAATTTTACTTATCTTTTTGTAAATGTGTTGAATTGTAAGCAATATATTCTGTTGGAGCCAGAATACTTAGTATACCTTCTTGCTGTACTTGTGAAACCGAAGTAAGATGTAGTTTTAAAATTCTTATGAGATATAAAAGGAAACAGATACTATTGAGAAAGGGTTCCTTGGGGAATTTTACGGCACTTATGGTGAAATATGAACAGTCCATTTGGAGTTGGGAGTCACTTTCCTGGGTACCTAGACCTATTTGATATATAATTTTGGAAGGGATGAAGTTTGAACTTTGCTGTAGAAAAATTCTATACATATATATCTTAGGGCCGCGAGGAATTCTTAAATTATTTGTTTAAATCAATGCTACTAAAAACTGGGAGAGTTTCAAACAAGTATGTATTGCTGACAGCCATTTTTTGTATGGCTATTTTTTCCCCAGTGCAACGAGGGAGTGGCAGGTAAATGTATGCAAAGTGACGTGACCATCCAAGCTTCTGATTGTTTGTTGAGAATGTCTTTTGATTGGATTGTTACAAAATTTGCCTCAGTTTGTATGATCAGCATATTTTCCAATACTATGCTACAGTAGAGAGCTAATACAACAGCTAACTGAAGGTCTCACTCACATTCAATTCAGCTTCATATCTAGTTCGGTAGTTCAAGAGAAATCTTAATACATATTAGATGTTCTCTGTGATTATTCAAAGTTAATATGCAAAATGGGATACATTCAAATATCCCCAAATGAGCAATTTAGCATTATCTAATTTTACCAACAATTACTGGCCTTGATCGATGCCATGAGAGAAGAGTTTCGAAGGGA
The DNA here is from genome assembly GCA_964019165.1 of Mastigias papua. Taxonomy (NCBI): domain Eukaryota; kingdom Metazoa; phylum Cnidaria; class Scyphozoa; order Rhizostomeae; family Mastigiidae; genus Mastigias; species Mastigias papua. The sequence continues at coordinate 6,340,963 of OZ025287.1, read as the reverse complement.
GTAACTTAGGTATGTTAAAATCATAGATTCATTCCAACCATAAAACATCACTAAGTTAGGATTGCTGTTCTCAATTCTAAAAGAACAAATCTTATAAAAAGCGGAACTTCATTATATTTCGCTATATTTGAAATGTGAATTCCGCCTGGTTACATTTGAGTGCTGCATCTGGTTCGGAAAGAGCTCATCAAAGCAGTTTTCCAATATAATTTGAGTTTCATCTCACTGCTTTGGAAGTCATGAATTGTAATATTAGGATGATATGGTCAGCAGCTATATGTTAAAGCTATCCAAGTACAGCATTACAAACATCCCAGCACAGTTTGAGTCACAAAGTAAAAGCACATGTGTGACTATTGTTTAGAAGGACGTTACTGAATAGCCTCCCTCATTTTCTGACAATGTGTAATACAAGAGATACTAGTTTATTTTTTTGCTCCTTGAGTTTATATTATTCTTCAAAAATTATTATATTTTCTCTTGTTCTCGTAGTTATTAATGAAAAACCTATCTCAAATATTATCCTAATTTTGGATTAGATAAGTTCTTATGATGTCAAAGAGATATAATAGTATATTTTGAATCCAAGAACTTTACCATACATTTCAAATTATAGTCTAAGCGGCGTTTTTCGAAAATCAATTTCAGTCCAAAACTTTAATGTTAAGAAATATTTATGCAATCATGTAAGGAACATGCTAGAATTTTATCAGTGGGCTCTCTTATTTAAAGACACAGTATTGTCAAGTGTATCTATAATACAAGAGATTTCAATATTTACAAGTATAGTAGTGCTGTTGTGGGCTTACTTCTAGAATTTTCTTTATATCATACACAAACAACAGACTATGATCATGCTAACATCCTTGACATATGCTAGTGACAGTACAATAAGCTCACCTTTTTGTTGCCATCTGTTCTGCAGCATGTATATATCAATGTATCTTTTTCATAAATTCCAGATGGCAAATAGCCCTGATACAAACTCTGGGCATCTATCATCTCATCATTTTCATCATCCCAAAAGATCCAGCCTGTAAGATAAAAATTACATCGTCAAAGACAACAATGTAGACCATGATTATGAAACTGTGACAATTATTAATAATTAAACTGATTCATGTAAGTCAATACTAAGAAAACACTACTCTTTTGAAATTTCAGTGAAATTTAATATATAGAAAATAACGAGAATATGCTTGGAAGCAAAAGTACTTTGAAGTATATTCTTATAAATTGATGTCTCGATTGCTATTGCTATCTTGTTTAGAGTACGAAGAAAGAAGTTCATAGCCCCATTGAAGAGGAATTATTCTATCATTCTCTCATTGACCGTCTGCATTAATCTAATGAATAAATGACCATTCTAATATAAACATTGAAAAACAATCTGACAGATTTTGCTTCTAGGTGACTTTCATAAATTCTTAAATTTTACTAAGTAGCTAAAAGGTCATACAAGAAAAATGACTAATTTACCCTCTATTAAACCATCAGGGCACTTTGCACCATATCGAAAAATGCAATACTGTCCAGAAGGCCAACTACCTCTTCCAATTTCAGCATTGATCTTAGTGCAAAAATCTTGTCTAATTCCGTGCTGATCTATAGAGCCTGATAAGTGATATGATTTTGACTTCTGATTTGAATTCAAGACGTTTTCTGTGTCTTGATATCTCATGCCTTCTTTCCAATTTAAGGGACATCCTGTAATTGGCCTGGGAAGAGAATAGGTACCTTCGGGCCACTTTGGCAGCGCTATAAAGAAAAAACTGATAATTTTAATAGTTTATTAAATACGTGGCTACATACAGTACAAAGCAGAGCCGCCATTCAAGGACATTTTCAATAATCTTTGTGGTATATAGTAGGTCCCCTTACAATGGAAGCTGAATCTGTAAACATATCTGTTTACATTGCAAGTGCAACGCATTTGCAAGAACATTTTGTTGAGTATCTTGTTGAATTTGCGAACAACCAGAACACAGAAAAAGGCCATGAATAGGAAATATGCTAAAATCACAATCGCAATGCCATTGCTAATAGTTCATTTTCTATGTATCTTCTTGTGATTTTAGCATATCCCTATTCAATGCCTTTTTCTATGTTCTGGTTGTGCCAGACTTTTGTAGGGGAGTGCTCGATCAGAAATATAATAGGAAGAAAATTGAAAACGTGAGAGTTCCAAGAAGCAATAATTCTACGAATTCTGTCATCTCAATTCGGGCTTTTAGAGAAGTGTGGATTAATAGCTATAGCTAAATTCTTGCATTTTCATCATGCATTTTCATGATAGATCAAGCATTTGAAAATGAATTTTCAAGGAAATGCATATTTCAATGACTATCTCAATAAAATTACCAACGGGCCTAATTTTGGATCAAATAACAAATGAAATAAACGATAAGCAAGGGATGTTTTAAAATAGCAAATTGTATAAAGCTAACAGAGTTTAGTCAATGATAGTATCACCACAATGATATGCTAAATCGACTGTACCGACGGCAATTCTGTAGATTCTGGCATTATAATAATATTGGCATGTTCTACAAACATGACTCGGCCATTCACCATAGACACTTATTTCAATTAGATAGAAAAATATCGACCTCCAAACAATAAAAATTATATTTACTGTTTACAGTAATTTCTGCTACATCCCATTGATAGGTAAGCTCATCAGAGAAATTTGATCTGAAGCACTGGCTTAACAGAACATATTGAGTATATACTTTCTCCTATAATAGACGATGACCGAATACTGTTCTATTGAAGTTGATTAGAAGGAAAGCATGTCGTGGACTAACAATAACATAGCCTAATTGCCATACATTATGACCGGAGTGTCATTTATATTACAAAGTAAGCTGTCAGTATTGCTTAAAGCAAAACGAAATTCGAAAAAAGTCCCAATAATTACCTACCTTTCAATTGCAAAACATTAACCATAAAAAGTATCAGTTTCAAAGTCATTGGAAACAACTGCAGCCAATTATATCTGGATGCATTTTTTGAAATAGCAAGAATAATTCCTCGGCTGAAATACGGTAAAATTTCAGCAAACCAATCTACAGCTTTTCTTCTACGAAATAAGCACCATTTCTTAATTAATTATGCTTTTATCTTGATATATGATTATGTCCTTATTTTTCTTCATTGTAGAGCTTTTTTAATACAAAGCAAACAATATGAGAATAAAAGCCGCCCTAATAAATCATTCATGACATACCACTGCAAAGCAGATAAGACCATCCTAGTTAGTGATGTGAAGCCGCTACTTGCTTCACGCTTCACTACACAAGATCATAGACAAGCAGTAACACTATGGCACAGTTACCTCCTATTGTATAAGGGTACAATTTGAAGAATGGAAGTTCAGAATTTTCATTGCCTAATGAGATATGCGCAGTATTTAGAACAGTGTAGCTTTCCATGAATGAGAGCTTTTAAGAAGGGAAATGCTTGTTGTTCTGGATTCTGCTAACAATCTACTAAGTGTTTTGCATAATGCATTAATATAGAGAAAATGTAAAAAATACATCATAAGCAGACTATGAAAATCTCACAAGTCTTCAAGAGAGGAATAATTAGGACAGAGGTGTGCTCAAGTAGTGAGTGTGGAGGTGTTACATCTCCACTTCTTGTCGAATTTTTAACTATTTTGTGGCTTGTTGTTAAAAATTGACTTAGCAATAATGGCTTGAAGGCAATTGTGGCTAGTGTTTCAAACGCATCGGTAAATTTCTCTCGCTACACCCTCTCCCACCATTTCGAATTCCTATAGTGTGTCACCGAGCCAGAGTAATGATGCAAATCACATGTTGGTATGAGCTTTTTATAGAAATAGAAAGGGTAGTAGAAACAGCTATAAAAGTCTCAAGAAGGAATAGCAATTAAATACAAGCAAAATTAATAAGCTAGATGCAAATGCTTAGGCAGAATTGCTGCTTCACAAGAAGCAGGAACAGGCTGGGTTGGGTGTACGTTTGTAACCAATACATTCTATAATTCGACACGTGTGCCAACCACTTTACTTCAATGGAATGCATAATAGGTGAGGGCATTGGCAGAACAGTTTGCAAAGAGAATCTGCCTTCCAGATAGTTTGAGGAGAAGCCCTCTTGATTCTTGACATTATTCTTGATTATGTATAGTCTAATTTTATTCTTTTGACTTAGATACACTGTCCTTCAAACGATACAATTTCCAAGATATTTGAAATATCATGCAGACTGTGCCAGTGTAGCACCCTATTGCGTCATTCTTCGTCTTTACATGTTTCTTCATTTGCTATCTATTTGAATCTTAGCAAATGGCAGTTGCTTGAATAACGTAGCCATTCTAGCACTTGCTGGTTGTGAAAGATATTCACTCTTGCATAAGGTTGTAGGGAATCAAGCGTGGGTCATGGGGTTGGAGAATTTGGATGTAATCAAAGAAAATTCCAAAGGGTGTGGCAAGCATAGTAATTTGCTCATGTAAGTCCTTTAAGAAGGTTGGAAAGTTTAGGTGACACCGTTTCGTTGAAGGCTTTTCTTTCATATCCTGAGGATCGAATTATATAGAACTCTGTAATAGAGACCTTGCAACGAATAAATGGAAGAAGCAGATCTTCAGGTGATTTTAATCCAGAAACCAATTGCATATTTTCCTTCCTATCGTGTTTTAAAATGCTACATAGAAATTTGCTCAGTTCCTCTAAAATGTCCCCAAGAAATGCAAGAGAAAAAGATAGCAAGTAAGCACAGGACATTGAGATTCCTGAACAGCTGTAATTAACTCCAGAACTACTCAGTAGGTCAAGGCAATGAAACACACTTCCTAAAAGTATTATAAGAGTTAGTCGATGAATCGACTATTAGCTACATACCACTGGCAAATCTGCCAATTGCACATGTTTCCGTCCATTTAGAAATGCTTCTTTCTAGACAAGGATACATGTGAACAGTTGCAGAATCACTTCCTGTTGCAACATTAAATGTAGACATGAAATACTTACTACGCCTTGATACTGCCAAAAATCAAAACTAAACAGACAAGAAAGTCATTTATGATCATGGATGCATAGGTGCATTATGAACTCCTACTCGGACTTCGAAAAATCGAGAACTATAATGAAATCGAAAAACAACTTCATGAGCATTTCAATGTAACTAGTAGCTATAGTTTGAGATTTTAATATTAAAAAAGTAGATCTGCTTTTAAGTAACTGAATTACTACTTTTGTAAGATGTATTTCATAACAAACATGTAGGATACCAACTTCCACAATAGTTAACAACTGCAGTATTTTTGAGATGTTCATCCTGCAAAAATATACGTTTTTATACCTAATTTATATTTTTATGTATCAAAATGCTTCATCTGTCTATCAAATTCATTGGTGCTCTGAAAGCTCTTCCATTCAGAATGCTAGATTATTCCAGTTTATATCCTAAAAGTGAGACTTGTTTCTTTGCTAAACAATGTTTTGTCAGAACTTTGGGTTGATGAAGAGAACTACAATTTCTTACCGTGCACTGCCGTTCTACCATGGGAAAGAGATCTCTTCAACCATTTGGTTTGGAGTTTCTAATGAATTCAAATATTTCTACCATTTATGGTGCATTATCGTAGCATTCTAACCTGAAAAGAAAATAACGTTTTGCCATTGCATTGTATAGGCTATCAAGATTGCACAGGACACATGGAGCAAATGCAAGTTACTTATTTCTGCAAAATTTTACAAAATGAATTCTTCTTTCTTGACAAAGCTGTGGCCTCTATATCTGGACAGTTCAAGGTACGCTCATGACTTTTGGGGTTTCTGCCTCGCAGTTTCTCCTAAGGTTAGCATGTATTCAGTGAAGACTAACATTGGGTTATGCTTTTGTTTACCAAAAATAATGCCATTTTAATGAATTTATCAGATAATGCTTTAAATTTTTTTAAGCAAATAAATGAAAGGTAATGCAAAAGCAACATGATTTAAAGAAATTGTCAGCATGAACTTGCTAGCATACTTTAGCTATTAATTGAATCCTATCTCTCATTTGATTTCTGAAAATGAATGGAATTCTTTATCACGTATATCAAATTATACAATCTTACCCAAACAGGTACTAGGAATGTGCCCCGATAGAATACAGATTCCTCCTGCGCATCACTAGCTTTTGATTAAACTTAAGAGCTTAACATCAGAACAAATAGTGAACAGTATGTTAAGCCAGGGAAAACTGATCTGATGAAATCGTACTAAATTGGTTCAAATGAAGGTTCACAATATACTTGATATCTACACTTAAATTGAACTCTTGAATGCTTTGATGAAATGATGGCTTTTGATCAGTCCCCTTTGTACGTCTATGAACTACAGGCTACCTCTAAGTCACTTCAAAATCATACCATTATCATATAAGCCTGTAAAGATTCCTGTAGTGACAACTGTTTTTAAGTTATCAACGCAGCTAAAACATATCATCGACTTAAAATTAAGGAAGCTATGCAAATCCTATTGGAGGGACGCAATTTAAATAAACAGGTCCAGCATTATAATTAATCCCTGACGTTCTTGCAGTTATATAACGATTTTCGGTCTTTTCTTTATTCGAACCATTTTTTGTTATACCTTCCAATGATTTTACAACATTTGTTAGTATATTCTATCAACAAAACTTTGCATTTAGCAGCTGAAGATGGATTGAGCAAGGTCCGAAACATGTTTTGTTAACTCAAAGCGATTGTTGTATTTTTGCGTATCATCTCTGATTTCATTAGCACACCAGTATTGCAGTCTCTAATGATGGTACCAATTACCTAAACATACCAAGATATCTACCTTGAATGACCGAATAACTACCCGGGGCGCTTATTCAAAATGTTGCCTGCGATACGGGGTGGTTGTTCGGACAGGGGCGGTTATTCGGCAGGTACACTTATTAAATATTCCTCGGTACAGGTAACAGGAACAAAACTTTTCAACCACTTAACACCCTTTTTGTTAACTTGAACTAGACCGAAAACAACACAGCGCAGTTACAATGTGATCTTCAACATCGACAAAGTCATGTTCGAAATCAACCAAGAGAAGTTCAAATGTACCCAATGCAATATCATTTTCACCTACCTTTGAAGGGATTTTCACCTTTCTCTATCAAAATTTACTATAATGAGCAGCATGGTTATATGGCTACAGTAGAATGCATATTTATTGCGTAAGACTTGATTAAGCAAACTTACGTGAGTAGAATCGTTTCAAATGAGAGTTACCTCCTGCTTAAGGGGGGGTGCTTATTCGGCAAGGCTGCTTATTGCTAAATCTGCTCCTTCCCCAGGGGGCTTATTCGCACAGAGGCGGTTATTTAACACTGGGTGGTTACTCGGTCATTTACGGTATTTACTTTAACTGGTCTTAAAGCAGAAAACAGTTTTATTGACTAAACGAATTTCAGAAAAAGACTGTTTGCTCTAACAATATAAAAAATACTCTATTCTAAGTTGGTTGATACATATATAGCAAACTTATGGGCAAATTAGTGCAAAATATTGCCCCCATTTTGACGGACTATTATAAATATCGTGAAAATCTTGCCGAAATAAAGTTCCTCCTTTTACCAATAAGAAGGCAACTGGAGCAAAAGGTCAAGGGACTGGGAGGCTACAGCCGTCCCATTGGGTAAAAATCCATTTCCTTCGCACAATTTCTTTTAGCAAAGATAATGCATTTTGCAGGAAATAGATTCGGCTCAATAATGCTAGGTAAAAATCAGCGTGAAAAACTATCACGCATCCTCTCGCTTCTTGATTATAACTGGTTTTTGAAGTATTCGTGCCTTGTCTATTTGTAGGGGAGTAATGGGGCCTCTTGCATAACTAGTAGTGTACGAAATGCACAACAAATCCAATGATGAGAAATTTGCTCAAAATTCTATTAACTAGACACCCCATTGAGAAATAATAATTCTTCATATGTCTTGGAAATATTCGCTGTTCAAAGTTCATTCTTAAACTTTGTGCTGAAAACGGAAGCATACGGCATGACTACGTTATTCACTGGCAGAATAAACCAAGTCCTATATACGATGGTTATTGCGCAGTGGCAGACATAAATGCTGTCTAGAACCCTCCCCCCCCCTCCCGAATCGCGCAACAATCCATCTTCTAAAGGAATAATCTTTTGTGATACAAATATGAAGTTTACTTCATTGCACAATATGTAAAGTAAGCCTCATAGAATGTCCTTGTTGTTTACATTTACTAAATTTTGCCCGCCAGCAACTAAATCTGCAATTCTGGCAAAATTTGAGTTGGTGTACTTTCACCAAACCAGCATACTTTTACAATCCCTTTGCTATTAGCACTTGATCCAAGTTATTCATATCCATATAAGCCATTTCATCTACTGTTTTCCTCTAGAATGGGCATATCCCTATATCCAAAAGTGCGCTTCTCCAAAATCGACGTGAAGTTAACTCAAAGCAAGTTCACTTTCCATTTTCGCAAATAAACTTTAGCGATATTCTGGCAAGGAGTTACCATGACGATATTCTGTCAATGAGTTACCATAACGATGCGTCCTAATACGCATGCACCTACAGAGTTTGGAGAATATCCAGCTTTATCTCCAAAGAGTGCAGCAACAAATACAATGTTTCAACAACGAACTTTTATAAAGCTTGATATGTACTAAATCAAATAACCTTTTCGATAATGATAGCTTGGTGACGATTCCAGGAAGACGTTCTGACAGAAGACAACGGTTAAGAACATGTACTTACTTGCATTTTCGGATACAAGAAATCTTCCCGGTTATTGCTCATCCCGGAAATATTCTCCTCTGTCCCAGTCCCCTTACGAAGGCTTTTGAAGCTATACAAGCCTAAGGCCTATAGCCGAGATTTTAAAGTTTGTTGTATAAAGACTAAATGGAGTGTAAATAGATTACCCTAACATTGCATACTTCCATACACTTTGCTGCTTTCCGTTTGCTGTGCACATTCTAAACCGTTAATACGTTGCTGCCTATTCAGCTCTCTTCTCTCTGGAAACAAGCTTTCGTACTTTCGTACAAAATAACTTATTCAGAATTAAACCTTAACACTACATAGACTGAACTAGAGATCTTGAAGGTAGATATGATAGTATTCAAGAATACACAAATTCTATGAAAGGAAAGGGCAATACTGGGAATAGACAAAAAATGTATCAAGAACAGTCAATAAAGTCCATTATGGCAAATAACCTATGAAATAACAAAAATCCCATTGCCAAACAAAGTATGGGCTAAATTAAGGCTCGACAACAATTTATTTCGCAATCAAACTCTTTTATCACTTTCTCATCATATACCTTCTTTGATTCGCGGCAAAATAATTCGATTACTTAATAAAAATATTAAATAAATCTATTCATATATAGTAATGAAAAAATCTGTCTGCAGAAAGTCGATCCTAGTTGAAAAATTTTCTTGATTTGCTGTTTCCAAACAGGCGTGTTCTAATCTCGGGAAGCATCTGAAATACAAATGCAATTATACATCACTAACTTGTGTGATGATGCAGCCTAGCTAGACTTAGGTAGAGCCATATCAGAGCTTAACCAATGGAAATGAAATAAAACTCTGTGGGGCAAAAACACTCAAATCATACAACCAAGACACATCCCTTGAGTAAATGCAAAGTATCCAACCAATGCAAAAGGAGATAAATAGGAGATACCATACAACTCTACAAATGGCTGTAAAATCAAACAAATTTTAAATGAGAATAACTTTTGTATGTTCCATGCAAATACGCTCAAATAGTAACCTACTAGGTATACACTAACCTGCCTACTAAGTAGCTCAAGTCTACTTTCAAGTGTGTTCACAACTCGAATTTTCCCGTCTTTTGCCACTAATTCAACACCTCCTGAACTGAAAGATTGTCGTAAGCATTAACATAGTGCAGTAAATGAAATATCATAAGAACTTCCAAACCTTATTCTACTATGATACACCACAAATACATATAACATGGAAATAAACATCACAGTGCTAATTTCCTACATTTGCTGTTTCTTTGAATGGCTGGACCACCACATCAAACATAATGCTTTGGCACAAACAAATAGGAAGTATAGACAGCCAAACGTTATAACACACTATTGTACTTAACCAACAACGAAAGTCATGAATGTACTTCTGATATGAAACAATATTACTAAAATTTCCCAACAGTGACAAAACAGAAAGTATGTCTCCAATATAAAAGGCCATGAAATTATGCTATCAACAATATAGCGTATCATTGTGAAGGTTTATATATTGTCTATACTTACAAAACAAAATACAATTTGTTTCTGAAAAACCCTCTCAAATAACGGAAAGCGATTCTTACTCCAAGAAACAAAAATTAAATACAAAGCTAGGATATCTATAGGATAAACTCAAGTTTGGCAAGAATGGAGAATTTACATTGTCACATCAAAACGGCTAATTTAGTAATACAAGTGTCAATTGTTAACTAACTGAAATACCGATCATTATTAAGTAAAATAATGCCATCACTCTCGGACCTGATAACAGAAAATTCAACAACATACGACGATCACGTGACAAAGCCAGGATCCATTTGTGTGTGCGACTGCGTGAGCACCGCTCGTAGGCACTAAATGGTACACTTCGAATTACCACAGACACTATCAATCTAAATCTACCTACTGAATGTTGGTATTCACAAATGTTAGTATAATCGCATATAGCGCAGCTCAGAACCAAGTAAAAACAGGTTTGAAAGTCATCTGCATCTAAACATACACATAATCCTATTATTTCCTCCCAGCCAAATAGCGCTTTTAAATGAGTTAAAAAGCACAAAATCAAAAGACAATCTGTGCAATAAGCAAGTAAATGATTTGGGAAGAAAAGCCACATCGAAGATGTAAGTGAATAAGCACAAATGGTCCCACCTCATAATGTAAAACACTCAGTGAATTCAAAGATAACTTTTGAGGACAAAAAGACCTACAAATAGGGCCTAAATAATACTTGATCAAACTGGTCAGAAAAAACTAAGAGGAAAGAAAGTTGGCAACACACCCCAATTCATGCACAATGAATTATTGAATTTTCGTACATGTTGGTCTCAACTAGCAAAATTTCCACAATTCAAGCAACATTTCTGGGACAGTGTCAACCCAACGTGTCCCAAAAGTGACTGTATTGAGGACAGGAAACACCTTTTGCTGCTTTGTCCTTTATTTCACGTACAACATTGTTCGCGTTAGGATCATTGAACAGGAAATTCACAAGTATCCCAATTATGAGAAGGCTTGGCAAATAGCGATAAAGTTTAGGAAGTTTCCAAGACAGAAAATCTCTAATTACGAAGTAATGTATATTTACAGTACATCTGAGAACAGCATATTTCTAAATTCAGGGAATCCCCAAAGAGCTATAGCTGATCAATTTCATAGAAAAGCAGTACCTCGGCCAGAAAATCTAAATTATAGCAACCAAAAAAATATGTCCATACCAGTCACTCCCTAAACAGTTTTCTTCATCTACGATGATCTTACAATCCTTTCCCGTTTGCTTCTTGTATACTGCATTTGATCTATTTATGATCTCCTTTGAAAATATATTTTATAAAAATTAAACAGCATACTCCTATCTACTTATCGCAACCATGAACAATATTACAAGCATATTCATATAATTTTTCAAATTTGATGCCACCCCTGGACTTTACAATACAAGTAGATAAGCAAATCTCACAGAGTGTTGAATAACTACTCTTACATGCTTCACATTGTGACTTCTGCACAGTATATTATGCCATAGTATCCGCAAGAAATGATTGAATGCATAATCATCATAAATATGCTAGCGAGCCTAATCAGACCGGGAAAGTTTCCAGTCAAGTAGGCTCAAATATACACTCGTGAAAATATATGACAGAAACACTATACACATCTCTATGGAAAACTTTTCTCTATTTCACATTCCTAAAGCCGTATTGGCTACTTCTTTCATTTGGTTCCATGAAGGAGGCAAAGCAAAATTCATTCTAGAAACATCCATGAAGGCAAAATTATTCCGAAGTCATATACAAGAATATTGCATTATGTACCTAAGAACTTTGAAGATACAACTACTGATAATTCCTATTCTAGCCGAATAAATCCCTTGAATTAATACAAAATAATAATGAACTATACAAAACAAACCTTTACTAAGCCAACATCTGCTTTACGGCATCTGATAAAAACAGTTGGTTCCAGGATTTGGAAAAGCCCCTAAGTGTAAACAATTATTTTCAAAATCTCTCAAGAGTAAATTGCCAAAATATTTCAAAGTAACAACTATCATAGAAAGTAAATAACAAACATGAGTATGCGAGAGAATTTACAGGAGTAATCAAAAGAACGATGCAGTACAGAGGTTAAACAAAATGTCTATTTCGTATATAAACTTTGTAATGGATTGACACTTCCCGTAAGATGGAAATTATGAGTCAGAGTTTCAACGTTAAACTACTTTGCCTTGTTTCACATCAATTCCATGAATTGACTAAATTTTAGCACAATAAATTTACACAACTCTAATTTTTGCCGCAGCGCCGGGAAAATTCTTTAAAGCAACTCAACTGAGATACTACATCGGTACAAATATCCTTTGCATGGATTAATTCACTAGGGTAGATTTTCGCCCATTTGCTCCAAATTCGCGAAAATAAGTTCTTGCAAACACTTTCCACTCGGCCGATTCGCAAAAAATATTACTCGCCAAAAATCTACTTGGACTGATTCGCGAAAAGTATATATATATATATATATATATATATATATATATATATATATATATATATATATATATATATATATATATATATATATATATATATATATATATATATATATATATATATATATATATATATATATATATATATATGAAAAGTCTGTTGGTACTACAGAACTTCACTAGAGCACGAAAAAGCGGAACATTGCTTTAGCATACTGAAAGCTTTTTTCGTCCGACACTCGTCAGAGCTCGGTACGTAGGCCGCACCACGCAGAGACTAGCAGACAGAATAAAACAACATGTACCCACGAGCATCAGGACGAAAAACACTATAACAAGAGAACAGCCACCTCGTATGTGTAAAAACTCTATTTCTAAAATGAAAAGTGATTCGGCCATAGGACAACATCTTATTACAAATCCAGAATGCGCCAAAACATATACAGACGATAATTTTCGGATCATAGGGCAAGCTAGATCATCCTTCCATTTAGGTGTTTTGGAATCAGTTTACATTACGACTCAAAACCCAGTCTTGTGTATACAAAAAGAGTTCATTTTCTCATTTGGACTCTTTATGTAACCAATGGTGAATAGGTGCTGATTGGCCAATCACAGGGCCAAATAGACGCATTATTCATCATATCACGTGTACCCGCATCTGGCTATATATTTCGTTTCACCTTTCGGTCGCTATCCGACGTTTCATACTCTGACGAGTGTCGGACGAAAAAAGCTTTCAGTATGCTAAAGCAATGTTCCCGCTTTTTCGTGCTATAGTGAAGTTCTGTAGTACCAACAGACTTTTCACAAAACTATCCCTTGACACTCCCGCTTTTTCTTATATATAATATATATATATATATATATATATATATATATATATATATATATATATATATATATATATATATATATATATATATATATATATATATATATATATATATATACACTAGGGGAATTTTCAATAAAAAAGCATTCTGCTCACATTTGTTCATTATAGAATACCAAGTACACAATTGAACTATATCTCTACATTAATATGTTGTTGCCTGTAAGAAATGCTAAATTATTTTAAACCAATAAAATCAAATGATCGATCATATAAACTTGCTAACTTGCTGCCATGGGCCCCTCTAGCACCTCTGCCATGGGACCCTCTGGCACCTAGCTTGAGATACACCTTTGGAACTTTTTGTTTTTCTCTTAGAATTGTTCGTTTTCTTTTGTTATAGTATGTTATATAAAATATCGTCCGTATTGAGTACCATTCACAGCGGAACTCGGCGACCCTGCGTCTTCTCTGGCTATAAATGGTATATTGCATTGCAAAAATTGCGTTGATTTTAATATTCTTATAAAAATATGTATTTGGAAACAAGATTGAATATCTTGGCGCTGTTTGGGATTATGAGCAGTTTTTATTGTCTTTCTTCTATTTTGCTTTCAGTTGTATATCAAATCCGACACTAGTATTCTTCTCAAAGAAGCCACCCATCATGACCTCATCTTTGGGTTTGCAATAGAGTTCAGAATCATTTTTTCATAACATTGAATCAGCAAATGACCTTTGGCCATGACCTTTGGCCATGACCTTGAGCAATGATGGATATATTTTTATTTACTTAGTTTTTGATGATGATGATGATGATCTTTGAGAATGAGAGATATTTGATGATAAGGCAGGTATGTGTAACTAATTCTAGTGTGGCAATTACCAGAAAACACAATGTCTACGAGTTACGATATATGACTCTCGAAAACAAGTCTTCAAAAACAATTTGAGAATGGTGAAATCGCGAGTTAGTACTCATGAAATGTGATTTTTTCACCCAAAGAAAATTAGAGGATGTGAAAATTAATTTACTTATACTTGGGTGCCTAATAGACGGAGGATTGGAATAAATGGGGGGGGGGGGTAGAACTGGAAAAATCCTTTAAGCCTAATAAACGGGGAATAGGAATAAACGGGGGAGGGGTTGGGAAATGACCAAACATGTAACAAAGGAGAGGTCGACAAAAAACTTTAAGATATGAAGTAACAGATGGAAACAATGCTAAACAATGCAGTACGCTTAATTAACGATAGTGTATACTTGCACGCCAAAGTACCTCATGTACAAATTATCTTGGCGGGAAATTACGTAAAAATTTATATGCGGGAGTTGAAATTAAAGTGTCTTGGGTGGAAAATTTTTCAAAAACCAATTTGTGGGGTCGTCTATTAGGCACTCAAGAGTAAAGTATAACTGCGAACTGTCAACATCATGTTTCTAGAGGAATCTTGGGGAAAACACCTTAAGCTTGAACATCAATAGATTACGTTAAATTGTACACAAAATAAAGAAAATGGTTGGAAGTAAAGCATACCTGCGTAATTAGTCCCTCCAGAACATTCTTGTATTTATCTTTATCATCGGTAACATGTCCTAGCTTGCTTGCAGTTTCTTCCAAAAGCATCTTCAAATATGGTGAGAAAGAACTTACAGTTTGCGCATTTGAATGTATAAAATGTTTTAACCAAAATCCATCCTAACCAAGTAGCTAGGTATTCACACATACAGTCAATCTATTTGGCACACAAAGCATTATAACAGTCAGCTAGTAATCGAAATATATAATTCTCTATAGCCTGCTTGAAATGGATTGGATGATGTCATAAAGTTAGGGGCTGGTAGTGCACGTTCTAATAACCAATGTCAGACTATGGCAAGATCTTGTCATAAAAAATCATTACATTGAGTCCTCTGAAACATACAAGTCTGAGGGGAATTTGATAATAATTTGATAGAAATATACCTGTATGTGATCATCTTGGCATTTAAGAATTTTTAATCTTGATTGATTAAGAAAATTTGACCTTTGGCTACAAGAAATGATACAAACATATTCAAACTATCCCAACCTTCATCAAATTAGATGACACTACTCGATAATAGATGAAAGAAACATTTTTTTACAAAGTATTTGCATTCCATGTGTAGAAGCTCCATGACAACCGGCTGTAGAAAAAAGCCGATGAGCAGCAAACAGAGTCAAAATATTATGCCTCTTTTGGCAAATAGAGCTGAAAGCTAGTCACACAGGTGATGCCTGAGCTCTAGAACATAGTACACTTGTTGGAGTGATGAGTTCTTAGCTAAAAAACCAACATGATTTCAGGAAACTGCATGAAATCAACTGAAGAACAAACCCATTGTGGTCCAAGCTTGCAATGAAAAAGCTAGAGTGAATATTGAAAAAGCTTAGAGAATGGATAGACATGAGGCTGTACTGGAAGGATAGCTATGATGAGATAGCAAGATGAGGAGTTATCTAAAAACTCTAAACAATCCATCAAGTAACTTCTTGCTACAATTCATAAAGCTGTGAAGGCATGCATACTACCTTAACGCAGCTATTGACCAGTACTACGGACGCTTCACAATAGAGAGTCTTATATTGTTGGAAAGAATTCTCAGCTTTCAAAGATTGTTAAAGATGGTAGAATTTAGAGTGTCCATACTTTGCTATGGACCAATCGCATTCTCAATAGTAACTGCTCTGATTGAGCGATTGTTCCCTTGACTATGACAAAAATCTTAAAATAACACAATATAGATTTTGGTTGTCCACTAGCCAACAAATCCTCAGAATGATGTCACAGAACTACTAATAATTTCATAAAAAAGAGCTGTCCTTCTTACACCTTACCAACATAGATTTGCCCTGTTCACAGATTCAGAGCCACGAGCCTCCTTCTAAGAAAGTACAAACTGAACATTCTTTGGGGGTATCATACTTCTTCTCAACCTTCCAATGGGCACCCCCAGCTGCACATAAAATGAGGCGGGTGAAGTGGCAGCTAACTTCCAAAGAACCAACAAATATGCAGTGGAACTGGAACTACAATGATTTTGCATTTGACATAGTTGGAGTTAAATTGTAGCTATCAGTAACAAGAAAGCAAATACTGATGTGGAATAATGCAGTATCTCAAATCTTGAAAAGGAGAACTTCAGAATATTGTGTTGTATAAAGATTCAAAAGCATACTGCACCAAAATGATACAACAGCTGAACCTGAACTGATACCTAAACCCTAAAAGAACCACATGTCACAGAACTACTGTCATCAGATGTACTTTGGAAAGTCCACAGTACCCTTGAATGTTCCAACCTAAACAAAGTTTACAATTAGACATATAGGTACTTACTCAATACACAATGAAAGATGCAGTTGAGAGAATTGCATTGATCAAATGGAATTCAAGAGCATAAACTATTTACATTTTCATTTGCAATTCAATCTGCTTTTCTTTGCGTTCATAAAATGCCATAATCTTCATACGTTCTTGCTGAACCAGTCTTCCCTTTTCAATGTTAAATTCTTCTTCTGCCTAAAGGAGACAAACCAATTTTAGGCAAGTTCTGCACAGGTCAGATGGGAAGTCAAATTGGGGTCTGTGTAGAGCAATGGGAAACAATGTTATTAGTGAATATACAAATCAACAATAGTTATCCAATCATCATTCAAAGATTTCTTACAGGAATAAGTGATAGCATGAGTTTAACCCCATTAATACTATCCAAATGTATACTTAATAACATACCAGTAACTATGATTGCTAAATATTAGCAATACTCAAATCACAAAGAATCATGGAGATGCCTTCTTCAAATCATGGATAAATGACAATAACAGAGGCAAGAAGTACCACAGTGTATTTAATTATTCCTTTTTGCTACTCCTTTTTATATACATCTTCAGTGGTCCCATGTAGACTAGACCAAAGGCTAACTATGTGTGTATATGCTAATGTTTATTTGCAGCTATTTCAGATAAAAACATCATTGATAAAGTAAGATGCAACTTCCAGCAATAAATGGTGATAATATGACAAAATATTCAATTTTTGATGTAATGATCAGCGGGCAAGAACTTAGAATTAAAAGAAACTGTTCTGATAATGAAGAATATAAAAGTAGCAGAGAAAAACTTGTCAAATCTTATATATATATATATATATATATATATATATATATATATATATATATATATATATATATGTGTGTGTGTGTGTGTACGGATGTATGGATGTATGCATTTATATTATAAGCTTTCTGGCAAACACATTCCTTCACCTAAAAGTTTACAATGGCAACCAGGGGTAAGATTTTGCTGTAGGGTAGAAAATGATTCCCTTGTGCTCCGTCAGCTTCCACCTGTAATCTGATGATATAAATCAAACACAATCAAGCAAAACTGCATTAGTAGAACTAACTTTCCCTAGATGTACGATCTGCCACTTCAAATGACACACACAGTGTTTCAAATGACTGGTTACAACACACTTACCTAGACTTGATATTGTAAGTATATTATATAACTTTCATTAGTAAATTTTCCCAAACAAATACAATAACAACTATCACTTTGATTATGATTGTAAGTTTTTTCCAAACAATTTTGTTCATATTTTTTAACAGCAACTGAATTAAACACTGGAACAATACACAATTATTATTGTTGTACAAGATGTTCACCTTACTGCAATATGAAGTCAATTTTTAAAGAGAGAGAGTTACAACTGAACTAGGGCCAATATCTATAGATATCCCTTACATCATTTAAAATACATTTTCAGTTCAGTTTTCATTCATTTATCAATTAATCCCAAATACAGTCTACAGGTAATTACATAAAAACATTATTAAATACAAACTATATTTAATTTAACATTGATTATAAGAAACACAAAAAAGACAAAAGCATATTACAAGGTTGTATTTAAGATTAATTGACTAAGGAGGAACTCTCTAAATAGATAAACTAATCGAGAGAGAGTCCCCCCAATAAAAACAAAGAAAACTAAAAGAATTTTATTAAAAACTACAACGAACCAGATCCAGATGTGTATCAAGTAGCAAGCAATTGTGAGAATTCCGTTAAGCTTTGAGCTACTAAATGAAAGTGTCAACGTAAATATGAGTCTATAAAAAAGGTCTTGAGACTGGATCGAAATACTGAAGCAGAACAAGAAATCCGAATGAAAAGTGGGAGTGTATTCCAAAGTTTGGAACCAAAATACTTGATTGTTTTAAGACCATAAATTGTGGTATTTTTTAAGGATTGAAAGAGGTCACCCCTGGTTACCTGACGAGTTACAATTCTATGAACAGATGAGTTCGGAGTAAAGTATGTGTGAAAGCAATGTGACATTATTATGTAGCAGACAATAAAGTAAAAGTATCTTTAACTGAAATTACCAGAGAAGGCACTTTGTACAACAAGGAAGGGCCATTCCACAGTATTTTGTATGTTGCGGAGACTACATTCAGAACAATGATATAATGGATATCTTTCCAGTCATTAAATAAAACAAACCTATTTTCAACTTGTATCATAGGCTTCTATGAGGGCTTCATAGCAATGTATAAAAATTTAATTAAAATCAAAGGAGGGAGAGACTACAGAGAGTTAGATAGGTGTTGCGGAGACTACACAGAAAACCTCCTTGCTTTGATGAACAAAATTTATGCGCAAATTACTCTGAATCTAGAATAAATCAAAAATGCCTTCTTGGCTTGCATGGAAGACTATTCCATTTTCTTTACTCTTATGCCAAAGTGTTTCATTAGGGTCCATTACATTGTTTAGAAAATTACAAAAATAAGCATAATGGTGCTGTTGCGGAGACTACGTTGCGGAGACTACCAAAAGTATTCTTATTACAACAACAAGCAAAATGAGCAAAAATGACGGACTAATGCTAAATAATTATTGAAAACATCAAAGACATAATGGATTTTCATCTAACAGATACTCATACGTAATATTCTGAAGAATTCTTATTTTGAAAAATCATGAAGTTTTTATATTGTGACCATGTAAATATGCCTTTGTGACAATTATTTTCAGCTAAAATAATACAAAACTAGGACTGGTTCATGATAATGATGTTTCAATTATACTTCATGTGTTCAATGAAATTAACTAGTAGCACATTACATCTTTCTTTAGAAGGCACACAGTATTAATAATGAAAATTGACCCCTAGAGATGAAAACTATTAAGAATGAACAAAAAAGCTGCAATAAATTAAGACTTAAATTCATAATGTGTACAGTGCTAGTGACCCTTTTTGGCAATGTAATTTTTAAAAACAGCTTCTATTTCATCCAGCTCATCAATCTCAAAAGGGCCATTTCCCTGTAAACTTACTGGCCCATAGAATACACAAGTGCTGTGCTTCTCATCAACATCATCACGCCTTGGCCAATCGAACCTCTTTGCTCCAGATTTATGCAAGAATTTGAATCTTGTGAATTGATTGTCACCACACTCAAGAGCTCTACCTATGTAAAAAATACTGACATAGTCAACAGCGTAGTAATCACCAACCCTGATAATTGGTGAAATTGTGAGCAAAGTCTTCTTGTGGAGTTCCGCAATCATGTGTTTCCTAAAGTGTTGAATACTTGGTTGACAAAGCATGGCATCATTGACCACCAAACACCTTGCATAAAAGCTAACAAACACTCCACAGTCATATGAGTTACTCTGCTGGGGGAGATCACGTGCTTGATTTGCAAAAAACTGCCACTGATTAACATCAAGGCTTCTATCAACCATTTGGAGTAGCCTCCACATTTTTTGCACTGCTACTTGTGCAGCTGGCTTGACAAATGTACTAGCCATGCTGTCAAGCACAGTCATAAGCTTTTCCTGTGGTAGAACTACAAGAAGAAACCAATGCTCAGTTTGTGCAGTGTTACATGGCACAAGAATGATGTCTTGTTTGAGCAGGTTTTCATCAGAAAGGAGCTTCTTTGTGACAAATTTTTCAAATATTTCCCAGGAAAATAAGGTCACACCACTTACATTATGTTTGGCTTTCACAAGGTCTAGGTAAGCATCAAGCACAAAATTTGTCAGGTGGTTTTCTTCAGCCTCAGCATAACCACCATTAAGAGAAGCTAGATCTCTTGCAGAGATAATGCCTTTACCTTTAAACTTAATGTGACCATCAAGAATGCCTTTTACTAAGGACATTGTGTGCAGAGGCACCATGAAAGAATGAGAAGCATCACTTAACTTTGAAGAGAGGTGTGGTGGTACACTCAACTCTATCTTAACAGAGGTGTTTGTTTAGTTTTGGCCTTGTTCAACTGGTTGTGGTGATGTTTGCCCCTTATAAAGCCTTTCAGATGTGGTCATTAAATTGTGCTCCTTGTGGCCATCTTTGAGGAAGAACTGTGAGTTTTTTGCTGTGATCAAAGTGAAATTTGATGACTTTGCAACATAGTGAATTGAATGTGTTTGAGGAATGGGTTGACAGCTAGCCCATCTTTCTTTGAGATTATTAGCTACATTTTTTATCTGCTTCTCAGACACATACAAAACATTGATATTCTTGTAAACTCTTTTTGCAGCCCGGAAGAAGTCCTCTGGGCTGTTCACAACTTCAGCATTTCTCAGAATTGAGCGCCATACAGATCTTTTGACCTCAGCACCAACTCCATCACATGGCCCCTTACCATGTGCCGTTTCAAAAAAGTTCCAAGTAGCATTGCAACCACAATCTTGCTGGTGGTATAGGATGCAAGAAAAATTATATCGATTTTTAAACTGGGAGGATGGACCATCACTCCAGTAGTTGACTTTCTGTACTTCAATGATTTGTTTTACATCTTCTAGAATGGCTGCATTAAATGCATAAACACTACCTTTGTCATGTGCAGTTTCATTACTTACAATGGCATATGAAGCATACTGCAAGTGCCCTCTTTCACTTTTATAGTAGACAACAGCTGGAAACAGTGTGACCACTTCATTTGACCAATGTGCTGCCATAATTTCCTGCTGATGCTTTATTTGGAAATTCTCAGCAAAATCCTCTTGAATAATTACTTCTCCCTGAGGTAGATTCTCTTTCAAGTATCTTAACTCATTATACTGTCGCTTTACATTGTACACATGCCTTCCAAATGGTTGCAGCTGAGCAATAAGATCTTGTTTGCAATCAGCAGCAATGCATTCTTTTCTCTCTTTTCTTGTTCTACTATCATCACTAGTGTACCACTGATAGTATGACACATGTTTGTTGTCATCAAACTGAAAAAGCTCTTGTACGGCTTTTTTAACTTCACACTTTGAACATAGCCTATCCATACATTTTGGATCCTGCACATCACAAACAGTAGAAAGCAGTAAGTCCTCAGGTTTTGTAGGGGCTGAAGGAAGAACATTATGTACACCATCAAGTAGTAGCCTGATGTTCTCGTGGTATTTGCAGACACAGACCTCATGATCATAAAGTGTGATTGGCTGAACATTAAGTGGTCTCAGGGAGGCAAACTTAGAAAGACCAACTTGAAAAATTGATTCTCTTTTGAAAAGTTCATATACTTCAGAAATGTTATACAAACGTAGCCTCTTTTGCCTGTGCTCTTTTCCTCCATCTGTTTTCACTGTTATATAGTCTTTGCGGCCAGGACACATTCTGCTTATGTCACCTCTCATATAAAACTCCTCAATTACCTTCACATTTACATCGGATACCGCATCAGATCGCCTCTTTCTTGTCTCATTCTCTAGTTTCCTCCTTTTGACTAAATGATCACAAATCTCAAGAATTGACTTTCGTTTTCTTGGAGACATTTGTTGCACTACTTTAGCAATCACATGAGGAACTTTTGAAGGACTTTTTGGTAAGCTTTTATTTACTTTTCTCACAGCCTTCCCTAGACTCTGTGGACTTTTGAACGACTCATTTACATCTTTCCCCTTCTCTATGCTTGTACTGGCATTTTCTGAAATAGTTTTTGTTGATTTCTTTTTTGCTCTCCATTGCCTCTGCCTCATGGTTTTCATTGCTCTGATTTTCAGCTTTTCCTCTGCAGATGAGGTGGACTTCTTTTTGATATATTCCTTCTTTTTCCTTTCCCTGTCCTTTCTTTGATAAGCTTCTAGCTTTTCTTCATCTTCCTTTAGTCTATCTCTGAATTTCCTGCTTCTTTGAGTACTTGAAGGCATTTTGGTTCCAGAATGAAGAGTGAATTACCCATAATTCAATGTTTACAGACAAATGCAAGCTGCACATGCTCAGGACTTTACCACAGGAGATCCAATAAATAGTAGTTGTATCATTGGAGTTTGTTCTTCAATGCAATGTTTCCCCCATCAAATAGACCTATTTCTTAAGAAGTACCTAAATCTTTATTTGCTCTTCAATAAAGTATTGAAATTTTTTAGATTCAACTAAAGTACTATAGCAGATGTAGTTTCCGCAACAAAATTGTAGTCTCCACAACAAAATAAAAATGTGTTTTAATTGGTATAGAAGGAAGAAGATTAAAATATTTTTCCACAGTATGTTTCCCCTTGTTGACAATTAGAACTTCCCAAAACCTTATCCGAATATTCTTAACTGCTTACTTATAGTAAAAACTTTTAGGTGAAAAAGTGTTGCGGAGACTACATTCTGCTAATGGAATGTAGTTATTGTAAACTCCCATGTCATATTGACCTTGAATCATATATTTTTTGAAAGAGGACCAGTAGAAGAACAGGTCTGGGGCACTTTCTGTTTTGTTTGGATCTTTGTGTTATATTAACTCAATAAAATATTTGTAGTCTCTGCAACAGCTATTTCTTGATTTCCCATACTTTATTACAGTTTATTTTAAGAAGCTGCTACTATTATGAAACATTTTTTTAGAATACTTAACTTCACCTATTTGACAATGCACTACTGCTGAATTCAGATAGTTTGAGTTACATTTAAAAAATGAATGGAAGGTAAGCTGTTACTGTGGAATGACCCGGAATATAACAAAATTATGCATCTGGTCCATTCTGTTATTTTGTGAAGACTACTGAGAAAACAATGCTAATGGTGTCAAAATACCTTTGCTTCAATTTCATCTGCTTTCTCTTTAGCTTCCTGATAGATAAAATCCATCATGTGTTGGATCTAGAGATGGAAACATAATAGTTTATAGCATACCTAACCAAAATTTAGCAAATGGTGAGAATACATTATCACTACACATTCTATTTGCCATCATGAACGCATGAAAATCAATATCTTTATACTCAAGCCTTGCTTGGAAAGGTATCTGATCTTGCACAAGTGCTTAAAATGATGCATGGAGTGTGATATCTCAAGCACCCAAATTCTTGAAGTCAGAGTAATGCAATCTTGGGTTGGGTGTGAAATAGAGCCCCTATAATATATAAGTAAGGAGTTCATTGTTTATCACACCTTTCTATTGCTCAAGGCAAGGCCTGTATAGTAATTTTCATAAAAAAATATAGCAATACAGCGCTCACGATAATGTGCACTACACTTCAGCCCTTCTACAATATCCATAGCTCTGTTTACATGACAAACTTTAATCAAGGCTAAGCTTCAAATGGGTTGGGTTCTGGTCAACTCCATCTTAATTTACATTACATTGATAACACAGTACAGTCTAAATGAAGAGTTAAGCTAAGTGTGTATAGTGTCACTATGCATGTGCTTCATTCTATGATTTATATCATCTATATACTTGAAAATTCTACAAGTATTTGATGATCTGTTTTTGAGGAACTTGACTTCATTATCACCATGGCCAGCTGCCTAATGTTCTTCCTGGCTTTTACAATGCAAAACCACCTTCACATTTCTCTTGTACCCTTCTCCAATTTCTCTTTGCTCTAAATTATCTATCAAATTCTGTTTGAAATACACACAACAAAACTCAATTCCACATTTTCTAAATTTCAATACAGTTCCACCTCTGAAGAAAGGTTGGCTTGGCCTGGGTTGCACCTAAGATAGCAGGCCTGGCTATGTCATGTGCCTCCGTGCCCTCCTCAATCACCCTAGAATGGTTATGTATCCTCTACCTAAGTAAGTATTTTGAATTCAGTTCTGGTGATTTGATTTCAGTGATTTGCTATCCACTTTTTTAAATATTCTGTTGGCACTACAGAGCTTCACCTTGGTCAAAAAATGTGGGAAAATTCTTTCACCATAATGAAAAACTTTTCTTCTAATACTCATCAGAGAATGACACATTGGATAACCACTGAAACATGAACTAATATATATATATAAATAACTCTGTCATTTCCTTTCTTTACTACATCTATTGTGTGCTTTGCACTTGCTCTATCCTCAGGGGTAGAGCTCCTATTTTTCTTTCTACTTCTATTCTTCTTTTGTTCTCTTCTTCTTAGTGCCATTTTTACGCCTCCAGTTAGATGGTATGAAGTTCGCTAATTATTTTTCTAAGGTATTGTTTCTATTTATATGTTTCCATTGTACTTATTCAATTTTGGTTATGTATATATGTGCGCTCTGTAAAGTAAAGGTAAAGATTTTTCTGATGAAGCTATACACGAAACGTTAAACAGTTGTTTTTATTATGAGAGTCTATATAAATTTTTAAAAACTTTTAGTGGAAAGGCTATTGAATTATATATATATATATATGGAGGGTGATTTAACCCAAGTGACATTAACACAAGTTCAGTACAAGCTAAAAGTGGCAGCTTAAACAGGACCTATGAGGTTCTTTCTTTATTGGCAAGTAAGATGCTGGTTTTCTGTACAGAACCTAGCTCAAAGCCTAGCTCTTAAAGCTATATATGTTTAGTTTTCCTTGGCCACTAGCAATAAAAGTTCCTTTTGAGTTACTCCTACTCCTTTCAAATTGCACATTAGCTTCAGTTTAAATCCATCTATACAACACTTGCTATGAGGATTACACACAATTCATGGAATTACTTGATTGCAATGGATGGGATTTGCTTCCTAGTTCTTGATTGTCTGTAGAATTAAAAATACTTGAATTTGCAAGCTTTCTAAGTATATATATGTTACCCTTAGTAGTAAAAGCTTGCACTTTTAGCTTAGACATTGTGAGGCAAACAAGTGGTGTTAGTACTAAGGAGTGCTATGGAGTGCCTTATGGTCGATTTTGCAGTGCTGGTAAAAAAAATGAGGCCATAAAACACTCATTGCTCAATTCCTTTTAATCATGTTTTATTTCAACCAAAACAAGGCAGACTAATAGCAAGTGACTAATAGTACTATAGTCTAATAGCTAATAGATGTCAGGCAACATTGACTAAGCAATACTAAATTTGACACAGTTTGACCATGTGAATTTAACATGATCTTGTGGGGCTGTATCAACATGTTGATCAAAATAGGGAAGGAGGTGTTCACTTTGATGGGTCTTGCACCATTCAATTTTTACACGTATGTAAACTGTGGATTAGTCAGGACTTTGTCAATTTCTACAGATTTCAATATAAACTAAACACAGGCAGATAGCACAGTAAGTGTGTAACAAAAACCAAACAGTCTTCAGGAGGTGAGAACAAGTGCATGCAGGGGTGATAGCATTCCTTTCCTAGGAAAGCCTGTGTTAGCACCTGCAGTACCCTTAACTATGTATAGCAACACTTGACAAATGGTACTACTACAAAGTACAGACTAAATGGTGCAAGGCATAAGTGAACTACTCCTTCCCTATTTTGAGCACTTGGATTGTCCTAATGAGAATATAAAACAGACTGTGAAGTGACTAAGGCTCTCAACAGTATATGTGATGTACTTGGACAATTTTCAAGGCATCTAAGGGTATCTATGACATGTTGAAGCCTGGCTTTGAAATTCTCCTAAATCACAGCCGCCTTGGCCTATCAGTATCATTTCCTATCGATTCTTTTTTCTGGCAAAGCAAGTAATAAATTTTTTATTGTAATGAAAAATCAGAAGGTGCAAAGAGAAGATGAAGTTAAGTACCCGCTTAGGAAATTATCAGATGAGGGACGCGTGACCTTTTTCCTATTGGAATTAAGAATCAATACTTAAAATTCATACCCTATTCCCTCGAAGTGTAAAGAAAAGAAATGGAAGATTCTAATCTCTAGAAGTAGCTACGAAAATGAGGTAATTTAAAATGGATGCAATACCCTGCCCTACCATTTACTTGTACCGCTATCTCAACCAATACAACAATTGATCAATACGGTAGTGGCCTGGCCTAGACATAAATAAAACCTCACTAAAACAAGATGAAATACTCAAGTGAACCCATAACTAATCAAAGTACCTGTTTCTTAACTTCTGCATCATTGAGCCCCATTTTGATCGAACTTTTGAAGGACAATACGGTAGCTGTTATAACTTTGTGACCTTTGTTGACGCCACCTTCCTACTAGAACCAGAAGGTATTTCAACGCATGCGCCTGAGGTCACAAGACATGTTTCACAGCATCAAACAGTGAAAAATGCCAACCTTACAAAACCATTCGTTTCCACGGGGAAATGCAAGCAAGTAATTTTGAGGGTGTGAAGGATGGGCATCCTTTGTCATTAGTCAGACAATAAACTGCCCAGTTAGTCACTAGGCAAGATTTCTGTCTTCAGTTCGTCAAAATTTCCTTTTGGTGCTATTTTCGTAGTATTAACGCTACATATGAAACAATATGCAAAAAAACAAAAAAAAATTGCTAACGTATGGGATAAAAGGTAAACTATATGATATACTTGATGACTACCTCAGAGAAAGGACCCAATACGTGGTTGTAAATGGACAATCTTCTGATCACATGGAAGTGAAATATAGGGTGCCCCAAGGCTCATTACTTGGGCCAAGACTATTTGCTATGCAAGTAAATGAACTACCGAATGTACCCAGCAAAGGAACACTAGAGATGTTTGCAGATGATACAGAATATTACTGTATTGGGAAAACGGTAGATGAAGTGATGTAACTATTGCAAACTGGTATCAGAGAAATATCAGAATGGTGTAAAGGCTATAGTCTAACAGTCCACCCAGCAAAATCAGAAATAATGATTATATCAAATAAAAAATTCATTGGGCCTCTAACCCCAGTGAAGCTAGGTGATAACATCATAAAAGTGGCCACTGAATCAAAATTTCTAGGGGTATCCATTGACTGCAAAATAACCTGGAAATCTCAGGTGGCCAACGCAGCATCAATAATGAACAAGAAAGTTAAGCAACTTAAAAGGTTTCGTTCACTACAACCTGAAGTCCTTGAATAGATCTATTTCCAGCGTATCCTACCAAGTTGCACCTACTGAATGGCTATTTGGGGAACAGGACCATCGTTGGAACCAATTGAGACCGTGCACAAGAGAGCTGCAAGGATAATATACAAGCTACCTAAATTAATACCTGCGGATAATGTTCTAAAAAAAGCAAATTGGAAAACTGTTCACTACATCTATAAAAGACGCCTTGCATGCCTAACACATAAAATATACAACAACAAGTGTCCTAATGCCCTGAAAAATTTAGTGATGAAGACAAAATCTCACAGATCATCCAGGGATAGTTGTAAAGTGGACCTTACCCGACCAAAAACAAATGTTGGTAGGAATTGTTTCAAGCATAGGGCAGCGGTAATTTGGAATAGACTGCCGTCATCAGTAAAGATTCAGAAAAATTATGAAACATTTAAAAGAAAGCTATCGGACAATAGCAAAATATTAGATAGCACCTCCTTTGGACAAGCATCCACCATATCATATACTGACTCAAATTTTATCTACTTTTAAGTTTAAGAAACTATTCATGTAAATTAGAAATAATTTTATCTAAACTATTTAAAACTTTTAACCTTTATTTATGAGATTAATTTATGTAGTAGTTAACAGGTCCACATCAGCGAAAGCTCCCGTTCGATGACCTGCATTGTTAAATAAATAATGCATGTATGTATGTATGTATGTATGTAATATGATTGCTAGTTTCATTGGGGAATTGCAATACAAACAACCTAACACAGAACTTCCAGGAGATGCTTTCAACAATAGACTATTCTTTGAGAAAATAATCAATAGCTAAAGCAACACATTTTACTATCAACTACAACTAGAACCATTCTAAGTGGGAAGAAAATGAATGTACGATCCTCCCTGTTGTGTAGACAGGGTTGAGCTATAAAGACATGTTTATTATATACAAATATATACAAAACTATCTTCACTATAGCACGAAAAAGCGGGAACATTGCTTTAGGATACTGAAAGCTTTTTTCGTCCGACACTCGTCAGAGTATGAAACGTCGGATAGCGACCGAAAGGTGAAACGAAATATATAGCCAGATACTGGTACACGTGATATGATGAATAATGCGTCTATTTGGCTCTATGATTGGCCAATTAGCACTTATTCACCATTGTTTACTTGAAGGGTCCAAGTGAAAAAACGAACTCTTTTTGTTTACACAAGACTGGATTTTGAGTCTTGATGTAAACCGATTCCAAACCACCTAAATGAAAGGACGATCTTGCTTGCCCAATGATCCGAAAATTATTGTCTGTATATGTTTTGGCGCATTCTGGATGTGTAATAAGATGTTGTCCTATGGCCGAATCACTTTTCATTTTAGAAATAGAGTTTTTACACATACGAGGTGGCTGTTCTCTTGTTGTTGTGTTTTTCGTCCTGATGCTCGTGGGGACATGTTGTTTTATTCTGTCTGCTAGTCTCTGCGTGGTGCGCCCTACGTACCGAGCTTCACATCGGCACGAAAATTCGTAATCTACACAACTTTTTTGAGTGGTAGGAACGCTATCTTTTTTAGCAGATGGTAGCATGACCCTAGTGTTATAAACCGCACGGTGCTTCACAGCATAGAAGCAAGATGCAATGGCTTTGTTAATTTGGTTTTCAAATTTTGAAGAAACGTTTCCAATCCAGGGCAATTTTAGGTAGACCGGGCACTTTTCAGGACCAAACTGTTTTTCTGATGAAATGTTGGCTAGTTTTTCCTTAATGCAAGAAACAAGGACATCTTCTGGATATCCATTGTCAATATGCAGTTGTATTATTGTGCCCAGCTCAGAATCTAACTTGGTTTTAGAGCAAATCATAATTGCCCTGTGAACTAAAGTTTTTATAAGGTTGATTTTTCTAGCTTTTGGGCTAAAGGAATTCCAACGGATGTATTGACCAGTAAACGTTGGTTTCCTGTAAATGCTGGTGAGAAATCCAGTGCCCCCTTTCTCAACCGAAACGTCTAGAAAATTCAAGGAGTTGTTTTGCTCCTTCTCTACTGTAAAATTTAGGGCTGGATGTAGTTGGTTGAGGTTTACATGAAAACGATCACATTCCAGCTCCGAGCCGAAAATGACAAAAGTATCGTCAACATAACGAAAGTAGACACCTGGCTTTATGGTGTTATTGAAAAGTCTACTTTCATGAAAACCCACGAAAATATTTGCCAAAGCTGGCCCCAAAGGGCTGCCAATTGCCACTCCGTGCTTTAGTGAAGTTCTGTAGTACCAACAGACTTTTCACAAAACTATCTCTTGACACAAATGATATACGTTTCAATTAAAGCAGGCGTGGATCCAGCCAAAAATCTGACTTATGCTAAAAGGGCGTGGTTGATGATTTAGGGTGTGGCCATGAATGTAAGGGTGTGACGAGATAATCTTAAATAAAGTATACTTTGTTCTATCCATTCTAGCTCTAAAATTGTGTTGCATAGCTTTGTCATACCAGCATATCATTTGTCAAAAGGAATTCTGGATTCCATCACTGTGGAATATGCAAAAATAGCACCTGGCAATAGGACGAGGGTCTTAAATGCTTCACATCTTACAGCTATAGATCAAGAATCAACAATATTGATACTAGGCACTGCAAAGCGCAATAGCATTACTAACCAATGCATAATTCTATAAAGATATGGCGTCCTTCCAACCTAGATACAAACAAAATATTATACCATATTGTACAATATTTTACTTCTCCTCATACTAAAACCAAAATCCATATCACACTAGGACACAACATTGTCGCTTAAGAACTTTGACTTGCAATGCAACATAGCTGTATTCAGGTAATTTTGTGTCATGGTAAAAGCAATATTCAATTTTACATGTATGTTTGCAGCACTTTCATAAGCTTGGCCGCAGACATCAATGAGGTCCCCTATTACATTTGTCCTCCTAGCTATGATTCCTAGCTATGATTCCTTGGAGGAGGCTACAATTCAAAAGGTATGCCAACACTAGCACACTGCTTTGTACTATATTGGAATAGTGGAAATCTACAAAGAAATATTTAATGACTTTAAGGGGTCGGTCATTGATAACTCTGGGTACCGGAGCGGGTTAGAATGTAAAAAGTGGTCAAACATTTTATACCCCTTCCAAGTTTGTTCAAAATTTTCATATACCGTTGAAAAATAAATAAAACGTTTTAAACCCCAGTTGCTACCTGCCCTATAACTGTAAAAATTTCAGGTCAGACTTTTAAAGTAGGAATTGCCACTGTTGCCTTCTTGACAAAGATCACAGATAGAAAATATGTTCCGCAAAATTACTTGCTGGGAAATATTAAAAGAAGGACCTTTGTACAGGAGGGAATATTATTCTTTGTGAAAAACGTTTTCATGAAAAAGTTGACTTATGCTTGAAACTTCATTTGAACAAACCGCTGTGATGAATGCTAATAAGTGCACTGCAATAACACTGTATACCACATAAAATTTAAACGAGCGAAAATTGCTATTAAAGAAATTTTGACAACTAGATACGTATAAATTCAGTAAATTCAGATTTTTTGAGCATACGTACCCCTAAAAATTCTCCAAATTGTTCCATGCCCCCAACTGCCCTTGAAAAAGTTTTCATGCCCTCCCCAATCCTAACCCGCCCCAGTACCCAGAGTTATAAGTGACTGACCCCTAATAGCATATCCTTTTGCCTGACAAGAAGTGTTTGCTCTGGAAGTCTCAGAAACTGTGAACTACAGACCAGGCCCGTTATAGGCAAGCAGAAGTTACCTGGAGAAGTGCCTTTCCATGTTTGTGCTAAAATCATGGAAAAAGTGTATGTCTCAGAGGGAAGCTTTTCTTTTTCGTATAATTGTAAAGCTTCGTCTTGTAAAAGCCGTTTCATATTTGAAAGGACTAAACTAGCAGTAATCGCCATTGTGGGGAACTGAGATATGACGGTGAAATGACATCTATTTCTGTCAGTTACAAATTAGCTATGTCAAGCTAATTACGTAATGTCTGAGAGATTATTTTGGACGTGAATGCTAAAGACAGATGCTCTCTTTCTCACGTCAAC
The DNA here is from genome assembly GCA_964019165.1 of Mastigias papua. NCBI lineage: Eukaryota > Metazoa > Cnidaria > Scyphozoa > Rhizostomeae > Mastigiidae > Mastigias > Mastigias papua. Next base: position 6,309,093 of record OZ025287.1, on the reverse strand, counting down.
AGGAGCTCCTCAAAGCGGTATTACATATTGCCTTTCCAGCCAGTGAATTCCACTTCACTGTTACTGCTGCGGAGTAGCAGCCTACATGAGATCGCGCACGCGCAGAGAAGATCACTTGCAGCACACGTTGGAGAAGACGCTGTTGAAAATAGAGAAAGGGAGTATGCTCTTTTATTTATCTTGAGCATCGTTCTATAATCTTGCTTTTTCTTTCAGAAAGATGGGAACAGAGGCCCCAGATGCCATATCTGAGGTAATTATTCAGGACCACAATGATTCTCAGAATCCGATTGCATTGCTACAGCAAATTCAGCAGGACCAGGCCCGGCAAAATTCTGAACTATTTAATAGGATAGATGCCCTTACCCAAGCCTTGATGACAAATATAACAGGTGAAAAACGAGCAGCTCGGCTTGGGGATTCAGGCCCAAAACATAAAATTGCCAGGTCAAATGACGAGAGCAATGGTAGCCAGGGAAACTCATCGAGTTCTAATATAGTCACCAGAGCTTGTGCTGAGAGTGACAGAGAATCCCCTGATTATGAGGGTGGCCATGAGAGCGATGATGACATAAGCATACCAGACCAACCTCTCATAGACAGGGAGATTGAAGCCCATTTAGAAGAAGGTCCTAAGGAACCTGAAGAGACAGGCCAAACTGATGACATACTAGACCAAATTGCAGGCGATCTATCTATGGCTGAGGATATAGGTGAGAGCATAAATCCTCAGCTTGCTAAAATTGTAGAAGGGCTGTGGGCTAACAAACTAGCTGAAGAAAAGCTAAAAGAAAAGCTTAAAAAGTATCCAACGCCTGAAAATTGCAGCAATATGATAGTTCCTAAATGTAACCATGAAATATGGACAAATGTCCTGTCTTCAGCACTGAGGTTTAATGATTTAAACCTTCAAAGAGCACAATGCCATATGTCTAAAGCCGCGAATGCAATGATTTTCGTTTGTAATCAACTGATAGCACATAAAGCCAATTGCAGCACCAAACTTGAAACCAACAAACTAATTAGCCCTACAATTGATGCTCTTGCACTACTGGGTAATTCTGTGCAGGAGCTGAGCCAGAGGCGCAGGGAAGCAGTTAAAGGTAAAATCCCACACAAATTGCAACATTTGGCCTCAAATGTGCCTCCACACTCGACTCTCCTGTTTGGAGATGACATCAACAAAAGAATTCAGGCCATTTCCTCCACAAATAAAGCACTGACAGGTGGAAGTGCCACAGCATTTAAACGATCCGAGTACCAATACTCCAATTCCAAAGGTCATTCTTGGCAATATTCAAAAAACAGGCAATACCCCCAGAGAGGCTCTGCATCTGGAAGGAGAGGGTTCAGACAGAGCAGAAGGGGAAGAATTGGCAGGAACTAAATTTGGACAAAGTATGTACTTCTGATTTGCAAATAGATATGAAAAATTTTTCAGCTGGCAACATTTCCAATGCATATGCAAATTGGAGAAAAATTACTAAGGATAAATTTATCCTTGAGCTTGTAATGAATGGTTTAACTATTGATTTTACAGAGATCCCTCCAGAATGTCACATAAAGCCAATTTCCCTAAAACCATATGAAGAAACCATAATTGATAATGAAATACTTAAACTTCTTGACAAGCAAGTTATTTTTGAATCTTTTTATGAACCAAATGAATTTGTATCATCAGTATTCACCAGGCAGAAAAAAGATGGAGCACACCGAATGATTTTAAATCTTAAACACTTAAACAAATATGTTGCATATAAGCATTTCAAAATGGAATCTTTACAAAATGTCATTGACATTATACAGCCACACTGTTGGATGGCAAGTGTAGATCTTAAGGATGCCTTTTATTCCATACATGTCAATGAAAATTACCAAAAGTTCTTCAAATTCCATTGGAAAGGAAAGCTCTATAAATATCTAGGAATGCCTAATGGCTATGGGGAAGCCATGCGAACTTTCACCAAACTACTCAGAGTTCCATTTGGCATCTTAAGATCAAAAGGTTATTTATCAGTGGTTTTTGTGGATGACACATACCTTCAAGCGGACTGTAGAACAAAGTGTCTTGATAATATCCATGCCACAATTAATCTCCTGCGTAACCTAGGCTTCACAATTCATGCTGATAAATCTATTTTGGAACCCACTCAACAAATAGAATTTTTGGGTTTTCTCATAGATTCAAACCAAATGACAATAAGGCTATCTGAGAAGAAAACAATTGCACTAAAAAATAAGATTAAATCCTTCCTGGCCCATCAGACAAGGACAGTTAGAGAACTGGCATCAGTGATAGGTTCCATAATATCTTGTTTCCCAGCAGAGCCATTTGGGAAGTTACACTATAGAAGTCTGGAGCAATTTAAGATTTCACAACTTAGATCATCACAAGGAAAATTTGATGCAAAATTGTCCTCACTACCATGGGAAGCCTACTTAGAACTAAAATGGTGGCTGGAACACATAGACAAATCTATACATAGGATTAGAATGCCCCAAGTAGACCTTGTTATTAAAACAGACGCCAGTGAACTAGGCTGGGGGGCAACTGATGGCATCACGCCCACAGGAGGACGATGGGGAAGTATTGAAAATTCTCATATCAATTTTCTGGAACTGAAGGCAATACATTTAGCACTATGCAGCTATGTTAGGTCCCCAACCAGACATCAACATGTTCAGATACAAAGTGACAGTACTGTTGCAATTTCTTATGTAAATAACATGGGTGGCAAAATCACTCACCTAAACATGCTAGCCCTCACTATATGGAACTATTGCATACCCCAGAACTGCTGGGTAACAGCTGTGCACATTCCTGGAAAATGCAACATAGTTGCAGACCGAATGTCTAGAGAATTTGACGTAAATACGGAATGGAGCCTATCCATTGAACTTTTTCAGAAAATCGTGTGTCATTTTGACTTTACTCCGGAGATTGATCTCTTCGCAACCCGTCTAAATTATAAGATTGATAGATATGCTTCATGGCTGCCAGATCCTGGCGCCATAGTTGTAGATGCATTTAGCATTTCTTGGACGAGCTTGCATGTTTATGCTTATCCTCCTTTTAGCCTGGTGGGGAAGGTCATATCCAAAATCATAAAAGACAACACACATGGGATCATGATTATCCCGGTATGGCCAACACAGCACTGGTTTCCACTTGTAATGAAGCACTTGATACATTACCCAGCACTTCTCCCAAAGGCAAATTCCACCATATGCCTGCCCTTCGATACGCAACGGAAGCATCCACTGGCCTCGACACTACAGCTAGCAGCTGTGCTAGTCTCCGGCATGCAATCGGAAATCATAACTTTTCAACAGAAATTAACGACATCATTCTGCACTCATGGAGATCGGGAACCATTTCCAAGTACAACTCAATATTACAACGTTGGCAAAAGTTTTGTAATGGGCAGAATGCAGATCCCTTACGTACAAATGTAAACATGATTTTGAGGTTCCTACTGTCAATGTACAAAGGCGGAAGTCGCTATAGTGGTTTATGCGCTGCACGCAGTGCTTTATCTTCAGCAATCACTATCCCGGGATATAACTGCATCTCAGAACACCCAATGATTTCTAGATTCCTTAGGGGCATTTTTAATCAGCATCCACCAATGCCGAAATATGCAGAAATTTGGGACATAAATATTGTACTGGACTACTATGCCAATAGAATGGACAACAATGAATTAAGCATGATGCAGCTTACACAAAAACTTTCTCTTTTGCTGATGATATTGGGTTCTCAAAGAAGACACACGCTAACTACTATAGATCAGAACAATGTTGTCATTGAAACGGACAAGATGATACTGCTGCCAAACCAGCTACAAAAACAGACAAAGCCGGGAAACTCCATTTCACCGATAGTATACTGCAGATACCCATACAATGGAAAGTTATGTGTTGTACAATGTATGGAAGAATACATAAAAAGGAGAAGCATACTTGTTGATGAACATGTAGCGCCACTTTTTATTACTGTCGGGAAACCACATAGACCAGCAACTAGCAATACTATTGCCAGATGGATAAAACAAGAACTAGCAAATGCGGGTATAGATACTAATATCTACAAAGCTCACAGCTGCAGAAGTGCGTCCAGCAGTAAAGCAAAGGAAAAAGGAATACCCATTTCAGAAATACTGAAACGTGGGGGATGGACAAGAGATAGCACTTTTAGAAGATTCTATGACAAGGACATAATAGGGAAAGGGAAGCAGAAAGAATTTGATTTCGTAACCACAATAATAGACAATGATACTTAACTCATCATTATTTAACATTATAATAGCATTAGAAACAGTTCTTTAAGTAAAATATTCATGTTATGTTGCAACAACTGCATTACGATTTATGGCTTCATATATTCATGTTATTATTTTGTTCTTTACAATGATCAATATGTGTTGTGTTTAACATGCGTCATAAATATGAGTTGACACTAAATTCTGCTCTTCGCATGGACAGTGCTTTGAAATCTCATGTAGGCTGCTACTCCGCAGCAGTAACAGTGAAGTGGAATTCTCCAATTACCCGATTGGAATGCTGGGTAATTGGGATTCCATTGATCTGTTATTGCAAGGATAGTAGTAGTCTACATGCCTCACCTCTGCCCTCCCTGATACCTTTACGCAATCATACTGATCCATGCTCAGAAATTTAAACTGTGATCTTCTCTGCGCGTGCGCGATCTCATGTAGACTACTACTATCCTTGCATTAACAGATCAATGGAATCCCAATTACCCAGCATTCCAATCGGGTAATTGGAGAATTTCGTTCCACTTATTATTCATTATAATTTCAGCAGCAGTCAGCGTCAAATTTGATTCGATATTCACTCTTCAGCAGAAGTCAGCTCTTGTTTTGATTTGGTAGATTTGAGCTGCCTACAGCTCCCGCCAGAGCTGCTGCTGCTCGGAATGAGCCACGATTGACCAATACATCGCTGATTCTCAATAACGCTCCCATAAAAGGCAGGTTGCGTAATGTCGGTTTACTCCAGTTCCAATGTAAGCTTTGTATAGTACAAATGGGAGAGAACTGTGTGTTCACTTAGACTTATGACTAATTGGTGCATGAAGACATGTGCTTTGCATGGAAATTTGAACAAAGGCTATATAGCAAGAAGCATAGTTATGTATGCAGGGATAATCATTACGTCACAAATGTAAAATCTGACTTCAGCTCTAGCATACTTCGCTGTAGTCTGGATCCGCGCCTGATTAAAGGCTATCATACTGAACTCTGATCTAACTAGCAAGATGGAAAAATGTTTAAGCTCAAAATGGCGGCAGTAACTGCGAAGGCGCTCCGTAATGCGAAGACAGAAACACGCCATGTCGGATAAGGACAGTACTGCAAGAAGGTTATTTAAATGGTCTTTTATTACCCTTTCACACAGAAATGTTATCGATGTTGTGCACGTACTCATACGGAAGTCAATTAACGCCTGATCTCAATGATAGGTAGCAGTACAACCTACTCTTACTATGCTACGCTACTGTGTACTGTCCCACCGAACCTTCATTCACTTTTCATTTAGAGTCACTGGCTGGAAACATCGCTGTTTCCAACAGAAATATGATCAACGCAAACATATACCATGTAGGCACCTATATAAACATCGATTTGAACGAATAACCTTCATCCTCCAGTTCTTTTTACTACTCCAATCACAATCACATCTCGTGGTTTAAGAGCCATGAACGCATACTCTACAGTATACCTGTGAGGTGACTTCATAAAACTGAATTTATCTCAAAATTTTGACAAATGCCACAAAAAGTTATGTGCACTACCATGTTATATAAGTGTTGTACTTCACTACTTATGTGGTGGCACACCTGGGAAAATTTGCCTCTAGCCAGGAAATGTTGTTGAAAATATGGTTAATTTTGAGCTATAATCCATATGGGATGGAGGCTAAGAGGTGACTTCATAAAAGTGAATTTATCTCAAAATTTTGACAAATGCCACAAAAAGTTATGTTCACTACCATGTTATATAAGTGTTGTACTTCACTACTTATGTGGTGGAATACCTGGGAAAATTTGCCTCTAGCCAGGAAATGTTGTTGAAAATATGGTTAATTTTGAGCTATAGTCCATATGGGTTGGAGGCTAAGAGGTGACTTCATAAAACTGAATTTATCTCAAAATTTTGACAAATGCCACAAAAAGTTATGTTCACTACCATGTTGTATAAGTGTTGTACTTCACTACTTATGTGGTGGCACACCTGGGAAAATTTGCCTCTAGCCAGGAAATGTTGTTGAAAATATGGTTAATTTTGAGCTATAGTCCATATGGGTTGGAGGCTTAGAGGTGACTTCATAAAACTGAATTTATCTCAAAATTTTGACAAATGCCACAAAAAGTTATGTTCACTACCATGTTGTATAAGTGTTGTACTTCACTACTTATGTGGTGGCACACCTGGGAAAATTTGCCTCTAGCCAGGAAATGTTGTTGAAAATATGGTTAATTTTGAGCTATAGTCCATATGGGTTGGAGGCTTAGAGGTGACTTCATACAACTGAATTTATCTCAAAATTTTGACAAATGCCACAAAAAGTTATGTGCACTACCATGTTATATCAGTGTTGTACTTCACTACTTATGTGGTGGAACACCTGGGAAAATCTGCCTCTAGCCAGGAGATGTTATTGAATTCATGGCCGCTTTTGAGCTATTGTCTGAATGGGATGCTGTGAAACCAACCATATTGTCAATAACATTTCCAGGCTAGAGGCAAATTTTCCCAAGTGTGCCACCACATAAGTAGTGAAGTACAACACTTATACAACATGGTAGTGAACATAACTTTTTGTGGCATTTGTCAAAATTTTGAGATAAATTCAGTTTTATGAAGTCACCTCTAAGCCTCCATCCCATATGGACTATAGCTCAAAATTAACCATATTTTCAACAACATTTCCAGGCTAGAGGCAAATTTTCCCAGGTGTGCCACCACATAAGTAGTGAAGTACAACACTTATATAACATGGTAGTGAACATAACTTTTTGTGGCATTTGTCAAAATTTTGAGATAAATTCAGTTTTATGAAGTCACCTCTAAGCCTCCATCCCATATGGACTATAGCTCAAAATTAACCATATTTTCAACAACATTTCCTGGCTAGAGGCAAATTTTCCCAGGTGTGACACCACATAAGTAGTGAAGTACAACACTTATATAACATGGTAGTGCACATAACGTTTTGTGGCATTTGTCAAAATTTTGAGATAAATTCAGTTTTATGAAGTCACCTCTTAGCCTCCATCCCATATGGACTATAGCTCAAAATTAACCATATTTTCAACAACATTTCCTGGCTAGAGGCAAATTTTCCCAGGTGTGCCACCACATAAGTAGTGAAGTACAACACTTATATAACATGGTAGTGCACATAACTTTTTGTGGCATTTGTCAAAATTTTGAGATAAATTCAGTGTTATGAAGTCACCTCTAAGCCTCCAACCCATATGGACTATAGCTCAAAATTAACCATATTTTCAACAACATTTCCTGGCTAGAGGTAAATTTTCCCAGGTGTGCCACCACATAAGTAGTGAAGTACAACACTTATACAACATGGTAGTGAACATAACTTTTTGTGGCATTTGTCAAAATTTTGAGATAAATTCAGTTTTGTGAAGTCACCTCGTAGCCTCCATCCCATATGGACTATAGCTCAAAATTAACCATATTTTCAACAACATTTCCTGGCTAGAGGCAAATTTTCCCAGGTGTGAAACCACATAAGTGGTGAAGTACAACACTTATATAACATGGTAGTGCACATAACTTTTTGTGGCATTTGTCAAAATTTTGAGATAAATTCAGTTTTATGAAGTCACCTCTTAGCCTCCATCCCATATGGACTATAGCTCAAAATTAACCATATTTTCAACAACATTTCCTGGCTAGAGGCAAATTTTCCCAGGTGTGCCACCACATAAGTAGTGAAGTACAACACTTATACAACATGGTAGTGAACATAACTTTTTGTGGCATTTGTCAACATTTTGAGATAAATTCAGTTTTATGAAGTCACCTCTAAGCCTCCATCCCATATGGACTATAGCTCAAAATTAACCATATTTTCAACAACATTTCCAGGCTAGAGGCAAATTTTCCCAGGTGTGCCACCACATAAGTAGTGAAGTACAACACTTATACAACATGGTAGTGAACATAACTTTTTGTGGCATTTGTCAAAATTTTGAGATAAATTCAGTTTTATGAAGTCACCTCTAAGCCTCCAACCCATATGGACTATAGCTCAAAATTAACCATATTTTCAACAACATTTCCTGGCTAGAGGCAAATTTTCCCAGGTGTGCCACCACATAAGTAGTGAAGTACAACACTTATACAACATGGTAGTGCACATAACTTTTTGTGGCATTTGTCAAAATTTTGAGATAAATTCAGTTTTATGAATTCACCTCTTAGCCTCCATCCCATATGGACTATAGCTCAAAATTAACCATATTTTCAACAACATTTCCTGGCTAGAGGCAAATTTTCCCAGGTGTGCCACCACATAAGTAGTGAAGTACAACACTTATATAACATGGTAGTGAACATAACTTTTTGTGGCATTTGTCAAAATTTTGAGATAAATTCACTTTTATGAAGTCACCTCTTAGCCTCCATCCCATATGGGCTATAGCTCAAAATTAACCATATTTTCAACAACATTTCCTGGCTAGAGGCAAATTTTCCCAGGTGTTCCACCACATAAGTAGTGAAGTACAACACTTATACAACATGGTAGTGAACATAACTTTTTGTGGCATTTTTCAAAGTTTTGAGATAAATTCAGTTTTATGAATTCATCTCGTAGCCTCCATCCCATATGGACTATAGCTCAAAATTAACCATATTTTCAACAACATTTCCTGGCTAGAGGCAAATTTTCCCAGGTGTGCCACCACATAAGTAGTGAAGTACAACACTTATACAACATGGTAGTGAACATAACTTTTTGTGGCATTTGTCAAAATTTTGAGATAAATTCAGTTTTATGAAGTCAACTATTAGCCTCTATCCCATATCAACAATATTTCAAAATTAACCATATTGTCAATATCATTTCGTTTGTCTAGGCAATAGCGGCCCTAATTCAGGCGGTCCTGGTAGGGTGGTCATAAAATAAAATACTGCGAGAGAGTTCATGCAGCTTTGTCCTTCTAGTCGTTCTAATCTGAACACCGTTATATTCCCCACTGTAGGAAAGGATCCAAAGGTCTAAATGTACGTCGAATGTGAACCTGTTACGGATCGCCGAATCTTCTTTGAAGTGTTCTGCTTTCATTTGATAAATGATAGGCAAGGAAATACTAAAGCAACAATGCTAAAAGCAGTAATATGCTCTAACAATCCACTTTAAAGCAACGGAATAGAGCAACTGGCCATGCTGCCTTTAAAATGTTGTCTATTTCAATATGGTGCCTGTTGTCAAGTGAGGTTGATAGCCGTATCCATGAAGTGCGCTGCGCATTTTGTGCGCATGTCAAATACATTTTTCCATCTTGCTGATCTAACTCAACGTATGTCTAATTCTAAATCAAAATATGGTTATCATATGATTAAAGATAGGTCTGATATCGAAATCTTTACTTCACTCCCCCTCTCCTTTATAGACTTTGAAGAAAATACCAGCTCATCGTCAACATTTTTATTGCTGGAAGATCATTCTGCATCTAAACCTGTCTTGGCTACAGTGCACACAATGATATACTCAGAATAGTTCTCTTCGCTTAAGGAACCTCTTCATCTACTTCATCAACTCGAAGTGTATTACACCAATTTCAGTTGTAAGATAAGTTGAATCGCCTGTGAATGTTAACACCCTTGAGTAATCAATCATAGTTTCAAAGATCTTTAGAAGAGCACTATCGGTGCTAACATTGAAGTAGATTTTTAGAATCTTCCTTATCTGCCCTGTCCGGAATGTTGTTAGCGTATTTTCCATTCAAATGTTGTCCTGGTTGCTCTTTTCATTCCTCTGACATTATAATGCTTCTGGTGGTAGTTTCAGATTCTGGCCCTTACAATTCACCACAGGTTTCATTGAAACGATGTAAACACATCCCCTTTGGCACAGGTATTGAAATGGATGGCGGCCCCTATGCATAAGCTCCAGCGTCAGTTTTCTCAGAACGCTGCCTTGGAGATCTATGGGCAACTCCGTTTAGATTTTGCAGCCACCAAAGGCTACTTTACTATACAGTAAATGCTACTATGCAATGCTTTTATATTGTCAAGCAAAAGCGCCAACAGAGAGATAAACAAAATCCACAAACACGCTCTTCCAATACTCTTCAATGATTTTGAAGCCTCATTCGAAGAGCTTCTTTAAGGAAACAATGAGCAGACAACCCATGTAAAAAGCCTTCATAAACTGGTAACTGAGGTCTATAAGTCTTTACACTGCCAAAATCCAACATTCATGTAGGATCTGTTTGTGAGAATGGAAGTAACTTATGACCTCAGAGCAAAGCGTCTACTACGACTACCTAGAGTTAGAACTGCTCTATACGGATTAAATTCAATTGTCTTCAGAAGCAGCAGTACTCTATGGAATTCTATATCTGATGAGATAAAGTCAAACCAATCTATAGCCTCATTCAAAGTTTATATCAAATCATGGAATGGAGAGAGTTGTAGTTGTAACATATGTAATTAGCTGGAGGTATCATATATTGTATTTCTGTAAATGTTCGGTATGAATTGGTAACCCTATTCTTAGGATTAACATTATCATATATTGTATTTCTGTAAATGTTCGGTATGAATTAGTTACCTTATCCTTAGGATTACCTATACCGTTTTACTTTATTCTTAGTATATTGTTACCAGTCACGCAGCTGCTTCTTCCCTTGCTGAGAAATTTTGATCACATGATCAGATGCATACTTTTTCTTTTTGTCATCTTGTAAAAGTGAAGCTTTCAGGTTTCATGCTGCTAGATGGGACTGGATAAAATTACTTTTAGGAGAAGAAATATGAGAAACCAGCAGCTGTCAGTTTCTTCAAGCTTTTCTTCACGACTGTGAGGATCATTTGACAGTACTGCAAGAGTGTATGCATTTTATATCTACTTCTTGCAACTGAAAAGTGATGTTCCTCTAAAAAAGTAAGCCTACTTTGCACATTAAGTGAAACTGTAAAAATCTTGATTCACAGCCATAACCACATTCAACAGATTTCTGAAACTTCGAATTAAGAATCTAATGCTAGAAGCACTTTTTCATTGTTAATACTGTCATCTAGAGCAGGTTTTCAACCGGGGCTCCCCGGAACCCTATGGTCCGCCAGCAAAGTCCAGGGGTTCCACCAGAAGTTGTACAAATGCTACGATCGACAGTATATTTTAATTCTCCTGTGCAAATATGTGAAAAAGGGTTCCTCAAGCCACTGGAATACAATCTTGGGGTTCCGCTCCACCAAAAAGGTTGAAAACCACTGATCTAGAGTATTCCAGAGGGAGCTCCCCTAGAAGACAGTGCTTCTAGTCCAAACCTTGTACTCTTTATTTTAGGTAATCTGCAAAGGTTTTTTGCCCTCAGACTATACTCTACACGCTTCTTTTCATGAAATTCCCAAACAAGCGATGGACTAAGATGATTTGTTGACTTGTAAATTTCTATCATTAGCTTCTGTAAATTTTTCACATGAATGCAAACACTACTACAGCGAGTAAGTAATATCTCAAATGAGCATTCATAGTCTTCATAGAGCATTCGAAGAACACGGTTATGTGTACGGTCGATCTCTTTGTTTGCACTTTTATCACAGAGCATCAAGACAAAAAGGCAATAGATGAAATTTGATAGAATTACCTCATTACAAATTAATAATGCCTGATCTCTGGAAATATATGTGTGTAGTATAGAAAAGGCATTTATTTTCTTGTTTACTTTAGAACACAATGTTTTAATGTGTTTGTCAAAATTTAATTTGTTGTCGATTTCAAACCCAAGCAATTTACCACAATCTGTTGCGGATATTTTATTACCTCCAATGTTAAGACGCAGTCCTCTGTGAATATTCAATCCAAGAAACATCAGCAGGAACTTTTTTGGGCTTGCAACCTTACCATTCTTTGCAAGTCCATTTAAGCAATCTACCAAAATCAATTTCAAAATTAGTGGCAATCTCATTTAAATTTTTCCCACTCGAGTATATATTATTATCATCTGCAAAATTACATATCTCAGAGTTTAGTTCCATGAGAAATAAATAATTATTGTAGAGGTTAAAAAGCGAGGGACCTAAGATTGATCCCTGAGGGATACCAATTTTTATTCTTTTGCGGTAATCTCATGCGACCCAGTCTGTACCCTTTGATGGCGGCGATCAAGGTAGCTACAAAATAAGCAAAGGCTATTAGAATCAAACCCACTCGCCCTAAATTTTGCGTTGAGAAGGTCATGAGGCAGACAGTCATATATGCTTTGGATAAATCCATTAGAATTGTTCCTACTATATCTGATGCATCCAGACATTTCCTCCACTTTTCTATTAATCTTATCAGAGCATGTTCAGTGCTTTAAGTACCCACCAAAAGAAATGTCCCATGTGACATTTTTAATGCTCGATCGAGTTTAAAGTACTGTTTCTTTTGGTTTGTATTGCCGTTCCCACGGGAACTCCAAAGCTAGATACAGAAAAGCAAAGGCAACCATTTGAGACCTTACTTAAGCTTCATTTCTGTATATTTTATTCTGTATATTCCTGTACATTATAGTTTTTAGTAAAGTTTTGTGTTGCAAATCTCCAATGGGACGTTTCTTTTGGTGGGTACTGCATATTTGGTCTTTTAGGATTCTTTCATAAATTTTTGAGGTTACAGACAACACACTTATTGGCCTAACGTAAGCCTTATGATTTGAATCACCATTTTTGAACAAAGGACAAAGCTCGCCTTACTTCAGGTCACTAGGAAAATTGCAGTCAGAAATTGTAGACTTTATACAACCAGTTAGATAAGGAAAAACTATATCCTTCATCTCCTTTAGTATTCTAGTTGGAATACAACCACTGCTGGGTTTTTCATGTCTAGCAAATCTATCTGCCTTACGGCCTCAGTTAGATTTACATGAGAGAATTAAAAACATTGACATTTGGTGTTACATGTTGATTGATCACCCTGATAGATGGGTGATCTTTGTACCTGTATATTGCTCTCAAAACCATTTATTCAATAGAAAAATTGTCTTGCATCTTATTAAAAATAGTATCTACATTAAAGCTGTTCGTAATATTACAAAAATATTCATTAACACACTGGGCAACTTCTGCATTATTCCAGAGAATTTTACCGTCTTCAAGTAATATAATCTTCTCACTCATGGGATTCCTATTGGAGAATAGGGGTTTAACAGTCTTCCAAAATTCCTTGTCATTGACAGTTCTATTTGACTAAATCATCCTCAAATAGTTTCTCTTGCATTGAATACTCACTTTCACTACAAAGTTTCATTGGTTCTTATATTTCCTAATACATTCCTCTCCCTTGGTTTTGTTTGCAATTCTCCTCAATCTCTATCTCTTCATTATGACCCTATGAAGATTTCTATTCATATATGGCTTATGGTTACCCCTTACTATCTTTATTTTGGTAGGAGGCATTTTCGTCAAGCCTTTTCAAAACGATCGATTCAGAGTTGGATATGTACATGGGTGAGCTAAGAAAAGATCTCTCCTTAATTCATCTTCAAAATGCAATTTAGATCAATTCTTATAGTCTCGATAGATGATTTTTTTGGGAGGCAGTATAGTGAATGTTATTCTTAGGATCGTGTAAATCCTATGACGATGATCACTAAACCCAATCTCAAATGATTTAGAATGCATAAAAGAGTGCTTTCGGTTTGTAAAAATTAAATCAATGCAACGTCCATTTAAAGATTTGAAATATGTTGGCTGTTTGATCATATTGTATAAATCATGCTCATGAATTATGGATGACAAAGCTATATCTCCTTGTTCTAGATTGAAGTCTCCAAGGACAATTACATTTTCATATTTAGAATGTGTGTCAATCAGTTTTGATATTTCTTCCACAAAATAGCCCGAACTTTGCTGGGAGGCCTATAAATTGATAACAGTCATTTTTGCTCCCGAACATTAATCTCAATTGGCACAGCCCGGGTGTTAGGTCAGGTGCCAATGAGACCAAGAGACTTTGAGAGGAGACCATATCTCACATAAACCAAATTCTATCGCTGTTCCCAGAGACATCAAGTCTATATGGATAATTAAAGCCATTTATTATGAATTGATTCTTGGGAAAGATAGATCAATCTTTGTCTCGTCAATGACCACAACGTCGAAGAAATCACCGATCATCTCAGGAAGTCCAATAAATTTGTTACGAATGGAATTTATGTTGATATAGCTAATAATTAAGTTTCTAGGGCAATTTAAACGGAGGCGCTTCAGCTCATCAAAACAGGCAGTCTCCTCTCGAGTTTGTGTTAGCCAACGAATTAAGCATCTTTATCCTGACTCAAGATACCTTCGGGAGCACGACCAAAGATTTGAATTAGTTGCAAATTGAAACACATAAGCCAATCAAAATCCGTTACGGCTACTAATGCACTGCACATATCGTAAGGGCCAAAGAACTAGGTCGTGCTCTCAATTTCAGCATGACCAACCACAGAGTATCCAGTGAAATAGACAGCCAAATGTAGTACTGAAGTAGTGTCAACATGACGGCTATTTGTTTGCAAACCCTCTGTTTGGTCGTGCTCTAAATTTAGAGCATGACTAAATACCGGGATATAAGAGATAATTTCTCTCACATTCCTTTTGTTCTCTCTGGTATGAGAACGACCAAATACAGGGGTACAAGAGATGCTATCTCTAAAGTAACTTTTTTCAGAAAGCTGGCTTTACAGATTATTATTACAATGAAACTCGAAATTATTTTGCATAAAATGTTTAGTTGTGCTCAGAACGACCAGCACGAACACTGGCTAAGCCTTTGCAGCCACTGATTATGAAGTAAGGGTTTTGCAATGATTGCACCACATCTGTAAGAAGTCCTGGAGTAGGCAATTTAGTAATACGCCTTATTATTAGTTATTTTCGTGATGGTTTAGTTTTCCATAAAGTTTTAAAGTAAAGAAGAATTTTGTTTCAAAGACAAGTAGATGCTTAGCCAAGCCTCTATATTGGACGTACCATTATTATGGCGTAGTTAGACCGTACCTAGACTAATTAGAGTGATACCAGGTAGAAGTTCATTGCCACTCCAAAATACCTTAAGGTTGTGAGCTTAATTTCTTACTTACTAACCACCTGAAACCAAAATGCAAAATTTAGTTACCGTCTTCCTGCTCAACACACCGTAAAGCTCCTTCGCAAAGATAGGCGTTACAACTTTCTCCGAGGGATGTCGGGGAGAATCAAGTCTGCCCACGGCAAAAACATTACAAATGTATACGATGGGATAGGAAGAAGAATAGAACAATAAAGATGAAACGCTTCAATCTGAGATTTGCTTGATTGCTAGTGCTGCGATGAAACATTTTCTATAGCACGAAAATGCGGGAACATTCTATTAGCATACTGGAAGCTTTTTTCTTCCGACACTCATCAGAATATGAAACGTCAGATTAGGCGAATAGGTACTAATTGGCCAATCATATGGCCAAATAGAAGTATTATTCAACATATCGCGTTTATCCGCATCTGGCTATATATTTCAGTGCACCTTTCGGTCGTTATCCGACGATTCATACTCTGATGAGTGTCGGATGAAAAGGCATTTAGTGTGCTAAAAGAATGTTCCCCTTTTTTCGTGCTATAGTGACGTACTGTAGTACCAGCAGACTTTTCAAATAAAATATTTTATGTGACAATCTGTTTCCTAGCGAATTTAATCTGATAGATGCGAAAAAGAGGGAAATTGTTTAGAGTCCATTACTTACTTTTGGGAGCACTGATGCAAAACCCGAAATTCTGGGTGTGTGTCCCAATTCCCCCCTGGCTACGAGGCAGTGCATTTGGCAGAAGCTGTGAACAACACTTTCTCTCTAAAGACATTCCTCGGATGAATGGATATCTGCCCGATATGGGGGCTGAAATCCCCACCCTCCCTCCGACTTCGCCCGTTATCTGATAGTGAAAATGAAAGACCAACCAAGGTTGAGTCTGATTCAACAAGAATTTTGAGACTTTATCTTCTAGAATTTTTAATACTATAATTATACATTTATTTACGGTAGGGAAGCCTACAATAGCTACAGCAAAATCTAATTTACGCCTACTATCCAAGAAAGTAAAGAGAAATTAAAGAAAAATACCATAGCACAAAGTAATTAGCTAGAGATACAATGTCTAAGTATCCTCTATGTTTTATGATTTAATTCATGCTCAAGAATCCATCCTGATCTAGGGAAAATCGGCAGAATCGGCAGAGCTAGAAACGCTCAAGGATCCATCTTCCAAACTAAATTTTATAGGGTAGATTTAACGAACAATTATCAAAGATGATGTTCATTTACTGACAAAGTTCTAAATGATGTATTTTTACAGACCAAGTTTCATAGTTGGGTTGCTGCATACTACACCCGTAATTCATATCTGACAGTGAACTTAGTTTTCTTTTCCAGAGCAAGATACAGGCACTAAGCCAGTAGAAGAACAATTACGTCATTTTAGTAATTAGCTTTTGCAGTCCTGTTTTATCAAAACATAAAATTTTGAAACTAACAGCGGAATCGCATCTTTTATAGGTAAATATTCAGTGTAGACAGTAAGAAGTTATGAGCAAACATCTAAATACAATTCACGGATGTTTCTCTGACAATAGCACGTAAGCTCCAGTGGCAACCTGGCAGGTGTAACAGAGTCAGAATATAGAAAGGGTGCTTTAGCAGATAAGAAGTCATTCAGTTTATAAACGACAATTGATATAAGCTTCAAAGTAAAGGGTGAAACATCAGTTATGAATACAAGTATTCTAAGAACATTTGAAGATGACTCTAAAAATTCGTTTCAAGTCATACCAAGATGTAATTCTTCAGTTTGGCTTGACGCCACTGAGGGACTGGGAGGGCTTTAGTTCCCACAAACTAAGTCCAAGAACTTTGAATTTTCTCTCTATTTTAGTTTAATTGTAGACGTTCCCTGAATCCACGCAAAAAATATTGAATAGCTACCCCCGCATTGAACAACTATCGGTCTTTCTCTGCTATAGCAGTCTCAAAAATATCTGTCACGCATGTGCTCCTCGTTTTCCTGTCTTTTGCTCTCACTCTCAGGTCGTCACGATGGATTTAGATGTGAGCTATTTGATATTGTATTTATGTTTTAAGTTGATGTTTGGCTGTAGCATAACTATATCCATTAGTAATGAGATTAGTAGTGTTATTACAGGTACGATTTTCAGAATAGTACTTTATTGCATTCTCTGCAGGTGATTCTGAGTTTTTTCGTAATACACGTCAAAAAGTTTCAATCTGTTTTGTAGTGCTTCCATAGATTGTACATCTTCACCGGTATTTTATAGAGCATTGTGTTACTGATTTTTGCAGAATGTTTAATGTCTAAGCACTTGTCTTAACTGTTGCCTATGAAATGAGTTTTAAAGGTTCTTCTTTCCTTGTTTGTCCCTAAGTACCAGAGTTATAGGTTAGAATTGGTTTGACTAAAGATATATATAAAGATATATTTTCCATTCGAAAGTTTGCCGTATTTTTTCTTTTCTACTCCGGATATTTTTAAGTTGTTTAGAGCTACAGTTCAACTGTATATTGCTTCAAAAATGCTCTATGTTGACATTCTTTTATGAGTTGCATTGGGCAATACTATTCGAATTATTCTAAGCATATCACTGTCAACGAATGATGACAGGATTCCCAACAGTTTCTTTCGATTTTCTTGTGTTAAATGTATTATGCATGTCAGTGCCAGTTATAGTGGTTTGTGTCTGATATCTAAAGGCCCACACTATGACCGAGGTACTGTGAAATTGTCTGTATGTTCTTTGTGATTCAGGTAGCTAATCTTCTACTCTTTTCTTTATTCTCTCTAGAACGATGTTTGATAGCATTTTCTTGATTGGTTTTAAGTTATTAACATGGCCTTTAACTTTTCCTGGGTTTGGTAGAGGAACTAAAACTTCACTTCCTGTTTCGACGTAAGCATGCTTTTCGAAAGCTTCATTCATTATGGTTGAAATGTAATCATGGAGTGTATCTGGAACATATTTACTGAAATCTGCTGATATTTTACCGTATCCAGCTGATCGATTATTGCTTAGTTTTCGGATACTTTTGATGACTTTTCTATCGTAATTGGAGAGTCATGTTTCTGTGGACATCTATTGAAGGGCTCTAACATCTTAAATGTGTCATCTTTGGGTTGAGTTTCAAAGTGATTTCTCATACCCTAATAAATTTTTTGTGGGTTAACTACATGTCTTCCATGTATGCAAGGGTTTTCAAATCTTTCCCTTGATCACATCTTAACTGCTTTGAACATTTTCTTGATTCTTTGATTTTATCTATTTGTTTTACCCAGTTGTCCAAACATCCTTCTTTCGGAATTAACAATTTTTTCTTAATTTGATGTAGTATTTTATTTCTTTCAGTTTTCATCATTTTAGCTTTGTACGTATCTTTGCAGTTGTTAATTTGTATTTTGAGCGCTTTTTCCTGTCTCGATTGTTGTTCTACCTCTGTATTTTTGGGCCTGTTGTTTCTCTGTACTATTCTAAAACCTATTGTTTACTCAGCTGGTTCAGCAATCATTCACTAAATTGTTTTCCAGTTGATTTCTTTACTATCAAGCTGATCTATTTTTGCTTCTAGCGTTGCTTGATATTCTCTTTGTTTTTGTTTATCATTGATGAGTATTCAACAGTTATATTTCTTGTTACTCTCTAGGATATTTTTCTTGTACAATCTGTAGAGGTTTATTTTCATTTTGCATGATAAAAGTTTGTGGTCGCTTTTCTGCTATGAACTTGAAAACGATCTTTCATCGTTTTTGTTCAAAGGACAAATGATGTAGTATATTTGATTATAAATTTTTCTTTAAGAACCTTCGTATCATTAATATTCTGCCAGGTTGTTATATGATGTGAAGAGTGTTTGAAAGTACTGCTACACGTGAATAATTGCTAAGCAGTGCAAATGTCAACTAATTTTTGCCCTGATTCGTTTTTATGCTATCTGCTAAATAAGTCTATTCTGGGAAGTAAACTTGTAGCCATTCTAGAGTTTAAACAGTAAAAAGAGTCCTCTCGCATCAGACCCAACCATAGTGGCTCCTCTTGCGTTACTAAATGAGTATTACTTCTCCCCAGATGTAAAATTGTGGTACCATTCCTCCATAAATACATACAATGGGTGTAAACGGGTGCAAAAAGTAAAAGCCCGCATATAAGTGACTTTAAAATGAGTACTTAAGTAGTATTTTTAGATAACCCTGTTTGTGGTCTTACATTGTGAGACACTTCTTGTAACCAGGGAGCAGCTTCTTAACACAGTGTCCTAAACTGATGTTTGTGATGCACTGGAATATTATAGCTACACAAAATTTAATTTAAAACGCATAGTTCCTTGTCAAAGGCGAGTATCGTAAAGTTATTTTATATAGTACAGCATGGTGCAGAGGCAAACTGGACTCTAAAGTGAGTCATACAATTGAGATATTTACAGATCACACATAGCATTTTTCTTGCAGTTTATCTTAGCGAAATCTCCAGTAACGTTACTTTTAAGTTGGTAGCCTTTCACAAGCAGGGTCAGTGCAGGATCTACCAAACTAAATACTCAGTGTCAACTGGCCACATCAACACAGGTGCAAGATTATAGCCCTACAAAATGGTGCCTGTAATTCTTTCTCAGCCATTGGAGTCGCCGAATTTATGAGCTAAGATAAAGTGAGTACAAAATGTTTAGTTTTGATTACCGGAATATTGTGAGCCATTAAATTTGAAACTGAAGTACTAACATAGTTGCAACCAGAAATAGGTCTATGAACCAAAATTTTAGCATATTTGTGTATTCCGGGCCTAGCCAATTTCACATCAATCTTGTCCTTGCGAGCCTTTCCTGTCACAGTTATATTTAAAGGGTCCTGGAGCATCATTGAAAGTGGTTGGATTACAGACAGACAAAATTTAATTTCAAGAAGATAAAGAATCAAGCCAGTTACTGAAAGGTTCTAATTAATGGATATCAAAATATGCAATTTCAGGCTGTAGGTTCGCAATAAATGAAGGCTCTTCTGTACAGGTTTTGGTATATTTGCTGAAAAGTTGAACGCTTCTTCTTGCAAATTTAACCAATTTCGCTACACTAAATTACAAAGCTTACCGTGAAACTGTTACCAGAGAAATTTTAGTAAGATGCTTCTTTATTTCCTTGAACCAATTACGAATTAACATGCTAGTTTCTGGTGGTGGAGCCGATGCCATCAATCGTTTGGTCACCTCTGCCAGAAGTAGCTAGGGCGCTTCAAGGCTGCTCTCACTTAGACAATTGCCCCAAACCAATATTGTGTTGTGCTGCTTTTTGTCTCAGTACACCTAAATGCACCATTTGTAATTGAATAAGACCCAAAATTGTCTTCACTAGGAACACAGCCTTTCTGTCCATTAAATTGACAATGTGTGTGAGAGCTGTCTGTATGAAACGAATAGCCATCCTCCTGCCAGAATGGAACTGTGATGGTGGAGGCAGCATGACCTCTTATATCAATAAAGTCAACAGTAAAGCATTTACCACTACCTTTGTACTGTAAAATATCAATGTGACGTATTTTAGCCCTCATATAGTCACGGTATATATCTGATGTATTTGTCGGAAAGTTGCATGTAGCTCGCCACATTGTTGATGATGATCGAATTTGCTTCATTTGTCGCAATCCAAGCCTTGAAAGAATACAAGGTACAACGATGCTTCTAAATCATATCATATCATATATTATATCATATCATATCATATCACTCATATCATATCATATCATATCATATCATATCATATCATATCATATCATATCATATCATATCATATCATATCATATCATATCATATCATATCATATCATATCATATCATATCATATCATATTATTTTAAAATTATTTAGTATATATAGCTAATAAACACTAATCTAAGTCAACAATGTCATCCTGAGGAGGACTACAGCTATTCCTACTTTTATTCAAATAGACGTAGCGTTAGACGCCAAGTTATATATTGAATGCTCAAGTTCCGTCGAAATAGCCTCGCTTTTGTGCTTTCAATCTCGACTTAATTTTGAGTGGAACTTTCTGATGAAATGCTGCTCTGTGTCATTGCGATATGATACGTTGCCGTGGTTGACGTAGAGAAGAGGCGTTATATTGAAATACGTAGATTAGCGAATTGCATATTGGGCTATATCATGGCCTACAATTACTACTGCTCTTTGTGAATCGAACACTTGAACACTATAATAACCACAGAGGAGAAAAAACAAGCGATTATGTCAAAGGTCATCATCCGACGAAATGACTAAAGAAGCAGGATATTCCCGGAAGAAAAATATGATGGAATATTTTTGAAAAACAAATGCATTTGCTAGGAGAAATTTTTGAAATTCTAGTTGACCTAGCTACATAGCAAGAATTAAAACAAGCGCTGCAGAACAAAGTGACAAGATGCTTTATTTAGGAAGTAATGAAAGCAACGCATTGACAGAAGAACTAAAAAGACTTTGTAGCTCACAACTCACGATAATACAACAAATTGAGGGTTCAAACGAAGAAGAAACTTGTACGAAGAGGTGGTCACACCTCCTAAATTAGCAATCAGCAAAATGAAAAGTGAAAGCAATGATTCTATAAATCAAATCAGACAATCAAAAACAACAGTTTTAGGCCATTGGCTACCATTGACCAAATGATGGATGACCAGTTTCCAGACAATGAGAGCCTTAGAGTAAAACGCAAGTCATACTTGAAACATCAATGTCGCTTGGAGGAAGATAGATCCAGGGACATCTTCCAAAAGAAGCAATAATGGCTTGAAAACCTCGAACTAGTAGGAGAGACAGAAAATGCCACAAATTAAGATAACACTGCAAGCAGCAACCAAAGGGGAGAAAGCAGAGACCACAAATCCGGTAGCGGTGTAGATGATTTTCGCAAGCCAAACCACCCTACCAGATAAAAAAGTGAGGAGAGCATACTGATAGAACCACAAATCATGGTAGAATAAACAAGCCTTTCAGCAACAACATTTATAACAGCCATCCAAATAAACAGTGCAATACCAGAAACCAACGAGGAAATATGGCAAGAATTGATCACTTGAATCTAGAGACTACTGCAAAAATCTAACGTACACAACTATCACTTGAGAACTCTATTGTAGAAGACATAGTGGAGAACTGCTCAACTGAAATACAGAGAAAATTGGTTCTGTTTTACCAAGTGTCCGGCCACTCAACAACGGGAAATAACATTAAAGAATGGAACAATCTTTGGTTAGCTGCAATACAGAAACGATGAAGCCTAAGATGATAAACACAACAGGTAACATTATAAGTATGGACACCACTAATGATGTTAATCAGGAATGGTCTTAAATTTGGACCAATGCCTCAACGAAACGTATTTGAATTCCGGACAGATATTAGAAAAAATTGCAGAAAGTTACATCTGATACAGTTTTTTGCGGGAGTGCCCTTTTCGGATAACTCTAGATGGGTAAACCCAGAAAGTACACTTTGCCTTAACTAAAACTGTGGCCTAATTGTATATATATCCATATAGACTTTACACTAACATACCCAATAGAAGAAGAGGCGGAACAAATAGAAAAAGTAAAACGCAACTTGGCAAAATTAGAATGAAATGGAATATTGGTGCTAAAAGATGATAAAGATCTTATAATTAAAGACAGTGACACAGGTAGATTTCACGTCATTTTGGAAGCGGCATTTTACCGTTGAAAGATGCAACAGATTTTGGCAGATGAAAATGCGCATAAGAAATTAGATAGAAAGATAGATAAATAAAAATATGAAGAAAATCGAAGACCTTTCTACGTCACATAAGTAGGAATTCACTGAGAAAGAAATTAAGTACATACTAATTTTGACTGCAAAAATAGTCACATGCAAAATTTGCTTAAAATACACAAAAGTAAAATAATAAACGAGGAGAAAGTAAAAAAACAAAGCAGAACACATCTCAGTTACAAAACCACATGATTTAAACTTATGCCAATGATAGCTGGTCAAATGTGTAAAACAAGCAGACTCAGCAACTTTCTAGACATACTCCTCAAACCATATTTAGCATAAATTAAATTTTATAAAAGAGATGACATTGATCTTTTAGATATAATTCAAAATAAACATGAACGTCTAAGAAACTCTGCTGACCCTTGATTTGACTAGCATGTACACGAGCATAGTAAATGAACTAGGTAAAGAAGCCATAGTTTAATGGGTGACCAGATACCCCAACATTTTACCTAGAACTATCTATAAAGAGTTCATTGCAAAAGCATTGACCATAGTGCTTGAATGTAACGCATTCCCATCTGATACTTATTTTCAAATACGTGGAACAGCAATGGACACATAAGTTGCTAACTTAGTCATTGGATTATTAGAGATAACATAATACGTGAAAAGTCTGTTGGCACTTCACTATAGCACGAAAAAGCGGGAACATTCTTTTAGCACTGCAGCTAGAAAGCGTTCAGTATGCTGAAAGAATGTTCCCGCTTTTCGTGCGATAGATAACATAATAATATATACTCAATTTATTTATAGTAGGCTAAATGAGAAATAGCACGAAAAGCTAATTTCATTAAGTTACACATATTATATGTATGGCAATACAGGGGGAAATATGGCATCGGTATAAAGGAACAATTCATAAATAAATGGTGGAGGCACTTAGATGACTGTTTCCTTATCTGGAATACAAGAATTGACTCTTCAGAAAGCTTATTATTTATTTTACAATGCCTACATAGTAGCATAAAATTCACTACGGAATGAAGCAGAAATGAAATTAGTTTCCTTTATATTCTAATAACCATAGAGGACAATAAAATGATAGCAGGCTTGTGCCAAAAGCCTGCAGGTAGCAAACAATATGTTCATCTTAAACCCTGTGACCACTCTCATACACAACGAAATATCCCTTTTAACCTTGCACGACACTACTGCGCCACGATAGAAAAAACTCCTCTAGAAATAAACACAGTACAACCTGAAATCTATTATAGTTAAAAGTAAGGTTAGCCAGGCAGACTTTTAGCTAATGGACTAGACAATGCTAAAACTATATCCCCAGCATGAACTACGCCAATCAAGCTACAAGACTAACACAAATCAGTTTCTAGCTTTTGTCAACACAAACAATCCTTGTAATCCGGACATGTTTCAAGTTATTAAAAGCACAATCTCACTCCTTTATGCTAGTCTCAAAATGAAATGAGGGATGGAAAACATAGATCTAATTAATAGTAAATATCAACCCCACGACTTAAAAAACATGTTGTCTAGAGCGCGACTTATCTCAAAAAACAAAGAGCTACCCATTCATATTGAGGAAACGTTAAAAGTTACTAAATGCAACAACAAGAGATGTGGCACTTGCCCTCCAATTATCATTGAATGTAATGAAGTAATGATCAAAACCTCAAATAGACCAGTTAAAATCTATCCTAAGATGAACTGCACGTTAATAAACGGCTTTTATCTGATAAAATGTGCAGATTTTTATAAGAATACATGGGTGAAACTTTAAATCCAACAACTAGAACAAGGATCCATAAGCAGTAAATATTGGACCCACGTTCACATCACTTGCACGTAAACCACAATGTGGCCCACTGCACAATTGGCAAATCCACGTTATTCACAATAATGCCTTTTCTCGCCGTCAACCAAGGCCACAAAATATATTGGGAAGAAACTGAGTAGCATTTAATCAAAATGTTTCGCCCAGAATAACATCGCAATTGAAAACACAAAAGCGAGGCTATTCCAAAGCAACTTGAATATTCACTGATTAAATTGACATCAAACGCCACGTCATACTGTATAACAGAGGTATAGTTATAGTTATCTTTAGGCTAACAATTCCTCATCAAAGGATAAAACGCTTTCCGCTTCCCGCATTTTTGTCTTTCTACGTGCAATAAATTTTATATATATATATATATGTATATATTTATATATATTTATATATACACTCAAACTGCTCCAATCATAAAGAAATTTTTAAAGACATAAATAGACCCTCAAGAAAAAATGTATGTATATATATTGCATAACCATTCACATAGCTCTTTGTTATCCCTTAACTCTATATTTTCATTACATATAATAACGGGTTGCCTTTTTGTTGACTTCTCCTACTTCTATGGGAAGTTACTTTGACACTACCTGGAATTTCAAGATCCTACGATAGTTTCAGATTATTTCACTCTGAACATATGGCAATTTGGAAATGATGCATGCAAGTTTGTCTTTGCAGTTACAATTATATCTACCTTGTTACTCATAGCTCCATCAAAATTATGAAAAGTGTTTCGTATGGAATTAATGTTAATATACAGAATAACTTTGTTCCTTGAGTATTTTATTCTGAGTTTGTTTATACAGTTAAGTCCCGTTAAGTCGTTTCCTGAATAAATCGGACATTTGCGTAGTTAGACTGATTTGCCATTCCCCTTGGATTTACCCACCAAAATCAGATCGAAATACTTCATTTAAGCCTTTTTTCAAAATGCAGTGGAAAATATAGTTATCTTTGAATACTTACTATGTTCTCTAGGAATATAGCTGCGTATTATATTTGCATCAACAATTTGCAGAAGGCTAAGGATATCTCAAGACAATCCGACTTAGTAACAGATTCAGTTATCTCTGGCATTCGTTATCTCGCACCAATTTCCCATTTCCAATTTCCCATTTCAGAGTACGACTTAATGGGATTCTAATATAGCTTAAAAAGCAGTCCAGTTGGTTTTGGCAGAATTTCAGTGGGAGTCATTTAAAAAATTTTAAACTCTACACAGTCTACCATGTGTTTGTCATCAGTATGAATATCTTTGTATATCAAATTCCTATAAACCATCCATAAAAAAGAAGATGATTAAGACTTAGTTAGAGACTGGTGTTAATATTTAGACCAAATTTGACAATGAGTATATATGAGGCATTTTGAGATGATTTTTCAAACTTCCCCTTTGAATAACCTTTCACTTTGACAGGACTCCCAAATGAGAAGTACAAAAAGTGTTAGTAATATGTTTGAAATAAAAAAGACAAAGATGTTGGTAGCTACTAGTATGGCCTTAATAGCATGAAACGATTTAAGCTGCGGTTAACATACCTGTATTTCTTCCAGTTAGGGCTTGCTTCCATTTGAGGGCTATCTTTGTAAAATGGCTGTAAGAACCACTGTCTGTTTTCTAATGAAAATGATGTGATTAATGTCCATGTTAAGTTTCTTTCTGATTCAAAATCGCACATGACTTTTAATCGAACCCCATCACCGTAGTTAACGTCATATAGCCCATTCTTGGTAATCCCGGTATAGTACAAATCTTGACATGATTTTGGCTCTAAAGAGTATAAAAATATTTTCTGTTGGTATCAATGATGAAGCTCAATGAAATTGCTTGGTCGGGTTGATTATGACAAATCCAAATGGCCCTCAAAAAGTTATGACAAATCCAAATTTCGATTCAAACTTAATAGGATTTACATTAATGGTACAGTACAGTTATCAGAGATATGTGTTCTTCTGTTATCAGAGTAGAAAAGTGACTAAACAAGACTCATCACCTGGGTTTGATGTTGATGACAGGGAAACCGCAGTGCACTTCAGAACAGAAGTGGTTCAGAGCAGAGACGATGTTGAGTTAAAAATATACTTTGGTTCTTGACCGACTGATTCTGCTCACTGATTTTACATCATAGAATACTCTTCATTATACAGTCAGATTTCGGGACTGGTCATTGTTAGTGCTGGGTAGGAGGTCTGAAGATAGCTGCATTTACGCTAAAATTTTTATAGTCCTTCAATCTTCCTCTGATACTTTTAATTAACCCCCCCCCCAATTATACAACTGTAATTTTTCACAGTCCCCCTCTTTTGTATGGAAAAACTTAATAGGCTACTATGTTCGCAAGAGCAGCAGGTAAGGATCCAGAGGATCATAGAAATCATGACATGGTACCATTAGAAGTTGGAAAAGCACTTGTCCCAACTCTCAAAGATTGCCAGTTGACGATCTACTGAAACGATGCTGCTGTGCAAAGACTCAGACTGCAAATGACTAAATGCACAGTTTGATAAGGAAATGTTATCCAAACGACATTCTACCATAAGAAGAAAATAGAGCGGTTAAAACATGCAGAAGACTACATGATAGAGATAGGCACAACATATGGTGCTAGAGACATTGCTTAAGTTGCAGGGCAGGATAGTTCAATCTGCAATTTAGTGTATACGAAAGCTTTTGCACCATGTGACTTTTGACAATTTATTTTCAGCAAACCAGTGCTCTTATATACAGTATGATGGGTTTCAATCTGTAATACAGAGCAATTTTTATTTCATGTATGAAAGGCTATTACCTCAGCTACTTGACATGTTCATGCTCATTACTTCATCAATTTTAACTTTGCTTTTCTCAAAATGCTCTTTTCGTACGTTGGGGAATGCTCCATTTTTTCCAGGGGTAAGCCAATATATGCAAAACTATACATCATTTAAATCCTTAGAATACGTGCTACGGAAGGACCTTTTTATTTCTGTACTATTGTCGGCTAGTACTCCATTATGACCAAGTAGTTTAAAGGATGCTTTCGGAAAATTTAAAAACTTGCAAAATTTGCTTATTTCCTCTAATACATGGCAATTTTCAGAGAAACAACATAGATAAGTCCGTTGTTCAACACTGCTGGAAGCATTTCATGGGTAGAAAGCAGTCATATCTTTACTGAGTTGCAGATGGGCCGTTCCTTAAGACAGCTACTAACAATCCTTTACCTTATAGTTCCATGGAAGCCAAAAGCTACATCCAAAATGTCTCTTCAAATTCTTGCTGAGCATATCAAATTCTATATACTAGCCAAGTTTCAGAGTGATATCTTTGTTTATATAGAAAAAAGTTTCTCCATTTCAGCAGGATTGTATTTGAATGAAATAAGTCCGGACTTAAGCTTCTTCGAAGAAAGAATGTGTTTAATGTAAGTGAGCAAATACGGGGGGGCTGGGGGGTCTTGGGGGTCTAGACCCTGCCCTGTTCTTTCGAAGGCATAAAATCCCATTTTTCTTGCACTAGTTTGCAAGCATTCTTTGCATTTTTGCTGAATAGATCTGATTATAACCACCCTTAAACTTGAAAGTAGCGAAATCTTCAGAATACTTCTGTTTTAGGTAAAGATATAGCCAAGGGGGGCCATTATACTAGATCCTGAAGGTGTAAACAAGCTGGATCTCTTTGATAAGATAGACAGCATAAGGTATATCGTAGTTAGTAGCCAATACAATCCTTTAGAAAGTTGACTTGAGTTGGGGGGGGCATGGATGAAGTGGTGGTGTCATAGTAATGATGAAGGAGAGATGGGATTTGCGGAAGAAATCCCAAGCAAAAAGCCTGATGACAACATCCATTAGCAGGCCCGTCGGAACGAAATTTATATTGGGGGGGGGGGGCTGTGAGTAATGCAAACTGCACTGGGCTCCGGGAGAACTTTTGTCCAACCACGCCCTTTAGATTGCTGGAAAGCAACCTGGCTATACAAATTGCCATTTTTAATGGATGAATTACTATTTACAGAATTAAGACAATTTTTGAAATGGAAGTTGTAAATTGGCTGGAATTTATGTATTTGCAGTCATCTACTAACATTACCTGTGGCTGAAAAAGCTAACGGAATACTTTGCAGTCAATGCACGCCAGCAATCAACTTAAGAAATCATAAACACTGCCAAAACAAAATTTAACGATCCTCCTAAAACACGCCCTCCAAGCATCTTCGCATAACATATTCAGTTTTCAAGACTTCACTTTCTTCGCTCATGCTGATTGACGTTCCTGATCAAGCATACATTGGTTCTTTGAACACGCAATAAATGATTGAAAGGGATAACTGGTAACTGAACTGGTTAATATTGTTGCGAATTTATAGTATGGCCTTGCAATGTTTTCTCGAAAATGTAAAGAGTGAATAGTTGCAAAATATTGGGGGCTTCAGCCCCCCCAGCCCCCCCCCCGGTTCCGACGGGCCTGATTAGATATTTGGGAAGTTCCCATTGTGAGCATATAGAAACGCCCGTTGTAGATGAACCAAGTAGCAGGTCCAATCACCAATACATCACTATTGCTTGGAAGTACGGTAATAATCTTTAGCATAGTGAAAACTATTTTCGTCAGACACTTGTCAGAGTATGAATGGTCCGGCAACGACTGGAAGGTGAATCAAACCGAAATATAAAACCAAATGCGGATAGTTTCATAAGGCCAAGTGAAGATTAGTTAATATTTTATTCATGCTTTGGACAATGGCTTAAGACAGCAATTTCTGTGTAACCTTCTTCGTCCTGGCATTTTTTACTAACAATCAAGTTTCTGATATAAACAACTAGAAGCAATAAAATAACTATATTGTTTCTTCCAATCCTATTGCTCTTTCATTCCAAACACTTGCTCTTCGATGCTATTTTTCCCATATCCATTGGTTTGTTAATCAGTATTTTCAAATTGAGTTTAATGAGGTAAAATTATTCTGTAATATTCAAGAAATAAAAGTTAACTCACTGAGCAATGTTGCTAAAATTAAGGATGAGCTGATCTTTCTCAACAAAATTAAATCCTTCTGTAGTATGTGGATCATTTTCTAAGAGTATAGATCTAAACCACGCTTGAAAGACTTTTCACTGTTGATACTTTTTGCACCAAGCTCTTCTCACCTTCTTGCTCTCTTGTTTCTTAATCTGTTTTGCTTTCCTCTCTTGTCTTGATCGCTTTATAGTTCCTCTTCTCAAGACTTTGATCATATGATACTGATTTTATGCCAAATAGTAATGGTCTTTAAAGGTGCAGACTTATTTAAGTAGATTTTATACATCGTCTTTAGACCCTCGCTGCATGTAGTTGATCATCGAGAGAGCATCCGTGCGAAGTCTGTTTTGAATTCATTGTCTTAAAGGTTGGGTATCTTCTGAAGTTGATAGATCATGTTATCTATTGGCATTTCAACATGATCACGTGTACAGATTTGAGCATTTCTCATTGCACCTAGCAGTATAGGTTGCTTGCTAAATTAATTATTAGATTACTTGTAATATTTAGCAAAGTTTCAGTTGAAAAAAGTCAATAAAATTCTTTAACAAGAGCTTCTGCTAACAGAAAGTACATAAACAAATGGATATGCTTACCAGCACAGCGATATCCAGGACAATCACAAGTATCATAGCATCTAGCTCCAGCCTTGCAAGGTTTCTTTTTTATGCAGTTCTGTCCAATCTAAACGTTTCAATACACATATTTTTACTCTCAAGTATATCTCTAAACTGCTTTACTATACTACAGGATATTGACAATAATAGGTTGGTATAGCAACTTCACTGTAACCAGAAAAGACTCTCCAGCCAACCTTTTCCAATCTGTTATTTAGAGCTGGAAGAAAGTAAGCCACCATTGCAAGAGTTTGCAGGGTTTTGACATGTTTCTACAAAATACTCAAGAAGCATGATGCATCTTGCAATAGCTAAGTGCAAATTTCATACAGTGATAAAACCAAAGGATCTTCTTTGAAATTTATTTTAATTCAACGAATTTGTTTGCATAGCATGATTCTGTACATACCAATGCTTCATTATAGTTTGTTGAAGAGTACGTCCATCCAGCAGCTATAATCGTAGTTACATTATCCCTTTTGTCTTCAGTTGATTTGTCATTCAATTCACATCTCAATTCATCTTTATTAATGTTTATAGTTTTACACTGCTTGTTACGGATGCATTCATATTGACACTCTGACTTATCCAGGCCTTCAAATGTCAAGAATGTGCTTGCTAGTTTCCTATTTGGCTCTTCTACACTGAAACTGGCATAATTTTCACATTTTAAGCGCAGAATTTCTCCATTTGACTGCCATAATACAATTAGAAGGATGTTCATACATCTGTGAAAAGACGTTTAATGCATGTTAGATGACTTGATGCACGGAAAAAACTGAATCGGTGCAAGGAGAGAAGCTGACTTTTTATTTTATTACCCCTTCCCTTTAAACATATAGCTTTGTTACGCTGAAAAGTTATACGTTTACAAATATTAAATAAACTACATGAACGAAATATCTCTAGAAAGAGAAAGAAACACATCAATGTTTGGTGGCATTTCATCGACGAATAGTTATTCTCTGCATTATCAAACATTGATTGACATCGACATTAACTAGCAACAAGAAACTTGCAGAAAAAGTTTCATCTGTGAAGCTTATGATGCACATTGATTTGCAGTTTCTCTCTCAGTTGTTCAATAATAGGATTTTTGGAGAGAACACCCTTTTATGAGCAATGGCTATCAGTCTGTGAAAATTGCTGCAACTTCTCATTAGCCCAAAGATATCGATTGCAAACCTTGTCAGCAAAGTGTCCGGCATACTATGGATGCTACTAAAGTGCATAATAGCCTGAAATCGTCTGTCTGATGTATGCTTTCAAAGATTGCAAATTTTATTGTTGAGTTGTAGATCTCCAGAGTAAACAACCGAAGCGCCAATATGCACCAAAACCAATCCCGATAACTGATACAGGTATATGAATAAAATATTTCAAATACAATACTTAAGTTATTTGCATGAAGTCTTGTCGATTTACTAATTCACTATGTGAAAACACCCAGCTGGGATACCATATGCATACTTTATTGAGAACGAAAATGTTGAGTGATAGCACCATGTATGTACATAATATGAATAATAGATGCTTACAATCAAGCTCCTTCATGTCACCTTTTAGCTGAAGGAAGCATTCAATTGACAGCCTGATTCATATTAAGGGCGCAGAAGATTTCTCTGTTTTACACAGATAGTGCAATTGTGATGACAAGTCCGTTATGTCATGATATTGAAGGTACAGGGAACATAACAGAGAGTCAATCTTATCACTGAATCATAATGAGTAAGTCAGTGGCGGATTCAGACTAAAATCTGACAGGGGCTGAACATCACGAGTGTGGGCGTGGTGGGCGTGGTGGGCGTGGTCAGTTTGCAAATAGGCTTTATGCAATGAAATTATAGAGCGAAATATTTGATGATCAATCACATTTATGTGCTACGAAGTTTATCAGCCCTGTCCTAACAATTCACCACAAGATCTGGACGATGTTCAGTACCTGAAGTGATGGTTCTGCTTACCTGCTTACCTGCTTACCTTACCTCTGCTCAACATTCAGAATAGCAAATCATTTTTACAACATTCTGTATCCAAATAGGCTTGAAATGTACATTGCCAATTCAATCAACCGAACGCACAGAACAACTAGATCTAACAGCTCCAATTTAGTGTTTAATGCTATCGACTTCCTGAGACTCATGGTGATTCTGTTAACACGCTACGCATGGTTCACTGAAATGAAAAGGAAGCAAAGAACAACAAAGTGGTAGTCCTTATCCAAGACGGAGATTTAATTTATGTACCGTGCAGTTATGTCGAACCAAATCAATTCGCAGACTTTAGGCTTTTCAGATAAAGTACAAGTAACTGATTCGACTCAAGTAATGACGTCTAAACTAGTCCTGAGAGTCCCTCACTGCCAACAACAAAATGCAAACAGGGTCCTACAAATGCAAGCGGCTATCAAGTCATTCTGCCTAAACGCAGACACAATAGCTCTAACCAGAAGCCCCACGTATCAAAATTAACAGTTAAACAAAGTGCAATATTTATATACGTATTCCACCTCATACATTCGTATAAAGCTGGGTACGGCGTTACAGCGCTACAAATGGCTCACTACTGTTGTAGTCTGAGCACGTAATTCCTGTTACCTATATTCGCTTACCTTTTAAGCTTTCTTCACCAATAATGCGTTCGGCTGCCTTCACACGTCACTCCAAAAGTATCTAACGATCATTTCGAAATAGGAACATGGCACTGATTTCAGTAAACAACACGTATCTGATGAACTCGCATGAAATCTCCTGTATGTGGTTCTGGTTCTAGATGCCTGTTAGCACTTTTCTATCATCGAGTGCATTTTACTGGCCGGAATGCACCCAAAGACGCATCGGATATCCAATAAAACCATGATTCCTAAGACAAAAGATATTCCGAGCCCCCTTGGTCTATAGAATACTCAATTTGAACGGGACTCAAAGCGTCCATGAGAAATTTACTGGCTGCACGTGACTACAGAAATCACTTAGTATCCAATCGTCTGTTAGTATCTTGATCACAAAACAATCAATATTCCGAGCCCCCTTCGCCCGTAGAATACACTATTAAAACACAATGCATTTTACCGACTAGAGGGGCTCGGAATATTCATTGTCTTGTGATCAAGATACTTGCAAACGATTGGACACTGGATGGCTTGCTGCGTCACGTGCAGTCAGTAAACTTCTACATGTTGCCACTTCTGCCGACCCAAAAGAGCTGCAATACTTGCAAAGTGTCCTCTATATATAGGAAGATTTGTTAAAGTGAAAGAATATCATATTCTTAAACCTAGAAATCTGACTGGGGCTCAATCCCCCCTAGCCCCCTTCTGGATCCGCCACTGTTAAGTTGCATCTTTATTGATCAGTAATTTCTATCTGGGGTAGTTTCCATTGAATCAACCTGTAATTAAGAGCACATGTAAATACATGTATAGTAGTGACCTCACAGATAACTCCCTAGACTTGAACTCGAACTTCTACATTTGTCTCAAAAGCAACTAGCAGGCTAAGTATGTTTGAAACAGTGACAAAGCCAGCGCTAAAAAGGTAGTGGGGCAGCAGTTATGAAGAAGGGTGGGGGTCTGGGGCTTTGTAAATGAAAAACGTTTGGAACCTAGAACTTTATATCATAAGAAAATGTCCGTTCTAAATTTAGACAGAGGCCCATTCTGGAATGAAAACGATAGATGAAATCATTGATTTACCACAGTTTCAATGAAGTGAGAATTACTTACCCCTCTCCTGTACCCCTAACGTAATACCACTCCCCTCCTTCATGCATTTCCTATTAAAATTGCATGCTGGCAACACTAGATTATCAACCTCACTAGCTCTTAGTCTTACTTACTCTCTTGCAGCTGCATTACCAAAATTAAACGTACCGTAAATGATCGATTAAGCGCTGCGGCGCTTAATTCAGTGCATGGGTTTCTAGGTGCGGCCGCTATTTGACTGATTTCACATATTATTTCAATGAACGATTTAATGTTTCAGTGTGTAACTAGAACTAAATAATGTTTGATATTGAGCGCTACAATTTTGATTTGTCAAAATTCACCAGCAGGAGAATTGTTTTTATCGAGGGTGTTCGGCATATTTTGAGGGAAAGAACTCTATTTCTGAAACGTGACACAAAATAGAAATGTAACTACAGTATACTTATTCATTGTAAGTCATTCGGTCAATGTCATTATAAGAATAAAAGATCACATTTCACCTTTACGTTCTTAGTGTATATATTGTAAGTCGTCAAACAGGCGCTTATTTACAAATATTTATCAACAAGTCCGGCGCTTATTTGACTTTTGTGCTTAATTGTGTTTTCGGCATGGCTTTTCCTAAAGGGATAGTAATTTACCGTGTAATGAAAGATAGCGGCACCTCACTCATCCCAAACGGTAAATCAGCCCTCGCATAGATTCCAACTTCAAACATAATTAGCGACCTCATTCTATTAACTAAGTATCCGAAAGAATAAGCTTATCAGAAATTAGCCACTAGTACATACACTTCTTCTGTGTTTTGAGTCAAACTGTCTACTTTCCATTTTTTAAGGCAAAGATACTCTCATCGGAAACTTTTTTTTGGAGTGCCAAGTCTAGCTGGACTGGCAATGCCCCAGTTGCCCCTAGCCTCGTGATTGGTTAGAAGGAATAAGACTGTATCTTCAACAAACTTTGATAACTATTGCAAAACAAGGTTAATGACTGCAAAGTGATTTTAAAATGTCTTGGTAAAGGACGCATGTGACCACAAGCAGAATCAACCTACCCCTTACAGGAGCATGAAAACCAGACACAAAACAATGAGCGTAAAAATGCCCCTGATTATAATAGAAACTGATTTGACAACAAAATCAGTTTTGCTTAATGATTACTAAAGTGTACAGTCGACTTCCAATCCAGATTTGTGAATTTGAAAGCTATCAAGAATTCAAGAAACAAATTTTTGCTCTTCTGGCTTTCAGACTGGTAAGAGATCGTCAAACTACTAATATACAAAATGTATACATTTAATGTGTCACAAACCTTCCAGGTCCATGTTCAAACTCAAGGTCTACCGCATTAGGATGATATTAACATTATTGGCACTTATCGGTATATTAGATATACAGTGAACATAAAATAATTGGCATTAACTAGCGAGTAAATTAGTTCTGTATATATTAGCCAACTTAAAAAAGTATCTATATTATGATTATTACTATTTTAAACAGCTTAGTGTGTCACAAACCTTCCAGGAATGACACAGAACATAATAAACATAAACAAACGCAGGCACAAACAGACAAACACAGACACACACACGCACACGCACACGCACACGCACACACACACACACACACACACACACACACTGTACTTACTTACCAGGCTAATATAAACATATAAACTGTTCACATTCAGGCCTGAATTCCAAGCAATCCTTATCTTACACTGGAATCCCGAACCAATATTGTGTTGTGCTCTCCTTTGATTCAGTACACCTAAAGGCACTATTAAATGATAGGTAATATCCAAAATTATCTTCGTTTACAACACTCCCATGAAATCCATCAAACTGGCATAGCTTGAGGGTGCTGTCCGTGTGGAATTGGTATGAATCCGATTGCCAAAAGGGAACAGTTGTGTTCGAATCTCTATTACCTCTTATATCAATGAAATCAATAGGTAAGCACTGCCCATCTCCAACATACTGTAGTATGTCATTTGCACCTATCTTCCCTCTCATATAGTCCCGATATATATTTGATTTATAGGTCGAAAAGCTACATGTTGCTCGCCACAGTCTTGACGATGAACGAAAGTGCATCATTCTGTGCAATCCAAGCCTAAGAAGAAGCATGATGCATGATTATATAAGTATGTTTATAAACATATCATGCATACGTATATACAGTAAATATATACACATATCTATATATATATATATATATGTGTGTGTGTGTGTGTGTGTGTGTGTGTGTGTGTGTGTGTGTGTATGTGTGTGTGTGTGTGTGTGTGTGTGTGTGTGTGTGTGTGTGTGTGTGTGTGTGTGTGTGTATATATATTTACTTAACTAGGCCGAAGACAGAGTGGCTTGCGAAAGCACTCATGTTTACATTCGTATTTTGCATTCAGCGTTGTTTTATCGCACTTGGACTCTCAGTGCTTGGGAAAGACTGGGGAGTGCCATTTGGCGCTTATTGTATTAGTTGTTTCGTCGAGACTCCATAAGGTAGAGCCAGTACTATTACTAGCTTTAAGGTTAAGTTCGTTTACGAGATTAGGTTAGGAGGCATATATTGATAAATAGTATCTCATAGCATCGAGTTTAACAGTGCGTATTGCTGCCATTGCACCATATATAAATATAGCCTTGTCATCATTCCGTTAGATAAGCTACATAACCGAGCCAATTCTGTGACCGAGCGTTACACAGCATTCTTATCTATTGTTTAGGGAAGTCTAGAAAGAACCAGGATTACGCAATGCTTCTTATGGACTGAAATCTGCATCGTAATCATTTGTTGGTTAGAAGCAAAACAGCTGACACAACATTAGGTAGTAAGAAGTATATATAGCCCTTGTGCATTAAAGTAAGAGTTGTTAGAATTGGAAAACTGAATTGGAGTTGTGTATAACGTACAAAAAATGGCGGGGATGTATGTCACCCAGCCGAGCCATGTATATAGATAGAAATCAGTTTAAATAGTTTCAATACAATAAGGTATACCGGAGATAACTTCTCTCTGGAGAGGAGTCTGATTCTACAACGACTTAAAGACCGCTCGTAGCCATCACAGAAGAACACATCGCCTTAGTTCAACATCAGCAGTACAGTTAAGCCCACAACGCTTACAATGTTAAGTGTGCCGTTAGCTTAACAAATGCGTGAGTTAGTTACGGAGCGCTAAAAGTGAAAGAACTAGAAGCATAACTTACAACCTTTGATTAGCAGTCACTTGAGCCTTTCCTGCAACTTCAATCAACAAAACAACAGCAAACATTCCCACGGTGGTTAATGAACTGGTATATAATGTCTAGATAACTAATTAGCTAGTTGAGTAAATCAATGATATGTTTAAGTTTCGTCTTGAATCGTCTCTTCAACAATATCGTCTTGATGCGCGGCATCTCAGCTTCGTCATTCACAGTTCGTCTATATCCTCAACTAATTAAAATTAGATATACCGTACATACTGATACATCAAACTAGAAAAATAACACCAAACCCTTTTACCATATAAAGAAAATCCAATTACATAAAAAGAAAAAGACAATCAGAAGATACCTGTGTTATACAATGTCAGGCTGAGGAGCAACTTTATTCAAGTTCAAGTATGGCACAGTTCTGAGCATGTTCCAAGTATAAGTTCGTATTTTTTATGCTCATAAACATTACAATTACATTCAACGATATCGAAACACATTACGGAACACAAGACAACACCACAGGGAGCATGGAAATACATAGCAACCCCGTAGCAATTTAAAATTTACTTAAAAAAATAAAATTACTTTACTAATGAACGTTCATGTACCATGTTCTCTCCAATGAGCGACCGGGAGCGCACCGAAGCGCACTATTTAAATGTTTTTGTTCTTCGGAGAGGAACAAAAGTTCGTATTCTGCATGCTGCACTCAGGTTCCTACGTAACAGTTTGCTGCACAACAACTAGTGACGCATATACAAAATGTTGGGACCGTCTATCTCACAACAATACTAGTAATCATCATAACGATTCCCACCATTTCATCCATATTTAGTTTTGCATTTCACATTTTTATATATATGTTCATAATTTTTATTATGACTAATAATGTTGTATCATGAATACTGATAATGATCTTATTATGAAAGTCTATTTAGATTCTTAAAATTTTAAATGGAAAGGCTATTGAGTTATATATCTATAATTTAGAACTACTGTATACCCTCGACAAGCCTGTTTTGTGAACGTATTGTTCACTCATCAGGAACGGGGATATTCCTCTATTTATTCCCCTGATCAGTGAACACTACCGGTCACGAAAAAGGCTTGTCGAGAGCATACAGTAGTTTTAACTTGTATATATTCTGCTCTACTTCACAGTATCGAGAACTGTATTGGAAGAACTCAAGAACTCGTATCATCTCATTTATTTGTATACTTTATCACAGCGCTCTACGCTAGTATTGAGCAATCTTTACGAACCTTGGAGCGTCATTATACTTACACTATAAATATATATATTTATTATATTTATATATATGTATATATATATATATATATATATATATATATAAATATATATATATATATATATATATATATATATATATATATATATATATATATATATATATATATATATATATATATATATATATATATATATGCATGTAAGTAAGATAAGATAAGTATCCTCACCTATCAAAGTAATCGAGAAGTTAGAGCAAGGCAGACAACCAATCAAACTGAATCCAGAGTACGGTCCTATGCCGAAATACTTAAAACAGCTAAAAGATTCCCACAAAGTATTAAAAAACTACTGGAGATACAACTGAAAGTAACCAAGAAGAAGAGCCAAGAAACTCGGAAGACCCCCAACCGATTATGACGAAAGGGGTCATACAAAATTTACTGGAAAGCACTATATTGGCTTTCTGTATCTTAAGAGACAACTTCATCAAGCCCGCAAGTATCAAGGAGACCCATTGGGAAGAATAATAAACATTAGCAATCAAAATTATCTTTGAATACATTTCAATTACTAACAAATTCTGCCCACTACAAAAAAATTGCGATAAAAGCAAACTACTTCAGGAATTAACCTCACTTGTCAGAAGAATAAAACTAAAAACCTTTTTGGAATTTCAAACTACCAACCTAATATAATAGAAACCTTAACAGAAAGAAACACTTCGTTTACACTTAATTACATTGACGAAACTATAAAAACATTCGACAGCAGAAAAACTTTGCTGACAGCAGAAAACAAAATAACAAACTAACCATTGGGGAACGCGAGGCTCTGACAAATCTTGCTGACAGAGATGACATTGTTATAACAAAAGCCGACAAAGGTGAGCCTACCTTAATTTGCGACATCGGTGAGTATCTTGACGAAGCAAACAAGCAACTCAGCAAGAGGGAGTTCTATGAAAAGTTTCATCACGATCCGTTTGAAGACTTTAAGAACATAATAAAACACTCATTTGACAATATGTACACTAACGGACTAATTAATCATGATATTGCAGAGATTTTAAAATCATTAAAATATAATTCGATGCGATTCTATATTATATATATATATATATATATATATATATATATATATATATATATATATATATATATATATATATATATATATATATATATATATATATATATATATATATATATATATATATATATATATATATATATGTGTGTGTGTGTGTGTGTGTGTGTGTGTGTGTGTGTGTGTGTGTGTTTGTGTGTGTTCACATATAAGTATATTCATATTTATATATATTACTATTTTTTGCACTGCAATGCATTGGGAAAATTTATTTTGGTACTTTTATTTCTGCACAGAATTCTATGGTTATGAATGGCTTACCTATAATTCATCCAATTTGGTGATTTTTCCATTTGTGGATTATCTTTGTAAAATGGCAGCAAGAAGGAGTCTTTGTTTTCTAGTGAATATGATGTGATTAGTGTCCAAACTGTTGTATCCTCTGATTCAAAGTCACAAATAACATTCAATGGAACATCATTATCATCTAGGATTTCATAAGTGCCGGTCTTTTTCATCCCAGCTAAGTACAAATCTCGACATGACCTCAGTTCTACGATAGATTTAATTATTTAGAGTAATATATTGGCATTTTTACATGACACGCATAATTGTTTCAATCGATTCAATGATCGGAAATTTCTAATAATTGCAGATTAGGCCGTTACTAATAATTTCCACTCTGCTAAAATATTATTTTGCAAAAATTTGATATTTGAGGTTTGTTGAATATATGTATAAATATTTACCGTAAATCCTCGAATAAGCCCCCTGGGGCTTATTTGCAAAAATGAATCATTGGATGGGGGCTTATTCGTGGGGGCGTATTCGAGAGGGGGCTTATTTCAAAGTCTACCATTTTCCTCGAAGGTTGACATAAAAAACAACATAATTTTCTCAATAAACTAAATTTTGAGCTTCTAGTTAATGTTCGAATTTTCCAATTTCTGGCAGTTGATCAAGGTATGTGTTTTTAAGTACCCTACAATTTCTTTAGTGCATTTTAAGACCCTTGATACCCTTACAGTATTCAAAGTTTTCACCAATCCTGAATCTCTTGCTTTCTTATATTGAATCATCCATTGGGGGCAGTCGAATTTTCTAGTCGTTTCTTGCATCTGTGACGGCCTAATGATTCAAAGTCTACCCTCCCCCCTCCATACTAGTAAACAACCAAAACAGCTAAAAGCCACAGTAAACGCAATTGAAAAATGAAAATTGTAGCCTTTGTATATATAGTGATGTTAGTAATACCAAAAATTGTAGATAGAGATATAACTAAGCTACGATTTGGAACTCACTGCCTAATGACTGTAGAACAGCTCATGCCATTGCAACTTTTAAAGAGAAGCTCAAAGCCATGGTTGCATAGCACCATTTATTTTTCTTTTACGTTTAAGTATAAGTTTTGTAAGACTTTTTCTGTTTTTTTGCCATATTGTATTATTGTATTTTAGCTGTATATATATTTTGTCTTTTAAAGGAGGGCCCCTTGAAAACCAGCTATGCTGAAGGGTAACCCTCCTAAAAGATGTAAAAATGAAATGAAATGAAATGAAATGAAATGAAATGAAATGAAATGAAATGAAATGAAATGAAATGAAATGAAATGAAATGAAATGTAAGACGAGCGACGTCAGTACGCCATTGCTCACCAACTGCACTAAGTTCTTTTTAAAAACTTGATCTCATTTTTATAAAATGTAAAAGTAACATTCTGATGCAATGTAAATAGTCTGTTGGTACTATAGAATTTCACTACAGCACGAAAACGTGGCAACATTTTTGACACATACTGAAGGTTTTTTCGTCCGACACTAGTCAGAACATGAAACGTCAGACAAAAACATTCGAAATATATTGTCAGATACGGATACACCTGATATGAAGAATAATGCTTTTGGTTGGCCCCAAGAGTGACCAATTAGCACATATTTACCATAGCTTACTTAAGAAGTCCAAGTCAGAAATGAACCCTTTTGTTTATGCCAGGGTGGGATTTGAGTTTTAATATAAACTGGTTTCGGTTCACCTTTCGGTCGCTATCCGATATTTCATACTCTGATGAGTGTCGGACGAGAACGCTTCAGTATGAGTCTAATATTTTGCCACTTTTTTGTGTTGTAGTAAAGATACAATGATACACCTCTCTAATTACAGGCATTGCATAATTGGCTTGTCTGTATAAAGAAGTTACCTAGAATAAGCATAAATTAAAAAGATGCACACACAAAGAAGTATATAAATGTAAAGTTCTAAATTCCTAAAAGTTCCCAATTCGTTTATGTTTATTCCTGAGGCAGAAAACATAATAAGTCCACCGAATAGAAACGCTGATGATTTTTTTAGTAGGTTGACTTTGGCTATTTTTGTCAAAACCTAAATCGTCCATCATCATCATTGCTGAATTAGAGGAGGGTTCAAAAACCCCAAGGGCACTCATTGGTAGGTCTTTTTTTAAATGGATATTTCAAATCTGTCGCAAACGAAAAAAGTCTCTTGTCTGTGACTACGGTACACGGCTGACGACTGCGGGCTGTTTCTTGTAGCACTGCAAGTTTTGTTGCTGGCGGTCAAAATCGTCCAGTGTGTGAAAGGCTATAAAAAGAGCGTGCATTTTGTCTTTCCTATTGTGAACATTGTCGAGCTTTTGAATCCAAAGCAGTCCATGTGTGAATGATCGCTCGTTCGCGATAACAATTCTTTGATTTATTGGGGCTCTAGTCGTCATGAGTCAATTATACGCGGCACCATCGAAAGGATGCTGTAACTTTCCAGAGAGTAGAAACCAGTACTATTCTTCCAATCTTCTGATTATGGCTTCTGATATTGCCGATCAGTTGCAGGTGTCACAGGCAGCCCTCGACTGAATGTTTCCATTTGGGGATGGCTGCATGCGACATGTTGGCCGTCAGCTGTTGATGCATCGTGTGTGGCCTTCTGGTCCTTGTGTCTATATGGAAATCGGCCTTAATTTTAATCTGAATAATATTTCAGTAGCGCTCAACCCCCTTATGTATTTTGTCGGTCACAATGGTAATATTGAAACGTAAACACCACTTGCAGTTGGGACTAGATGACCTTGAGTCTTTTTTGCTTTAGGTGGTGTAGAGGAATAGCAGTATTTTTTATCCAAATTAATTATTTTGACACAAAAAGAAAAACTTTATATTTTCCTTTATATATTTGTGTCATTTTCACATGTACATATAAATATATAAAAGAGGAGCTACATACCCATACACTGATAACCAGGACAATCACACGTATCATAGCATATCGTTGCATTTTTGCATGGGTTTCTTTCAATACACCTCCTTCCGATCTAGATTCAAAAATAAATTGGATACGTTTCTAATTGGGCACTTAATTTAAAAATGAATTATGCAAGAAACAGTTTAGAACACAGTAAATCTCTGTTTTATGGGAAGTTTGATAGTGTACCGCAAATTTCATGGTTAAGTTTTGCAAATTGATTAGATTAAGCTTCATTTGCATCCAGGTTTCATCTTTTAATATTATTTCGAATTTGGAAAACGCAGCTTTGTCAGAAACTTAACGACAAGAACGAAAAACCTGACCTGTTTCCATGAGGCCCTAAGAACATAGCTACATTTTGTTCTCGACCAATTGGCGGATGCCATTTTGAGAAGGAGTTGTAGTAAATTTGAAATTAGTTGAAGGGTTATCGTTTAAAAATAAGTTAAAATGATATAAAATGACGGTATTTTTGGACCTGAAAAAAGCCTTTGATACAGTTGATCACAAAATATTGATAGATAAACTGTTCAAATGTCAAATATCATAGGAAAAGAAAGAAAATGGTTCGAGCCATACTTAAATGGACGAAAGCAGTTTTGTTCTGTAAACGGTCAAAGGTCAAAGACCGTGGAAGTTCTGTGTGGTATTCCTCAGGGGTCATGCTTAGGTCCCCTCCTTTTCATTGTGTACCTCAATGACTTTGAAGTTGTTTGGACTTCTCAAAAGCAAACATGTATGCCGATGATACACACACAACAATTGCATCTAATGACGTAGAAGAGCTCGTACGCATGACAAAGAAAGAGCTGTTAAATATCAATGACTGGTTGAGGGTAAATAGAATAAGTGCAAACCCAAAAAAAACTGAATTTATGGCTACTGGTCATCAACGAAGAATAAATGAAATTGATGACCTCCCTCCACTCGAACTCAACGATTCCGAAATATAATGTGTGGGGAAACCAAGTCTCTAGGTATCCTTATCGATGAAAAGCTGGAATGGAAGGATCAATATAAATCACAGACAGGAAAGTTAACAGGTGGCTTATCATCTTAAAGATGTTCTTCCCAAATCAAAGTTATCTGATGTATATCACGCTCTCTTTGAGAGTCACATACGCTATGGAAACGTAGTATGGGGTAGCATCTCTTCGTCGGAACTCCAAGCACTTCAACGTCTCCAAAACAGAGCCCTATCAATTATAGAGCGAGCAAGATTCAAGGACCCGTGGCCTAAAAAATGGCTAAGCGTTGTAAATCTTATTCGCTTTGATTGCTGTGTTATGGTATATAAGATTGTAAACAAACAATGCCCTTAAAGCCTATGGAATATGTTCCAACAGAGAAGCTCTATATCACATTATAATACGAGG
The DNA here is from genome assembly GCA_964019165.1 of Mastigias papua. NCBI lineage: Eukaryota > Metazoa > Cnidaria > Scyphozoa > Rhizostomeae > Mastigiidae > Mastigias > Mastigias papua. Next base: position 6,264,737 of record OZ025287.1, on the reverse strand, counting down.
AATTATAGAGATCTCCATATTCCCAAGCTAAACCATGAATTCACCAAAACAGGGTTTCATTACTCGGGCATTAAGGCTTGGAACGATATTCCAGTTAATATCAGAGAACTGTCATCACTGCGCCTATTTAAAATTCATCTGAAAAGGCATTTGATGAGCCTTGATAATTAATTCAAGCCCCCTCAAGAACAACTCCCTGGAAGATCAGATTCATTTAATTACGATTTTATTTTCTTAGTTTTAGATTTTTGTAAGTTGTATTTTACTGAAGGGATATCGATACTTGAATGAATTATATATACATGAAATGAAAATAACATCACAATGAAAGATATACAAAATGGAAGCTCCTTATTTGTTAATAAATTTTATGTAAACAAATCCGCTGACTGGTCGAGAACAACATGTAGCTATGTAGGCCATAAGGTCCTATTTATATGAGCCCGCATAATGGGCTGTCTCGCTAAGTGATATCTCAAGGAAAATTGGTTTTCGTTTATATGGAGAAACGAGCCAGTCCGGTAGCTGGATCTTATTACAGCGTTTGCCAAGGTCTCAGTTGGTGAGCCGAGTAATTTCAGCCAGCTGACCGAGCCATCCCGTTTAGCGGGTATATACTGTATAAACTGGTCCTAAGTCAAGGTTGATTGAATACTCAGAGGCCATTCCTGTAAAAGTACTGCTGCAGTAGGCTAAAGATTAGTTTATAAACAGCCGTGTACGAGAAGAAAGCTCAACTATTTGCAGCAACGATAATTGGAAGGTTATGCACCTTAAGTGAACGCTACTTAGACAAAAGAAATCAATACGCATAAATCATTGTTTAAAGCAGGGGTGTCAAGCATACGACACGATAGGTGATACAATTCGGTCCCTACTTTTGTAGAGCCATAAAGCCTGAGACTACTGTCATGAGAGACTACAAACTCTAAGTAACAGTTTGCCTGCTGATATTTTACATAATCTATAGGACACCCTACTTGAATCATGCTGCTATGATAATCCTTTAAGTTACCTGTTAGTGTGAGTTAGTTTAGATTTGCACGATGTTTTGTTTGCGTTTTGTGCTGAAGTTGATTTTATTGATTCGACATTCGTACTTTTCTTGAAACAATACTTGAGTCCCTAACACTGCGTAGCGGCAGATATAACAACTACAAAAAGCAAAACCAATGTCATTTCTGATGAACTGATGTAAGTGTTTTTGTGTGTAAAAATATGGTTTTATTTAACATACTAAAGGTATGAAACTACCGAAATACAATTTGAGTCACACCACACGGGATCTAATTCATTCACTTGCAAAAAGCACCTGTGAACAGAAATGTCATTTCATTTCTGTTAGATTAGATACTTTTTATCAGCGTCACGTGCCAACCTACCCTGGATAATCTGCATTGGCTGCAAATTCTTATTCATGCTTGGGTATATTATAGTATCCGTTCAAGAATTTTCTTTTCCTTCTGACCCAAACATTGTAAACCCTCCTATGCCGTGAAATTAAGGTATTAGCTCCTAGGTATGATTGGCAGCATCCCCATGCACTTGTGCCAGCTGACAGATGACAAATTTTAATAACAAAGCACAGATCAAGGCTGAATAATGTATTGATATATATTACTTTCATTTGCACAATGAAAACCAGGTGTATCCAATATTTACACCTGTCGTATGTTTGAATAAAATCTAATATTTACTACTTAAGATAGATCATAGCTAGGACTAATGTTATTTCATGTGCATACTGTATTATGTATGCTATTCTACGTTGATCTTTGTGAATAAGTGTCATTTTTTGCTAGTTATGTGACAAATTAATCTTATGCACTAGTCGTATGTTTGAATAAAATGTTGCTCATGACTTAAGCAAATGATATGAACTCCATATCTGTGGGTCTATCAACCTGTCAGGCCTGCTTACGACAAAATTATGTATTATACTGACCAAAATCAATTAGTCATCCCTTGTGTAAAGTCAGAAATATGAGCTGTGAATTGTTGTGCTCCTAAGTGTAATTAATGAGGCTTGGGCTATCACTGGCAACATATGTGACATAACTGAGAATATCAATTTTGGGGGGATCACCGAATATGTCACACAAGAAAGCCTAATCTTCTAGCAAGATAATAAACACATAGCACTAAACAATAAAATAACCATTAAAGGAAAGAAAACTGACACTATTATAATAAACAGAAAGAAATTGATCGGCCCCTTTTCCAATATCACTTGGAAACAGTATCCTTGAATACAAGAACAAAAGTAAACTCCTAGGAGTGTATGTGAAAAGAAACTGAACTGGGACACAAACATAGGTAAGCTATTGATTCTCACAGTGATTCTCACAAATATTGCAGATACTGAAAAATGTCAAGTTCCTGCCAACAAAAGTGCAGGATGAGATTTGCTTTACAAGTGTAACACCGACAACCACATACTACATCGTACTGGTGATGGAACTGGGTACTTGCCCTAAAATACTTATGTCACATTTGCTTGATTATGTCAATCTAGAATCGTCTACAATGTGTAATAAAATCACGCATATTGAGAGCATAGCCGCCAAATGTTTGAGAGCTCTGTCAGGTCTATTTTCTTCCTACCTAATTGACCAATCATCATGCAGAATTCTGACCATACATGGTAAAATTAGGCCCATTTTGCATGATAATTGGTCAGTTATGTAGGGAGAAAATAGACCTTTTTCGGAGTTCGCAAACATTTAGCTGCTATGCAGCATATTGACTGTACCGAATAAAAGCTTATCTACAACAACAGATATGCATATTGCCGCGCTTTTCAAGTTCCCAACCAACCCAGATCTATAAATGATATGAATATGAGTTTATAAGTAGTTATAATTCTATCCATCAGGCTTGATAGAAATTTATTACAGGGTTAGCAAGGTGTGCGACAGTAATACATAGAGACCTGTTCATATAATGAATGAAATTTATAGAGTAATTTCTGGAAAGACTTACAAATATATTATAAATATTGCAGAAGACGCCACTTGAACTGATATGCTCAATAGTAAGTATGGTTTAGTGAGTTTTTCATATTTGACCTTTCAAGAAATATTTGATGATAGTAATAAAGACCCATTGAGATGATCCTATTTGCTCTCTTGCAGTTGATACTTCATTAAAAATCAAAATTTAAATTGATAATTGAGACTCATTCATACTCTATCATTTATACTCTGTTGTTTTAGATTTAACTGTGTTACTATGTATTTCCAGCTTAAGATGTTTGTCTTCGTGTGCAAGTATTCAATATCAGTAGACACTTCAATATTCTACCTACCTTTTAAATAACTTTTAATACCAAGAAAATAAGATTTAACTCCGGCAATAATTAGGCAACCTTGCCGCATTTAAATATCAACTTCGGTATAAATTCGGGTAGGTTTCAAACGCCGTGTTAGTGCCGCAGCGAATTAAATGAAATCTAAGATCTAATCAGATTACTTTAGATCCTTACCAATTCAGACAATTTGCGCATGCGTTGCTTCCAAAGTGCGCCAAACTTTCATAGCCTCAGCTCCTCAAAATGGCAGCTTCAGGAGAGCATATACCATCTTGTTGTGCATCAGAGGGAAGAGAATCTTTAGGGTCTGTCACTGGCAGTGACATATGTGATGACAATGGTCAGTCTGAGTATGAAAACCTTGAAAATTTCGTGCCACAAAGTGAAGAGGAAGATACCGCAGAAGAAGACGCCCAACGCATTGTAGAGTCTGCACCACAACGAAGGCAGAAAGAGATCTTCTTTTATCTCAGCAAGAATTAGTAGAAATGTGCCCTTAGTAATGCGAAAATTCATCCTGAATCTGACATCATTGGAGCAGTGCCAAATATTTCCCCACCACCCCTGGACTCTTGGAAGTCTTCTACTGGCATGAGGTGTCCGAATGGCTACAGTCTGTAGATTGGTCAAAAGCAGAATTAATTGAAACCAGGAACCTATTACCATCTTTCTTTTCCTTGATAATTCAAGCAAAAGTCAATTCTTCAATTTTCGTCGATTTTCTCGCTCTTTTCGATTCTTTTTTGCTTGCAGAATGAAACTTTTTGCTAGCAGCATTGTATTTCTCGTTTGTTCTGCCATATTGAAATGACAAAGAGAGTACAAAAGCAGTGAACTGAGATCATGCTGGAATTTAATGCGCGGCAAATTAAATTCGACGTCTGAAACCACTTGTCAATAAATACGCACTATATCCGTATTACTGCCGCAGTTAATTCTATTTAATTCGCTGAGGCAGTAATACGGCGTATGAACGGGGCCTCCTGAATTTAATTCGCTGCGGCAGTACTACGGCGTATGAACTGGGCCTAAATGTTTGATTACTCGAATTCTGCGATCAGAGCAAGTACAAGGTAACAGAGTTTTTTGTACTAAAGAACTTTGCATTAGCTCAAAAAAGCGTGAACATTCCTTTAGCATACTGAAAAGCTTTCCCATATGACATTTGTCAGGTCAGAGCATGGAACCTCGGATGACGACTGAGAAGTGAACCAATATATATATATATATATATATATATATATATATATATATATATATATATATATATATATATATATATATATATATATATATATATATATATATATATATATATATATATATATATATATATATATATATGTATATATATATATATATATATATACATCAGTTTATCGTCCCATCATTATCTGAGCTTTCATGCTCTCATGCTCTGCTTTTCAGTATGCTAAAGGAATGTTTCCACTTTTTCGAACTACAACAGAACTTTCAAGGTGCTAGCTATGACTTTTTCTGCATATTGCACTTAAGTTAGTAGTTCTCACAATTTCATAAATCGGAGCTTGACAGGAAGATTTTCTTTCACATTACATTAATTACAAGGAAGTTGCTCAGCGTTGATTATTATTTTTCAGGACAGTTAAGCAACCATATGAAAAGTTACATAGCTGAATAAGTCACTGGCCTTACAATCAGAATACACACTGCAAGTATATCTAGTTATTCTATGAAGGATATTCATACATCTCGATAAGCACAAAGCAATCATCTCCAGTGCATGGAGATTCTTTCTTTAATCTGGAATATAAATTTATCTTGACAGACTGTACGACTATCCAGAAAAATGACACTAAACAAGCGTCCAAGAAAGAAGCTAAGCCACCATGACAACGCTTTTCAGACTTTAACGTACTTTTAAAACAGAAATAATCTACTCTTAAGTCTAGACAAGGGGGTTGGAATAGTAAGGGTGGGTTTCACGAGTCATTTTTAATTGTAAGCCACATGAAAAGCAATATTTCTCATGTTACTGGATACTCAATCCAATTACAGACTCAATATAAATACATGCGGAGTCTAAAACAAGAACTCCCTGAGAGGATTTCTTCAGACAAATATTAATCAGGGGAAAGGGTACATTTATTCAGGATTCAGTTTTAAAATGAAACATCCTGCAATAACTGCTGAAGAGCAATTCCTTGTCATTCGACCAGTTAAAAGTAGTTGTCCATTACTGTTGCTTTGTATAGTGTAATCGTATACATACCAATGTTTCATTATAACTTGTCGAGTAGTATGTCCATACTGGGACTGAAATTGCCGTCACATTATCTCTTCTGTCTTCAGTCGATTTATCATTCAATTCACAAACCATATCGTCTTCATTTATGTTTATAGTTTTACATCGTTTGTTAATGATGCATTCAGACTGGCAATCTGATTTCTCTATACCAACAATTGTTATGAACGTGTTTTGCAGTCTTGTATTCAACGCTTCAATATTAAAGTTGGCAAATGTTCCACATTTCAAGCGCAGAATCTCTTCACATGATTGTGATATTAAGAAGAGAGTTAGAATCCCAAGCAGCTAAAAGTAAGATTCATTGAAGATTAGTGCATGAGAATTCAGATAGATGTCATCTTTATTGTGTAATTGAACAATCCTATTTAATTGACTTACTATAAAAATATATGATATAGTCAAGCAAACAGTTTTGATCAACTCTTTTTAATTTCTGACTAGAAATCTTCCACAGATACAAGGGTGGAAACTATCAGGTAGATTACGAGCGATATGGTTTTATTTTGATAAATTCATGAATATTTATCTGAATGATATCGTTACAAGCTCAAGATATCCTTGGTAGCACAAACTGGTAAGACAGTGCACTTCCCATTACTTTGACAATTTTAGATTTCAACCCTTCATATATAATATAAAAGCTAGATATTGTTACTATACTTACAAGAGTGTTTGAAAGATTCATTGGTATGTTTCGGCAAAGAAGTATACGTAAAATATTATGAACAAAGCCCATCTGCACTTAATCACAGATCTCTCTCTTATTAAGCTGGATAGCATCTGAATATATATGAGATATGAACGCATAGTGGTGCTCGATTATGAAAGATACAATTGAGTAAATTCTAAATATTTGATAACAAACTCAATTTGAAGTCTTGTACAAATTCTTAGTATCAATACGTATTGAAATATTTGATGCATATTATATAAAGTGCAATTCTACTACCTTTTTCGTCAATAAGACAGTTTATCTGCTCTATATGGTCACCAACAATACAGTTCCTGTGTCATCCCACGCTGTATGCAAGCACCAACTGTCATTGGTTATTTCCTAGTATTTCACACATCATTGGTCTCTCGTGATAAATTTAAGTTATTGTACGTTTGAAAGTACTGGACAAATTCACAGTCAATTTGAGCATTTAAATAGCCAATAACCCACAATTAAATTCACCAAGGAAGAATGGAATCGAGTTATGTACCAATTGTAGAAATGTGCACTAGATTTTTGTGATTTATTGTGATTTTCTGTGAATGTTTGCTACTAGCTTTTGTAAGTTTTCTGCCTTTAGTGATGCTTTGTGATTTTCCGCCATCTTTAGTGTGATTTCTGTTATTCATGTCGATTTTTGTGACTTTTGCGCTTTTTTCACAACGTGTATGAGATTTTCTGAGTGATATGCCTCTCAATAATTTGCTATCTTTTCTTCGTACATTACTGATTTATGATGGCAATAGTTTCCAACTAACTTGTACCAAAAGAAAGCACTTAAGGAAGGAGATGTCAAACATACAGCTCGCAGGCCAGATTTGCCGCGATGTGATAGAAATCAGCCCCACTCTTGCAGAGTTGTAATCCCCGAGAATGGAAAATAGTAAGAGCCCTTTTGTTTTTGTCAGTTTGGATACCTTCTCATCAGTATCGCTTACCAAGTTTCTTTAGATGAGCAAACTTGATTGCACAGTCTTGTACATTTTTGGGATTAGTATATTATTAATTCAACTTTTAGTCCGGGAAGATATTAATAAATCGACTACATAAAAAGCATTGCTCATCGAATCCCAGAAAAGGACTTGACTTTATGATGGCAATAGTTTAACACTACTCTGGCGGAAGCTAGCTCTAGATACAAAATCTCAAGCCACGTTTTATGAAGGAAATATTTGTGCATAAGCACATAAGGACAGAGCCTACAAACTTGGGAATAATGTGCTGGTACAAATCTTGAAACACGAACTTTTTTGTCATGGAATTGATGGCCTGTTCTTATTAGGATGTATGTTCTGGCGTAACCTACTCGATGAATTTAAAAGCATCAAAACTCTTCCAGCATTTAAAAAGCGCATAAAGGAATAGAACGATAGCTGCAGCTGCAAGTTGTAAAGAAAGTTTATTAGCCAGGTCAAGTTTTTAGTGCATCATAGACTTTTATTGCACTTACTATATTGTCCTTTACCATATTGCTCTTTATTTATTTTACGTATGTATATTAACTATGAATAATTTATAACTAGCGTTATATTTTCGGTTTCTCACGGATATATATTATCATATTTATTGTTTTGTAAATAGTATGCTTTAACTAGCTTGTGTTTTAGCTAAACATTTGTCCATGCTTACTCCAAATAATTTAGTAATTATTTTAACATTCATTTCATTCATGAGCAATTTGAAATTACAATAATAAATCTCACTAATTAACAGACAATGTATTATTGGCATGTCTGCATATAAAAGTACAATAGCAGTAAAGTAGCATTCAATAAAAGACGAGTATATAGTGAAGAGAAAACGAAGAAACACATAAATTTGTAGAAGAGACAATGAATTTAAATTGAAAGTTTAATAGCTGGAGTTTTGTCCATGCTTTGTTTCTTCTACAAAATATATAGTACGTACACCTCACTCCAATGTTCATAGCCTCTTTAGTGATTGCTTTTTGGGTACTATTGATGATGCCTCACTCTCTCATCATACATAATACCAAGTCAGATGAAGATTCAAGAATACCAAGAGTGCCCATAGAAATATATCGACATCAACTTGCATCACCCTGTACATTACCTTGCGTAAAAAATATTTGAAAAATTTTTATTTGACGACACATATGAACATCTGACCCCTAATTGTCTTGTTAGTGTTTCGTCCAGGTGATTCAACCCTAAACCAGATGTTGGCAATTGCCCATAAAATCTATATTCTAGCTTTGAACAAGTCCCATATAAAGATGCAAGGGCTGTATTTCTAGATTTATCCAAGCCTTTTGATAGAGTGTATCATGCAGGACATCTCCACAAACCTGAAAGCAATGGCAGTTTGGGTGATCTCCTAACGCTAATCAGAATCTTCCTGTGACAGCTACGGCAGCGTGTGATTTTTAAGCGGGCGTCGTTCTGAATGGCGAGAGGTCTCTGCAGGGTTACCGCAGGGATCAGTGTTAGGACGCTTCTTTTTCCTCATTTACATTGATAACTTAACGAATTATCTGCAATGCGATGTTAAGTTATTCACTAATGACACCTCACTATTTACGTTTTCATCATGGTTATTCCTCTTCTGTTGTTCTCCACACAATCATCACCACACGAATCCATTCAGAAAACTACTAACAACCACCTAGCCCTTCTTATACGTAATTCATGTTTATGTTGGATTGTTCAATGTTTATGTATAAAGTCATGTAAGTTGTAATGTATAGCTAGTCAGAGTACAGCCAAAATCGCCGTCTTTTCTCTCTCTGCTTCCGTGTTCTCCACACGTTAAATAATGATATGAATCCAGCAACTGATCAACGAAGGATGTCACTGAACGAAAAGAGGAAATTAAGAAGACCATCACCTTCTCCTTATGATATTTCTGCTTTGGGGAGAGTTGAAAACGTCCCTCAGTGAAAATAACTGGAGACTGCAACATTGCCTATCTCCCGTATGAAATGGAGATCCTAATGGAAGAAATAGATTCTAGCATTGTCTTTTACTCCATGGAAGTCTAAACGGCGAGAGCATGGAGCATAACTTCTTCGTCTATTTTGCTGATATTTTCCTCGCGGAGAAAAACCATTGATGTTGTACAGTTCCGTGGGGAGCTGACACAGATTGGGGGGTATTGTATCACGTTACGAGATAAAACAGCTATTCAATAGATCTCGAAGTCCAATCTCAGAAATTATTGGAGGACCTGCCCGCCCTGCCCACCACTGCTTACGGGAATGATGTTTAGCCAAAGTTGCTTGTGTTTTACTTATCAGGCATGACGCCTTTGGAGTATGGAGGGGTTCAACCGGAACATATTTCATGAAATGTCTTACTCTCAAGTGTGTTTTCATTGTAGATTTTTCATGGATCCGCCATTGAGCTCTATGCTAATCAGGCATATTGTAGCTTGGCAGATGTCTTTATGGGCCAGTCTAGAGGGGTGACATTTGACTCATTTTCTCTCGCGTCCGACCCAGCCATGGTGGGCTTTCCTATGTCACAAAAGGAGGCATTGAGTCTTCCCATAACTCCCCTAGGTTAATTAGTCTAATACAATAATACAAGCAGCACAGCTATGCTTGTATGCAAGTCTGGCTCTAACTTTCTAATTCGCTCTCTCCCCTTACCTTTCCAATCCAATAACTTTGAAAACCTTTTTAGCAAGTAAAGAATAAAGCTCCTTAACAATCGTTATCTATGTATATGAGTAGGAAATATTGCCTTTTGTATAATGACCAAGCTCACTTTAGAGAGTTAAATCCTAATGTACTCAACTTTCATTGCAAGAATTGCCTCTTATTGAACAAAACAGTACTAATAAACGAAATAGTACTAAATACTCCAGGAGCTTCATAACTGTTATACATCCGATGTAAACATCTAGACATTTCCCAGAATCGAGCGAGTAGTAAGACCACAATTCAAGTCAACCAGTTTACAGTTAAAGTATAACATTTGCTTATCAATACGAGATTCCAAAATACTTGTCAACATTATTTAACTACTGTTTCAATCATCATTTAATTGCTACGTGCACTCAATGCAGTTCCTATTCAAACACCTGCAAAAGTGACATCTGCTAAGTTCCATACAAATCTTGCATTTCATCACAGTTTTCTAAACAAATCAGATGTCTTCAAAGTAAAGGTATTCGTATTTGATGCATTTGCTTTCATTTATTGCAATGATTGAGTTGAATGAAAACGTATCTATGTTTTATAATATTTGAGAATCAATATTATCAAAAATACACCAGGCTCACTTTTGTAGAAGAATATAGTCTATCAGAATATGAAAGCTCAAAATTACTGAAACACTGAGATTTGAGAATAATTTAATAATAATGCTAGGCTCAAGCTTCATTGAGTCTTGGAATTTTTGGCTCATTCAGTCTTTAATAGCAAATGAAATTAGTGAGTTTCACTAAACGTATTAAGTCTGGAGTCATTATGTTCTGATGAGACTTAGCAACTCTTCAGCGAGTGTTCGTTACACACTTGTGCGTAACTGTCCATCAGCCATGAACCTAGACTTATTTTTCACTTTCTTTATTGGTGCTTTGTTAGTTTTGTATCATGTACAATGTTAGTGACAAAATCTCAACAATAATCTCGATGGCATTAGGTTGATATCCACAAGGAGCAGAAAGAACGTGTTGTAAGTCAACCTTACCTTAGCACTGAAGATTTAGAAGTAAAGACCACTCTCCACACGTGCTGAAGAAAGATAGTTTAAGAAGGGATAATATAGATGAAAACTCCTTAATTTATCTCTATAACAGACTTAACTCAAGACTACGAAAGGCTAGAGGATAGATACGATTATTCACCTTCATGCTCCTAACTTTTAACTTGCTGGTTATTTCTAGGTTATTTATTTTGCTATGTTTTTCCATATTTATATCTTTTGAATGCACACAATCCTCTTTTACGTATTATTTCTTAGTAGAACTACGAGGGGATTCTTCATTTTTTTGAGCCTTCATAGCAGATTATGTTTCTATATTTATTTGATACGTAGGAGAACTCTACGTGGTTTACAACAATCGTTAACACTTTCTAGTATCAGAATATAGTCTATATGAATATTACTACTCAAAATGACTAAACTTTAAGAATGATTTAAGAAAACTTTTAGCCTCAAAATCAAAAACTTCTATGAATATAAAAGCTCAGTACAGATGTTCAAATGTAGCGATAGCCAAACTCTTAGATATATATTCAATCCGATTTTAACATGTACCTTCAACCCAATCTTGAAATATACGCATTCAATCCAATCCTAAAAAAATAATCATTCAATCCAATCCTGAATACACTCAATCTCCATGGAACAATCAACGAAAAGCAGGAGGCTGCTTGAATGTGGGACTAAAATCAAGCCGCTGCTATGGAAGAAGACACTAATTTGCCCATGAACAACATGCCAAGGAATACGTAACATGGACAAGCAGTTTCACCATCACAGAACTGTTGGGCAGGAGCTGTTCACAGGTTTGATGTATGCTCTGGAAATGATGGAAGCGCCATTGAGAAGGTTTGGACACTGCCATCGCCATTATTATTCGGAAGTAGAGGGAGGAGATCGTTTATTGGTACTTGATCAAGTTGATCGAATAATTTGTATCGTACATAAATTTGCTCAGTTTGGCCCTGATTTTACAACAAATTTTGCATCTAGATAATTTTTAAAACGATAAGTGATTTAGCGGATCTTCTTCTACTGATAGAGACAATAAAAGAGAAACAGCAAACAAATTGAGAAAAGAATGGAAGCATCAGCACTGCTTTATAAAAGTAGTGAAACATCGTCTTTGACAAACAGGTGAATAGATAGAAGATCAAATTCAATAATTGGCCAGAGCAGCAACAATTGGCAGGAGCCGGCACCTTGCATTGCCCATACCTTTCTGAAAATGGAAAATTTAGCATAGCTAGCAACAGGGCTAGACTAATGCTGCGAGCAAGCTCTACATCTGGGATTTACGGTCAGCTGGGTAGACAAGAGAGACTTAGAGCTGCTGTTATTGCACATGAACCTACCACAAAAGTAAGAAGCCAAGTTTAGAATAATCGTTTGAGCCCTGAAGTGTAGTTCAATAATTGCCCAAGGTGTTATCATGCATAATGAAGAAAACAGTGAGAAGGATGTTCGCTCCAAAATACAAGACTCTCTAAAAAAGAAATTTGAGCTTCTTGGTCGGAAGACTATGAATTTTTGAAAGTGTGTCGCAAAAAGTTTATGCTCTTTATTTACAATCAGGAACAGAAAATAACTGCCAAATCATAGGAAAACTGGCAGGTCAAAGTATCCTGTAGCTTTGAATGAAAGTAGAACATGAATTCCTGTGGAATAACTGCTAAATCATTTACCATTTTGAATTGATCTAAACGCAAATTTGTTGCAAAGTCAGAGCCAGACTGTGCAACTTCGTATGCGATACAAACTAGTCGATTTATTTGAAAACGAGAAACGATGTATATAGACTAAATGTGACGGAAGGTAGTATTCTTTTTAACACAATCAATGTCAAACCCAACACCAGTTGTTTTGTTTCACAGGCATACTTGTGGCATCTGAGCTGAGATCGACAGTAGTTTTTAATTTATGTGTCCAAATGGTCCCGGGGTAGTCATAGTCGTTTGCTCTCTGGGGTATCGTTCTAGTAGTATTGTAGTGTGTAATTTTTGCCAGTATTGTAAATTTGTATCGTAACTTTTATGGATATATATAAAAAAAGAAAAATGTCAAGGCACTATCAAACAACCTTGGAAGATAATAAATTCTCTATTCTCAATGAATATTTTCTCCAACAATGCTCTGTTATACAAAATATGAGCTCTTAACAATAATCTTGCCCAGAATCAACAATACGATCGACGATATTTGCGTGATATTTGAGAAGTCTCTTAGAACTGGGAATTGCCTGCTTCATAGAAAAAAGCTACCGTCATGCCTGTCCATAAAAAGGAGTGTAGGTAAAGCAAGGAAAATTACAGACCAATCTCTTTATTACTAATATTTGAAAAAATATTTGAAAAATTTTTATTTGACGACACATATGAACATCTGATCCCTAATTATCTTGTTAGTGTTTCGTCCAGGTGATTCAACCCTAAACCAGATGTTGGCAATTGCCCATAAAATCTATATTCTAGCTTTGAACAAGTCACATATAAAGATGCAAGGGCTGTATTTCTAGATTTATCCAAGCCTTTTGATAGAGTGTATCATGCAGGACATCTCCACAAACCTGAAAGCAATGGCAGTTTGGGTGATCTCCTAACGCTAATCAGTATCTTCCTGTGACAACTACGGCAGCGTGTGATTTTTAAGCGGGCATCGTTCTGAATGGCGAGAGGTCTCTGCAGGGTTACCGCAGGGCTCAATGATAGGACCCTTATTTTACCTTATTTACATTGATAACTTAACGAATAATCTGCAATGCGATGTTAAGTTATTCACTAATGACACCTCACTATTTACACTGGTTGAAAATGAAATTGTATCTGTGCAGTAAATGAAATATTATTATTACTATTAATCTCCGTGGATCCATTGCCCGTTGGTGTTGACGGCTCTGCGCACACAATTCTTCCAATTTATTCTGTTCGTTACATCTTTACAAATATCATCTACCCTTTTTCCACACCATTCTTGTATGTCATTCTCGTGTTGGTCTTCCTCTTTTATTGGTACCTTCCATCTTCCCAAACACTATGCTCTTTACGAGTCTGGCATCTTTCATCCCACAAACATGTCCAAACAGCCCTGACTTTCTTCTTATGACTTGCAGTACCACATTGTTTCCAGTTTTCACTTTGTTTCTAACCTCCTTCTTGGGGACTTTTTGGTACCATTTTACATTCAATAATCTTCGGTAGCATCTCATTTCAAAAGCCAGTAGCCGCCTCATATCATTTTTCTTTAATGTCCAGGTTTCACGGGCATTAAGAAGAATACTGAAGACACATGTCTGTAATATTTTCAAATATTTTCAATTTAGTCCCTATATCAATGTCAGTACTCTTCCACACTACATTACATTCTGCCATTACACCTTGAGCTTTTCCAATTGGTCTGTTTACCTCCTTGCTAAAATCATTGTCCCATGTCATGAGACTACCCAAATATATAAACTGGTCAATATTTTTAATGACATGGGTATTGAGCTGTATGTTATGGCAAATACCGTCTTTGCCAAATACGAGTGTCTCTGTATTTCATTCATTTATTATAAGACCAGCCTTTTTGCCATCCTCGTTAACAATATCCACCATCTCCTGTAGACCTTCCCAGTTGCTCGCTAGCACATCAATATCATCTGCAAATCTCAAGTTATTAATACAATATCCATGTACTGATATCCCTTTCTCCATATCTTGTAGCCGCTCTAATACTATTTCAAGATATGTAATAAACAAAGTAGGAGAGATGGCGTCCCCTTGTTTTGTTCCTGTTTCCTGATTCATCCAATCTCCTATATCCTAGCCAAGTTGTAGAGCTGCTTTAGAGTTCTCATATATGTGTGACAATTTATTAATTATTTTCTCTTCAATCCCGTATGACCTTAGAACTGTCCAGCATACATCATGGCTTACAGCGTCAAATGCCTTTCTAGAGTCAATGAAACAATTGTAGACAAATTTATGCTACTTTCGTAATGTCTTTTCAGCTATCAATCTTAGCACTAATAATTGTTGTACAGTGCTCCTATCTTTTCTGAAGCCTGCCTGCTCCTTTGCCAAGAATGGCTCAACTCTTGCTTGCAGCCTTTTTAATACAATCAACAATCAACAATCAATCAACAATCAATCAACAATCAGTCAACAATAAATCAACAATCAACAAAAACATCTTAAGCAGATGATTCATCAATGACAAAGCTCTGTAGTTGGTATACGCACTTTGATCCCCTTTCTTTGGTAACACCACATTTATGGATTTTGTCCATTCTTCTGGAATTATATCCGCTTTCCATGCCAAATTAAAATCTCATGCAGTTCTTTCTTTCCCTGCTATAATTATTTCAGCACTAACTTGGTCTGTTCCAGGACCTTGTCCTAAACTCCACTTTCCTCAGTGCTTCCTCAACTTCACTAAATAACAATCTTTCGTTAAAGATGTTCCTAGGTGGTGAGATACTGATCATTTCCTTTGCTAGGCGGTGGGATACTGATCATTTCCTTTGCTAGGCGGTGGGATACTGATCATTTCCTTTGCTAGGCGGTGAGGTACTGATCATTTCCTTTGCTAGGCGGTGAGATACTGATCATTTCTCGTTTTAAATTTGTGAGTATGATTACCGAATGATCATTACCGAAGGATATTCAGGCTATCCCCATTGAGATCAATATTAGAAAACAGAAATGGCTGTTATTACCGATTTACAGGAGCCCTACACAAGATCCACGTTATTTTGTTGATAACGTGTGCAGGATTATCGATGGATATACTCCCTCGCGTGAAAATGTCTTACTTATTGGTGACTTTAATATGGAGGTAGGTGATAAGGCACTTAGTCCTTTGATTAGTGCCTACCACTTATCTAGCCTTTTGAAGGGACCAACATGTTTCAAGACTTCTAGAGGGCGATCCATTGACCTCATACTCACAAATAAAAAGCATTCCTTCATGAAAAGCCAGTCGTTTGAAACAGGCTTCAGTGATCATCATCATCTGATATACACAATATTGAAATCAACCTTTGTAAAACTGCCCCCAAAAAATATCAGATACCGTGAGTATAAAAATTTCTGCGCGGAAGAGTTCCAAAGAGACTTGGATATCAAACTGCGTGATGCCATTCCTACTGACTATCAAATATTACACTCAGTCACCGAGAGTGTATTACAGAAACATGCCCCCTTGAAACAACGGATGGTTAGGGGGAACAATAAGCCCCACATAAAGTCTGACTTAAGAAAAGCGATAATGACAAGAACAAGACTTAAAACAAGGGCGAATAAATCTGGAAATGATGAAGATCGTAAGAAATATAAAAAACAGAGAAATCTAATTGTCAGTATGAACAGGAAAGCAAAGCGTGACTTTTACCATTCTGTAGACATTAACGCTATTGATAATGACAAAAAATTTTGGAAAACAGTCAAACCAATGTTTTCCAGCGGAAACCCAATGGGGGAGAAAATCGTCCTTATCGAAGAAGGCGAGATTATATCAGATGATAAAGTGATTGCTGAATGCTTAAATTCGCATTTTGTGAACATCACCGACTCCCTTGGACTAGATCCCTCATTTAAGGATGACAGGATTAATGTAAGTCTGGACGATAAGGTAGACATAGCTACAGAAAAATATAAAAACCACCCAAGTATTGTTGCTATAAAAAGTAAAGTTCCGATTGAGCAAAGATTTGAATTTAGTAATGTCAACTTTTTAAACGTTATGACTAAAATAGAATCCTTAGACACTAGAAAGTCAAGTAGTGGTAATATTCCAACAAAAATTATTCAGGAGTCGAAAGAGGTGATTTGCCCATACTTATCTGACTGTATAAATGCAACTATAGACAACTGTTGCTTCCCTGACAAGCTAAAAGAAGCAGACGTCAGTGCAATCTATAAAAAGGATGACACATGCCAAAAAGTCAATTACAGACCTATTAGTGTCCTATCAGCCATGTCCAAAATTTTTGAACGGATCATGAGCGAGCAAATAAATAAGTATTTTGTAGGTAAATTATCTTCATTACTTTCTGGCTTTCGACAAGGTTATAGCACACAACATGCTCTGTTTCGAGTAGTGGAGACTTGGAAAAAGTGTCTAGATATGTCGGGTATAGTAGGAACAATCTTAATGGATTTGTCAAAAGCATACGATTGCATACCTCACGATCTACTAATTGCAAAGTTAGAGGCATATGGGTTCAAGAAAAATGCCCTCAAATTGATTTACAGTTACCTGACAAACCGAACCCAAAGGGTAAAAATAGGTTCCACATATAGCTCACCACAGCATATCTCAATTGGTGTACCACAGGGGTCTGTTCTTGGACCCTTACTTTTCAACATTTTTATAAACGACCTGTTTTATATGGAACTGGAATCGGAGATATGTAACTTTGCTGACGATACGACAATCTACGCGTGCGATACATATGTGGAGGCTGTCATGATTAGATTAGAGGGTGACCTACAGGGATTAATGCAATGGTTTACAAACAACGGCATGAGTGCCAATCCTTCAAAATTCCAAATAATGTTTTTGGGGCTAAAGGGGGCAAATAAACTATGCCTTAACATAAAGGGCCAATTGATTCCATCAAGCGAACATGTAAAACTTCTGGGTGTAAACATTGACAACTCACTAAAGTTTGAAACGCATGTGAAAGAACTATGTAAGAAGGTCAACCAAAAAGTGTATGCATTTGGAAGGTTAAGACCATATCTAGGAGAACAAAAGTCAAAGCTACTTTTAAACTCCGTGATAATGTCAAATTTTTCCTATTGCCCTCTGATCTGGCTATTTTGCAGCAAAGTTGCAAATAATGAAATTAATAGGACCCACAAACGTGCACTGAGAACTTTATATAGAGACTATGAATCCACATTTGAGGAACTTTTAGATAGGGGTGATACAACGACAACACATAAAAAGAATCTACAAAATCTTATGATTGAAATCTACAAATCAATGAACCATCTCAATCCGGAGTACATGTGGGATTTCTTTGTCAAGAAAGATGTCCCCTACAACCTACGGACTAAGGAACTATGCAAACTCCCCTCGGTGAGTTCTCAGCGCTACGGAATAAATTCCCTATCCTTTAGAGGCAGTCTATTGTGGAATACTCTTAGTGATGATCTAAAATTGACAACTTCTCTCGTAAAATTCCAAAAAGGAATACGTTGCTGGGATGGCAACAACTGCACGTGCTACATTTGCACTTAATTTAGGGTTTTTATGTATTTCGTTGCATATTATATCGTAAATAGTTGGTGTTAATTAGTTATTACTAACTATAAATAAACCAACTGTAAATAAGCTTTATGATTATGATTATGATATGATTATGATTATGATTTCCTTTGCTAGGCGGTGGGATACTGATCATTTCCTTTGCTAGGTGGTGAGATACTGATCATTTCCTTTGCTAGGTGGTGAGATACTGATCATTTCCTTTGCTAGGTGGTGAGATACTGATCATTTCCTTTGCTAGGTGGTGAGATACTGATCATTTCCTTTGCTAGGTGGTGAGATACTGATCATTTCCTTTGCTAGGTGGTGAGATACTGATCATTTCCTTTGCTAGGTGGTGAGATACTGATCATTTCCTTTGCTAGGTGGTGAGATACTAATCATTTCCTTTGCTAGGCGGTGAGATACTGATCATTTCCTTTGCTAGGCGGTGGGAAACTGATCATTTCCTTTCCTAGGTGGTGAGATACTGATCATTTCCTTTCCTAGGTGGTGAGATACTGATCATTTCCTTTGCTAGGTGGTGAGATACTGATCATTTCCTTTGCTAGGTGGTGAGATACTGATCATTTCCTTTGCTAGGTGGTGAGATACTAATCATTTCCTTTACTAGGCGGTGGGATACTGATCATTTCCTTTGCTAGGCGGTGGGATACTGATCATTTCCTTTGCTAGGTGGTGAGATACTGATCATTTCCTTTGCTAGGTGGTGAGATACTGATCATTTCCTTTGCTAGGTGGTGAGATACTGATCATTTCCTTTGCTAGGTGGTGAGATACTGATCATTTCCTTTGCTAGGTGGTGAGATACTAATCATTTCCTTTGCTAGGCGGTGAGATACTGATCATTTCCTTTGCTAGGCGGTGGGATACTGATCATTTCCTTTGCTAGGTGGTGAGATACTGATCATTTCCTTTGCTAGGTGGTGAGATACTAATCATTTCCTTTGCTAGGCGGTGGGATACTGATCATTTCCTTTGCTAGGTGGTGAGATACTGATCATTTCCTTTGCTAGGCGGTGAGATACTGATCATTTCCTTTGCTAGGTGGTGAGATACTGATCATTTCCTTTGCTAGGTGGTGAGATACTGATCATTTCGTTTGCTAGGTGGTGAGATACTAATCATTTCCTTTACTAGGCGGTGGGATACTGATCATTTCCTTTGCTAGGCGGTGGGATACTGATCATTTCGTTTGCTAGGTGGTGAGATACTGATCATTTCCTTTGCTAGGTGGTGAGATACTGATCGTTTCCTTTGCTAGGCGGTGAGATACTGATCATTTCCTTTGCTAGGTGGTGAGATACTGATCATTTCCTTTGCTAGGTGGTGAGATACTAATCATTTCCTTTGCTAGGCGGTGAGATACTGATCATTTCCTTTGCTAGGCGGTGGGATACTGATCATTTCCTTTGCTAGGCGGTGGGATACTGATCATTTCCTTTGCTAGGTGGTGAGATACTAATCATTTCCTTTGCTAGGCGGTGGGATACTGATCATTTCCTTTGCTAGGCGGTGGGATACTGATCATTTCGTTTGCTAGGTGGTGAGATACTAATCATTTCCTTTGCTAGGCGGTGGGATACTGATCATTTCCTTTGCTAGGTGGTGAGATACTGATCATTTCCTTTGCTAGGTGGTGAGGTACTGATCATTTCCTTTGCTAGGTGGTGAGATACTAATCATTTCCTTTGCTAGTCGGTGAGATACTAATCATTTCCTTTGCTAGGCGGTGAGATATTAATCATTTCCTTTGCTAGGCGGTGAGATACTAATCATTTCCTTAATCTTTTCCATATAACCATCTGTCTTAGCAAAAAGCTCTTTGCAACATTCTGTCCTGCATAACATTCAGCATTGGTTCATTTTTTCAGGTGATTGCAATCTAGTGTTCTTCAATTGTCGTTTTTTATCAGAAAGTTCTAAAGTTTTTTGCGTAACCCATCGTTTATTAGGTGGTCTTACTTTAGTAATATTCTCCCTAATTGCTTGAGAGATTGCATTGTACAATGCACCTGTTCTTTTTTCTAGATCTTGAATTCCACTTGGCCCCTATTTTTCCTTCTCTGAAACTAACACGTTCTTTAATGGAGCACAAAATGCATTTTTAACTTCCAGATCTTTTAATACTCCAGCATTTATTCTAGAGTTGGTCGTATTTTTACTTGTGGACTTAAGTATAATCTGAACTTTGCACATAACCAAACTATGATCAGAGCTAATGCCTGCACCCTGATATGTTCTGCAATTTCGTACAGCTGATTTCCATTTCTTTTTAATCAATATTAAATCTTTCATATTCTTATGGATACCATCTAACGAAAATCAAATCCACTTTCTACTGCTTTTTTGTTGGAAACGAGTGTTAGCTATAAATAACTTATTTTTCATGGCAAATTCTATTAATCTTTCACCTCTTTCATTCCGCTCCCCATATCCATATCTGCCCATGCAACTTTCAAGTCCTTCATTATTTACACCAATTTTTGCATTCCAATCTCCTAATACAATACATATATCTTTCTTTGGAAGATCCTTCAGTGTACTTTCAACCAGACTGTAAAATTCATCTATATTTTCATCTGAACTATCAGCTGTTGGAGCATAATTTTGAATAACTGTTATATTAAATGGTTGGCCATTAAGTCTTGCAGCAATAATTCTAGGACAGACAGGTTTATACCCAAGAAGATGATCTCTTGGCTTTTTGCTGAGTAGGAAACCAACTCCTCTTTCATGATCTTTATCCTCTCCTGATCAAATAACTTCCCCTCCATCAATTTCACCTGTTCTAGTCCAACGTATTTCAGCTATTCCAGGAATATCACACTCATATGGCTTCATCTCCTCACGCAACAAGTCTAGTTTGCCCGCTCTCTTGAGAGTTTGCACATTCCAAGTTCTGATTTTCAATATTTTCTGAGCTACTTTCATCTTTGAACCAATAGTAAAATTTTCGACCCAGCCCTGGCACCCAAGCTGGGAACACGGACCTTGTTTAAGCGGGCAACATCCAAGCCGGCATGGAAGTCTATCTGTATTCTTTATTGCCATCAATTCTAATCGTTTTTTCTTTTTACAGGCATGGTATCTGCACCACATGCCCAACCCTCCTTCCCACGTAAAGGTAGCCCCGGGCTTGGGACCTGTCTAGCGGAGTTAGCAAATGCATAAGGATCTTGAAAAAGGTTGGCTGTAATCATAGCAATTGAAACTGCAATTCAATGCTGAGAAAACTGAAGAAATACTCTTTTCAGTAGAAAGGTCACCGATGATGCATCCTCCCCCCCCCCCCTTAAGACTCGGAAATGATGAAATAATAAGATTAGCAGACCATAAAGGCCTGGCCAAACGACTGAACTTTTCACTCAACATTTCACTAAACAATGTTGAGTCACTTTCAGTGCTGTTCAGCTTTGTTGAGTAGGGGGTGGCCAAACGACTAAACTTTGAACTCAACATTTAACTAAACATTCCCACTTGCAAGCACAATTGGAGCTTGGAGCCAAGTCGCTCCTAACTTTGCTGCTTGGCAATCTCAATATTTTTATAGAGAATATGGCGGTTCAAGACGATTGTAGTGTTGCGAAACAAAATATAGCTGCCATCCTGGCAATTGTGGAGCTTATTAATGCACATACAGGCACTTCGAAGGGAAGAAAGACGAGAGACTGAATTTGCATGCGGGAAGAAAAAAGGGCTCTGCAACAACTTAGTGAATGAATTAAGTATAGAGAACACAACTGGCTACAACGAGATAATGCGAATGTCGCATGAAGATTTGCTAACAATTTTTGGCCACATCGAGCAGGATATAATGCCACATCAGGTTATAGGGAGACACTGTGTGATCAACCTTAAATAAAGACTTACTCTGGACATACGATATCTGACCACGGGAGGATCATTTCGGTCTCTCTTTTTGCCTCTCTTCTTCGCATCACTCTTGGGAAGTCGTAGCTTTAGCTTTCTTGATAAATTATTTTCCCCCACTATTTTCTCATGTCTTTGAAATGGCTGTGATGCTTTTCTGAACCGCTTTCCCTTCGTGAAAACTGCTTCCTTCTCATCTTCACTGACATCTGGGTTATTTGAGATTAAATTTTGAGGGTCAGATTCTTCCAAATAGCTTTCTTCAAAGAGCTGATTTCTCTCATTATTGATCCGTCTTTTTCCTTTCCTGGCTGATTCCATTCTATTTATAACAAGCAGTTATTTGTAACAAGCAGTGGTAACAAGATCCTTTTCTTCAATGTCGATATATGTTTTGGCGGCAAAGCTTAAGACTACACTAATGCGCATGCGTGCACTGAACTTTGTTCAGTTGCCCGGCCAAACAACTAAACATCGCTCAACAACCCCTCAGAACAATAGAAATTTAATCTTGTTAATTAAACATTTTTACCAAGATCAAAATTCTCTGAACATCTCTCAACATCGCTCAACAACGCTGAATAAGGTGCTAAACGACTAAACTTTGTTCACTGAACTTTGTTGAGTCGTTTGGCCTGGGGCTAAGCATCTCGGAACAATGTTTGATTCAAAACATAGTTTTACGAGTCACGTGAATGAGGTAGTTATGAAAGCAAGAAGAGGAATTGGTATGATACGATACCTGTCACAATCTGTATCAAGAAATGTGCTTAATCAAATGTACAAATTGCATGTGCGTCATAATCTGGACTACGGTGATCTAATTTTCCGTGGGTATGATCCCCAGTTTTCATCAGTTCTAACAAGACGTCTTGAACAAGTATAGTATACTGCTTCATTGGCTGTGACGGGGGTATGGAAGGGTACCAGTAGGCAACGGCTTTATGATGAACTTGGTTGGAAATCGTTTACGAGAGGCTATGGTATAGAAGACTATGTCACTTTTAAGTTTAATTTGATACGCTCCCCAGAATAACTTTTTTTAATCTCATCCCTCCAACTCGGCAACTATCCTGTAGGCCTAGTCTGCACAACCCTTGTGTTTACACACAAGTAAGCGCTAGAAATGATCACTAGTCCAAATTTTATTTCTATAATACAATTCATTACTTGAATAAATTACCATCTGAATTCCACAACTTCTACATCCCTTACTGACTTCAAGCAGAAGTTGATTACCTTAATTAGATCCACCAAAAGCCCTACTTATTGAGTTTTCGATTTGAAAGGAATTAGGAAGACAACAAAGCTTCGGGTACAATTCAGTAACCTAAGGTAAAGGTGGGTCCCATTTACGATTCCGTACGTTGGGGGAGTGCCAGTTGGAGGGACACTTATCCTGAGCCGCAGGCATAGTTAGGTAGGGTGGCCAGTTCCTTCCTCGTCGCCTTTAACTTCCCCAGTGTTGCCACCAGGTACCCATTTGCTGCTTCAGTGACCTAAATTCACACAAATTTCACCATAACTTTGATTGCAATAGTCCTCTATGTTCCACGACCACTTTTCTATGACAAATTTACTTGCTCGTGTAGATGGCCAACCAGTTTCATTTGACAATTTTTTCGCTCTGATTATGAGTTCCACTGGCTTTCGGGACTTTGAAGAGCTTCTATAAGTATTGATGTGACACTTGGCTACTCTCAAACATCCTACTGGCAGCCATATAAATAAACATCAATTGGCGAAAAGAGCCTGGCCATGCAAGGTGCGACGGTTTTGAGGTCTGCGAAGCCATTTGCACGAGCAATTTTACATATGACAACTTTTTATATGACAAGCACGCTTGTCCAAAATCTGGCATGCCAATTTTTGAACAAGTACACTTGTCATATGAAAAATTTTCATATGGCCCCATCTACAGTAGCAAATAAAACTTGTCATAGAAAAAATTTTCATAGAAAATTGCTCGTGGAACTTAGGCTTAACTGTGGTATGACTTATGAGGATAATGAGGACTATCTCCTACACTGTCCGCGCTTTAATCAATCTCGGAGGGGTCTCTTTGACACTGTTGCGCGTGAGTCCTATCTTGTTATTCATTACTTATATCGGACTATTGCAATTGGGCACTGGAACATTGTGCTGCTAAAGGCAACAATTTGTATTCGCCTTTGGGACTTTTTTGTATGAGTTGTTTTATATTGTGTTTACTTCACGCTTACTCGAACATCACACGTGCAATTTAGGAGTATTGTTAGTGATAGCTGTTTGTTTGGATTTGTTCGTGTCAGATACGTTCAGTTCGCTTCTGATTATTAGGTTTTCTTGCCAGCTATTGCTCTAGTTTACGCACAGTTATATGACCCAAGTTTATCTACAGCTTTGGTATGGTCATATTTCTAGTGTCTTAGTGCTAAGTCACATAGCCATTTTGTTGTCATATATCACAACCTACAAGGGCATACAGATTATTAGTAGATTTTTGGTTTGCAGCTGTTATTTATCATTCGTTAATATTCATCGCTTATAAAATATTTATACTATTATTTACTATTCTTTACCTCGTTAATAAGCAGCCTAATTTATCTTATTTTATGTACTTTGTTTACAGTTAACCTAACTTGACTGTGTAGCCAAATGAAATTGATTGAAAAGTTCGTTATCTACGCAAGTGTAGTGATCGCAGTGTTTATTTGGTTTCATTCCTACTTAGAGTCAGATTTATATCTGTAGATCTATCAGTGCAAGTTCCAATTTTGTAGTATGTGAGCTACAGATACTATCACAGAAATTTTGGGTTCGGATATAGCAAACCTGGATTCAGTAACCTTATGCAACTTGTTTCTCTATGGTAGCTATAATTTGACTTTGGTCGAAAACATGATGATTATAGAAGCAACAATTGATTATATCCAAAAAACGAACAGGTTCACTTGATCACACCAAAGCAATCTCAGTGGTTCACTTTAACAATTAAGCAGCTCTTGATTTTTTTCTTTAAGTTTTCGTGTTTTTGTTCTTTTCCCCTGGTCTTTTCCCTTTCTTTCCTGTAAATGAATGATACGTCCTTTTCTTTATAGAAATACCTAACCAAGATAGCTATTTTCCATTAAGCCTCAATGCTCTTTTAAGCCTAAATTTTCAATTTTTCATACATTTTATTGCTATAGAGAAAAGAACGTATATTTCTGAAACTTTTAAGTGCTGTTCGTGATGGAGGCTTGATAACCCTGTGTCTTCCTAGGTTCCTACGCCAGGGATAGCACAGTAAATTAGTTATTTATTTGTTGTAGTTAGTGCTAATTGAAATGAGACAAGATAATAGTCAACTTTCAAACAAAAGATCAGGAAAACCATTGATTACCTTATCTCATTGGATTCAAAACTTATGGTCTTCAAATCTTTAAAAAATCAGGCACCACAATACTTAAATAGAAACTCTGAGTGTATCTCACTGAACCTGAAGAACCTGGCAAGAGACCTTTGAGTACCAATAAGCTCCCTCCAAAGAGAACAAAATAAGTTTCATATTGTGGCACACAACTATAATTAATCTTACAAAAGAGGCTAAACAGGCACGTTCCATATATTGTTTTAAACAACTGCTTTGGATTGCGTAAATTTCTTTTTTATTTACTTTTTGCTTTATACCTATATACCGCTATTGCTATCTTGTATATACTCCTTGCATATTGTAAATAAGACGTGTATTCATATCTAATTATTAGTATGTTGATTTTTTGTATGCATTTAGATAGAGGATCCCTTCAAAATCAGCTAAAAGGGTGATGGGTACCCCTCCCTTAAATAACTGAAATGAAATGAAATGAAATCATCTGCATCCCTTCAAAAATCATCTGTTAAATCGCTTATCATTTTAAAATTATCTAGATGCAAATGTGTTGCAAAATCAGGGCCAAACTGAGCAAATTTATGTACGATACAAATTATTCGATCAACTTGATCAAGTACCAGTAAACGATCTCCTCCCTCTACTTCCGAATAATAATGGCGATGGCAGTGTCCAAACCTTCTCAATGGCGCTTCCATCATTTCCAGAGCATACATCAAACCTGTGAACAGCTCCTGCCCAACAGTTCTGTGATGGTGAAACTGCTTGTCCATGTTACGTATTCCTTGGCATGTTGTTCATGGGCAAATTAGTGTCTTCTTCCATAGCAGCGGCTTGATTTTAGTCCCACATTCAAGCAGCCTCCTGCTTTTCGTTGATTGTTCCATGGAGATTGAGTGTATTCAGGATTGGATTGAGTGACTATTTTTTTAGGATTGGATTGAATGCGTATATTTCAAGATTGGGTTGAAGGTACATGTTAAAATCGGATTGAATATTGTTACACTTGTATAGCTATAGCTCAGCGAAAAATTAGATATACTTTTAATAAGGTGTGTAGCGTTTATAGCAATATATTAGGTAACTTGCATCTTATGGGTTGAACTCAGATTTATTTGACTTTACAATGAGTATCCTAAATGCTGATCAATGAGTTTGAATCAATTACGGCTATTAAAATTAGAAATGGAGGAAGCTTAGCATATTATGTGGGAGGGGCCCAACTTAATTAGACAGGTCCAGTATTATAATTTCTCATTTAAGATTTTACCCTTGTACAATGGTTTTGTTCTTTTTCATTTTCGAATAGATTTCCTTTTTATCTTTGAATGACTTTACAACATATATTAATATGTTCTATTAGCACTTAATAATAAATGTCAGCAAGTTGAGATGGATAAAGTCTACAGTGAAGCACCTGTTTTGCAAACTAACTCACTTGCCGTATTTTGTCGAATCACATCTGATCGAATAACCAATAGAGATTTTATACCTGTTAGTCTATCCACTTCCATTTTTCCTGTATGTTGGGTACATCCTTTGGATCTGTGAATTCTATTCGATGCCCAAAAGTATGTACTTCTGTAGAATCTCTGCAATCAGTTAATTGACTTGTTTTGACAAAATGCAAGAAAGATGATAAGAATGTCTTATTGATGATGGTTTCATGTACTTTGCATATCATTTAACCAGTGTGTGGACAAGTTTTCAAAACTTAAATTTGTTGCATTAATAAATATTTTTGCATTCAAATTCACATATAACCATATTCAGGCATACATTAGCTCTGTATTGTGCCATTATGATTTGGTGTGATGTGCTCCTCAATAGTTTTATCAACTAGACCTACTCGCTAGATAATAGGAATAAAGTCCGTCCTGATCTTAACCTGGCTATATGCTGATTTTGGATAATCCTACTCTGAGTTACAGTTAGATTTATTCAAAAATGTTATAAACACCGTGGAAGTTATTTGCTGTTTCTATCTGCAATGGTCAGATCTCTGTAGACTGAAAAGACTTTTCACTAACGCGAAAAGGTTTCTTCTGAAAATTTTTCCCCATTCTTCCCTCCACTCTCGAGCTCTGACGGCTCACACTACCACTAGGCACCTGGTTCCCGCTCTCGAACACCCTCCCAATAAAAAGTTTCATTTGCGCATCTTAAACGTAAAACACATTCAATATTGTGCTACTAAGGGGCCCTTTACATGAGCAAATTCAAGCCGGTTTGAGTTTCAGACCGGTTTGAGATTATGGCATGTCTGCACCTTTTTGTTGAGTTTACATGTAGATTCAGATCGGCCCGAAGTGAAGTTGGTATGAAATTGCGCATGCGTTACTGAATGGATTCGAGGCAGCTGAAGAAAAAATGTTTCTAGGGGAAGTATAGCAAGCGGAAGTTGACTGGATTTTTGGAGCGAATTGAGATTATATCCTCTTATAGCTTTACAAGGTCTACCTCCATGTATTTGCCTTCATAATCCTTTTTTATTTTATAATCATGCAAACACATTACTAAGCTCTCAACTTTTTCCTCATTCCACTTCCATCTACTTTTCCTCTCGTCAGTTGTGGCATCCTTCGTAGCATCCTGAATACCTTCTACACTATGTATTGGAACCTCTAAACAATCATCATCATCCTTGGAAAGATCTATATGCGAAGGACTGGCGCAATTGGCCACAACTTGTTGTAGTGCTAGCTCCCTAGTAAGAAAACAATTTGGTAGATGTGATGAAAACCGGTATAGTTGTTATTCCCCTGATATATATTCCTAGGTTGTTTACTTAATCGTACGTGACTTGATTCACGTTTACTGGTACACACTTCCGTCCAATTGATCCTCCCCTTTGTACCCACTTCATATATAGATATATTTTCCTCATTCATCCTTTTAATACTGATGATGACTCTCGTGTGAGTCGAAACGTTTACTTCTTGGATATGTCGTAGATTAATTTTAAAATCGCAATAGTACCACTGGATATGTCGTTATAAAATCAAGACGAAGAAATGTCTCTTTTTTTGGTTGCGGTCTTTGTACTGAACCGGTATAGTGTTCTCAAATAAAAACAGGACTAGATAGGCTATGCTGTTAATTTGTATAATTTTTGATTTTTATACGTACACCTAGAAATAAATGAACATCTAATGTAACAAAATATCCTACCTTCTTTTCATTCCAATAGTATTCTTCAACGAAGGTATTATTTTTGGAGGTGAAATCACGATGATAATGAGCGCGCAAGTTACATCGATGGACAACTGAGTAATAAAAATGGCGGCAGACACAGAAAGATCTCCGCATTTATCTTACACAAACTTTCATTTCACCCCGGTGCGGAAAAAATCTGTTTACATGAGCATTTCAGACCGACCTGAGTTTTCAGGTCGGTCTGAAAGACCCGAAATGAACTCAGGCCGGCACGAGTTTCATTTCACCCATTCTCATGTAAACACCATTAAGACTTTGACCACACACCGACATGAACTCGCGCCGGCCTGAAACTCAGACCGGTTTGAGTTTCCCCATGTAAAGGGCCTCTAAATGTGAATATAGATATTTGAAGGGCTCTTTGTTAAAGACTATATGCATTTTATCTTTTCCCTCAGAATTTTTCATCACAATACTTACAATCCTTAACTGCCTTTCTTAGCCAATATTAAGATGTGGTTGTTGGGATTCATTTTTACTTTCTTAATGGCATCTCTTGGATTTGCTGGCGCAATTCAGGCATACTACAAGGAGGTATCATCTTCCTATGGCAATGCTGAGTCGATGCAGCAGATACATGGAATAAACAAAGTATTTCATAAATGTTCCATGAATGAGACCTGCAATTACGTCATTAAAGATATGGCCAATAGTACTACAACACTTTTCAATAATGAAGATGAATTTCCTCAGAATTTGACTTATCTTCGTATCTGGAAGAAAATCTACCACGGTGAGCTGGACGTAGATTTCCCTTCACATAACCTAAAGTTCGATTTTTACATATCTCTATGGATTTTTATTACTAGGTGATAATTTCAATTTTCATAAAGTTTTAAGTGTCATTGATATCAAATTTCTTTCAATTAATTTGAGCTTTTTGTGACTGTAATTGTTGGGGGAGATTTTTCAGTAGCAATTTGTTACTTGTTAAATTTCATACGGTGCATCGAGGGCAACATTAATTGAAGAGCACTATACTTTGCTATATTACCTGGTCTTCAAAGCACCCTATAATACAAATATATTCATTCGTAAATTTAAACTACGAAACTTTATCACTGACTTCATATCTGTAATATTTTAATGTGAGAGGGAGTTCACACAACTGCACTGCAGCTTGTATACTCGTGAACTGATCATATGTACACATCAAATGACATATAAACAACAGGACAATAAGACACAGTACAAAGGTCAATACAAACAATAAAACAGACAAGTATCAAAACACTACATCCCTCCCTAACTTTGATAAAAACAAATATAAATGGAGATTAAAATCAACAAGTCCTGTGATATAAAATAAAATGTTCCAAATCAAAAGTTTGACAAATCCATTCTGTAACACTGCAGCTTCTTCCTTGTTCTTCTGGCCTCTCACAGAAAATCAGCATGCACTTTCCATCTTGTTCCTCTCGTCTTCCTGGTTACTTGTGAAGCGATATTTTGAGTGACTCCACCAGCCTCAGCATCTGTGAGCTGGCCACTCAGGAGAACTAGCGTCGGCTCTTTGCGACCCAGCCACCCATCTTCTTTCGTGATTCTGGATGACTCCACCAGCACCAGCATTTGTGGCCTGGCCATCCGGGATGCCACGATTCCACTAGCGTCTGCAGCACGAGACCTAGCGACCCATTCTTGTAGGAACTTGAGAAGAACTCAGTATATATCACCTTCGACGGTTGCTCGTCGATTATCCGTTTATCCCATCCTCGTCGCCATTGTAATATTTTAATGTGAGAGGGAGTTCACACAACTGCACTGCAGCTTGTATACTCGTGAACTGATCATATGTACACATCAAATGACATATAAACAACAGGACAATAAGACACAGTACAAAGGTCAATACAAACAATAAAACAGGCAAGTATCAAAACACTACAATATCCATGCCAATTATATAAAAGCTGGCAATGCAAATATCTAAAATTTTTCAGAAATCGTATTCTTTGTGAATATTGCAATATTTAATGCAGTATGATGTATGATGCCTTTCATCCATCACGCTGAGTTGTCTGAACTGTCGATTCGATACTGATTAACATACAAAGGACAATTATCAATATATGCTATCCAAAACCAGTTGTCAGTAGTTGTTACATTAAAATCAAAAGCTATTGTTTGTATGGGGAAACTGCTATACGAACTCGTTTTGTGAAAGCATGCTAGCAAAAGATGTGTTGCTGATTGCAATTAATTGAGATAACTAGTGTTTTATAGAGCCTATTGCTTTATTGAGCATTATCTGAATGATAATATATTATAGGCCTTATATAACTGAACTACAGTGAAGTATAAAACATATCATTTGTATCCCTGTTAAGTGATCTCACATGGCCTACAGCAAACAAGCTCCCTTCTCCTTGAATCCACTACCATTACTATTGCATACCGATGATAGTAATTTATTAAACCAAGTCAACCATCTTGTTTACTAGAGCCATTGAAAGATTGCCGTGATGCATACAACAGAGGAAACAAGAAAGATGGAGTATTTACGATTAATATACCAGTACTTGGCCTTCGGCAGGTACGATGCGACATGACAACATTACCAGGTGGCTGGACTGTATTCCAGCGTAGAGTTGATGGGAGCGTAAATTTCAATCGCAACTGGTTAGAGTATAAAGAAGGTTTCGGTCATCTTAATGGCAACTTCTGGCTTGGTTTGGAGAAACTTCATCAGCTAGCACCACCAGGTAAAGGAGCAAAGCTACGTGTGGACCTGAAACATATGGATCTTCCTGGTGAAAGCAGGTATGCTGAGTACAGTACATTTGAGATCATCTGGTGAGGCTGATGGCTACAGATTGACTATTGGTGGATACTCAGGTACTGTTGGTGACGGTCTCAAATATCACAACAGCATGAAGTTTACTACAAAAGATCGTGATTCTGATTTATTTACGCCCGAAAACTGTGCATCTCGCTATCAAGGTGCATTTTGGTACAAGGACTGTTACACGGCACATTTAAATGGGGTTTATCCTCCAGATAGTAATAAATACTCTGTCTATATGTCCTGGTTCACATTTATTACAACTTATGGCAGAATTACGTTTTCTGAGATGAAAATAAAGCTATAGAACAATTTACTGATGCACTCTAGATTAAAAGTGATAATACTCCTTTCTGCTTTAAGAATGAACTTTACTTTATCATCACTTTGTTCCGTTTGAGATCTCGTGACACCCGACTGGTTGAAGATCTCAGCAACATTGTTGGTGGGCATAGTTTGCACTACCAAGTAGTGCCACTTCAAATAGACTCGTTATCGCCAAATCAAACTATGGCTAATATCTCGACCCAGAGGCGGATCGAGACATTCTCAATACTTTCAGTTGAGAAAGTCGGATTTTCTAGCGTCATGATTTTCGAACCTTACCACCTGTCGACTCAAATGGAGTCTCATTTATCAGGGTTGCCAACCCCCGTACCCACTGATATTTGGTGCACACTGCGAAGTGGTAACCTGGCAATAGTAATTAAGTAATAAAATTAAAAATTAACCGATGCTTACCTGTAAGTTAAAGGTTCATTGTGATTCTATGAGTTACAAGCTAG
This sequence comes from Mastigias papua, assembly GCA_964019165.1. NCBI lineage: Eukaryota > Metazoa > Cnidaria > Scyphozoa > Rhizostomeae > Mastigiidae > Mastigias > Mastigias papua. The sequence continues at coordinate 6,232,490 of OZ025287.1, read as the reverse complement.
GAGAGAAGGAGTTGCACGAGAGTGCCACGCATGCGCCAACAGACTTTAAAGTAGTGTTGCAATGCCATAAATGAGAGAGGAGTTGTGGGCCGGGCTTCCATTATGGGTGGGCGTGCAACTCCTTCTCTCCTAGCTGGTAACTCATAGAATCACAATGAACCTTCAACTTACAGGTAAGTATCGGTTAATTTTTAATTCTATTTCGTTACCAGTCTACGTCGTTACGTAGTTGCACGAGATTTTAGAGTTGGCATTGCAAAATCACTGTTTAAACAAATAGCCAAAGCAGAAAACGCAACATGAGAAACAACTACCGTGTATAACGAAAAACCTCTTTGCAATTCAAGCACACAACAGCAATATCAAAATTAACATAAGAAACAAAACAACAAGATATTTCTACGTCTCATGTCCATGATCTACAGTTGTAAGGATCTGATCTCCAAAACTGAAGTCCTCTTTTATTGGCTTATTATAAAAGCGTCAGGCTTATTATGTCAATAGCAGCAGAAGAAAGATCTTGAGAAGCTAATTTTTCCCTGACAGCAAGCAAACCAATATTGTCAACTTCTTGTGCAGAGGATGCATCTGACTTGGGAAAACTTGGAGGGACAAAAGACTTGAAGAGGGGGGCAAGTGAACTGGTGGCCTGAGAAGCATTGATGTCATTATTGGGTACCACGACTGAGTTGGCCAATTTGGCACTACCATAATTCCAGTTGATCTTTCCAGTCGGATTTTTGTAGAGATTTCAGGATACAGCTGAAGGGGGGAAAGCAATAAAAATTATGGCATGACCATGAAATGGAAGAAGTGTAATACTGTTAATTTTAGATAGTATAGATTTTGGTGATTTACATCATATGTTCGATATGGAACTATCGTCGGAAGATTAGGCCGGATACCAAGTGGCTTGAAGAAGCACTTGTATCTGTTTAGGACGCTATTTGTCTTAATGGTAGTATTTCGGACTCTCAGTGTTCGAAGGAAACTGAGGAGTGCCGCTTTGTATTGTTTGTTTTCGTGCAGCGTCAGAGGCTCCAAGGAATATGAGCCAACAGAATCACGATAGGTCCAAGGAAATGATAATTATATCGTTAAGTGAATTATGCTAAGGTAGCATCCCTATTATGTCAACTGTCTGTAGAGGTAAATTTAGATTTGTGTCGATATTGAATATAAAGTGTAACCGATGTCATCACATGTCAATAGCACCATATGTTTTAGTAGTGTTTAAATAGAGTTGTAGAGTTCAGATTAGAGGATTCGCTCAGGTTCAATGGCAGGGACGTCAAGTCACCTCGCCGAACCAGTGGTCACTGTAAAGAGCAAACGAAGTTGCATAGAAAGTAAAGTTTAAGTATGTGTATTTCTATGGCTCTGTTCTCTACTACCAACGACAGCACCATGCTCAAGACAAGACGAGAGTGTGCATTAAAGAAGAACCCTTTTACAGAAGCATCTATGTACAAAGCCTCTGGATCAGGCCGGTATGAACAGTATTGTGAAAACTGGTAACTAAGTGGCTTAAAAGTCTCCACTCAAATAGGGACGAAGGGAATCTCTACGCTTGAAGGTTAGCTCCATACAAACATGGCCAGTCAAAACAATAGAATCAATGAGCTTAGCTATACTGTTCTTATAGTCAGGACTTGTCGGGGTCAGGATTGCCCCAAAATTTATGGACTTTATTTCTAGACACAATTGTATATAGTGATTGACGTTTTGTTGTCGAAAGACTAGTTGTGTTGACTTTTAGAACAATTGATTAGTAATTGAGATGAAGAGGAGCGAGGAATGCGATCGTAAGAGAGATAGAGAGAGATGAGAAGTTTTGGGAAAGATTCAAATAAATGGTATAAATTCTCAACTGATAGTTTGGTATATTTCTCATTGGTGGATAAGGTTTGTTGATTATGGAAGGATTTGTGATTGTTTGGATGTAGATGTAGGATTGATAGGAGTGCGATTTAGGGATTGTTAGGCCGTTTTTTTTTATTGTTTAGTAAGTAGTATCGAGCATTTTAGAAATTCTAGGGAAAGGGTGAAACTTGATTGCTGATTATAACCCACAGGACTGGCCTTCTGCTCTCTGGCTGCTAAAAGTTCTCTTATAGCCAGCGATAACGCAGAAATAGCCTTTACTAATGAATCCTGTAGCGAGGTAAAGCGAATGTCATTGCGTTAGCGATTTGTGCCCAATTTCGCTCACATTTCTGGGTTCACTTTTGGCTTGAACAGGGAAGCACAGTTTTCTGGCACAGGATATTTATCAGCTATCTCTTTCCTCTTTAATAAGTCGAATTCAGCTGTAAATTTTCCATCAATAATACTGGCCAATTGCCTTGACATGGGTGGGGGTCCCTTTTCCAAAGATGCTACAAAAGCGTCATCAATAGAGGTTAAAAGAGCCTCATTTTCTAAAAATATATCATCCTGGCTCTCAAATTCCCACCCTCCAAAAAGACTCACAACATCCTCTTCTGCAGCTAGCACATTAGAGCGAGAAGTATTGTCCACCAACGTTAGAGTACTAGTTTTATTTTTATCCTCATTTCGTCATGTTCAGTAACGTTGGTTCTCTGTTCCTATGTGTTCCGTTTTTTGTTGCCCCGTCATCATAAGTGTTGCATCATCATCATCTCCCACTGTTACTGTCATCATGTTGCTTTACTTGTCTGTGACATATTGTCTAATCTTAGTACACCGTTGTTTGTTATGCACGTGTTACCATGCCATTGCCCCTTAGCTCCATTGTATGTTATAATTACCCTGTTACATCATGTGCGTTCATATAAATAAAGCGTGTAATGTTGTACGAGTCAGTCGTTATATGAAGTCGTCGTTAGAAATTGTTCTCGTCGTTAACAGTGTTGTCGTGAGGTTCAGTCAAAGTCGTTGATTGTGTTTAAGAGTATTGCGTTTTCATTAGATAACTACAGACATTTATCGTTAACAGGAACTGTTTGTATTTTTGTGACTCATTCCTGTTACATTTGTATCCCGTAAAATCGAGTGATTTTACACCAACCCATCAAGGCCAGAATTGGCAGTCTGCCGTATGGCAAGGGATTGCTGTCTCTGCAGCACTGAATGTTGCAGCCTCTGCTCCATTTCAATTTGCATTCTCTGATGCTGAGATATATGCTTTCCTGGAAGCTGCAAATGAAGAATGGTCAGAGCCTATTTTCAATCTCCTATGAGGTGGACTAGCGTCTTCAGCGGAGGCCAGAGGGCCTAAATCTTTCTCGACTAAGCATGACAAAATCTTTGAATTCTCACTTAGTCTAGCTTACATTTGCGACATTAAGGAATAAAACTGATGTATATCAAAGTCATAATCTGGTTTAGGCTTAGCAGACAATGCATCACTATTAATTTCATCCCCTGAGAGAGGCGTTTCACATGAGGCCCATAGCAATCACAAAATGCCACCCTTAGTCCTTTAGGAACGTGTGTTTGTGTGCTTCCTATTGACTGCAGATGTTTGTTCAGAGACATCCTTCGTTGATCCATTGTTGGTGGGTATCATTATTTAACGTGCAGAGAACACGGAGGCAGAGAGAGGAGACGATGTTGTTGACGGTACTCTGACTCTACTCTGACTGACTTTACATTACAGATAACATGGATATATACAGAAACATTGAACAACCGAAATAAACATGATTTACGTAACGGAAGGGTTAGGTTGTTGTTAGAGGATTGTTGAATAGGCTCATGGTGTGATGATTGCGTAGAGAACAACAGAAGAGGAATGACCAGGTGTTTGCTGACAGGAGTGACGTACGGTGATGTCCCATGTGTGTGATGTTGTGAATGAGAATGAATGAAAAAGAAGAAAATTGGGATTGACTGAGAAATGGCCTAAGTTACAATGTTTACGTGTCACTAGAGTCCGTTTCGATAGAACCTAAAACTGGACGAAAGAGGGAAAATAAAGACTAAGAATACTTATCCTCTTCCCTGAATGAAAGCACTAAAAGGATTTTCCAGACTACATATATTGTGAAGATTACAATTCTTCCAATTGCAAACCGCGTTGCTGTCGTTGGCGGCAAAGCAAGTACAACTGGTGGCGCATGTGTGGCACTCTCTCGTGCAACTAAGTAACGACGTAGGCTGGTAAAAGGTAGCATCGCCTTGACACGGTATCTAGGCAGTTCCGGACGGTTAGTTTTCATGCCAATTTGAAAAGTTCCTTCGCATCTTGAAAATGTGCTACGTAATTTTCTCACTGCATACGCATTGAAACAGTATTGATTATTGGTTACTTGGGAAAGTAGATCTGAGCTGGTTAGACTAGGGGGCCACCGTATAAAATACATAGAAACGGCTTTTTCATTTTACTCTTTTTATCTGTGGTAGGCCTGGACGATTTTTTTTGTAATTCAAGCATCTAGGCCGGGATGGCCCTTAACTGAATACATATCTACAGCGATTGATCAAATACGTTGTAACTACTCAACAGTAATATAGTATTGTTATAAGTGTATACAAAAGTAGTAATATAATTATTGTAATACATGGATAACTAACTAATATATGAAATCTATAAAGCTACAAGATTAGTATGTGCTGTTAGGGTTACTCAAAAATTTGGATCTCTTAGTAAAGGATGTTTTACAGAACAACCCGATACGTTTGGTTATAATGTAATTGTCTTGGCTCATAAGCCATAGAAACATATCGAGGTCGTTCAGTAAGACTGTAGCTGGGAATTTTTTATGGATTTCTTCTAAGAACTTTTGTCGTTCCTCGTTGAATAGGGAGCAAACTAAAAGAAAGTGGATTTCATCTTCGACTATGAAAATATTCAGGGTTTTGCAGTACAGGCAAAATCTTTGGTCTCTAGGGGTTTTGGTTTTACTAAATCGTCCTGTTTCAACTTGTAGGTTATGAGCACTGAGCCTAAGTCTTGCTAATGTGCATCTAACACTAAAATCTTGTATATAGCCAAGGTAGAACTCAAATTTGTAAATTGTTTTAAATGAGGCGAATAAATGCAGTTTTCTGTCTTCGGTTATATGTTCATTTAACCTATGTAATACTTCTGATTTAAAGTGCCTAATGACTTTAGTTTTAATTACTGACCGGGCATCCGCTTGTTGTATTTCATATTGTACCCGAAGGTCGCGAGCATGAGATACCCAGTTAGAACGACCATAGTCTGCATCTTTTGTAAGCATAGATAAAGCTTTGCTGGCGTAACGTTTCGAGCCTAAAGAAGATAACCTAGTGAAAAAATTTAGAATATTTATCTGTCTTTGGCACTGGAGACTTACTCTACCTAGTTCAGCGTAGACGGCATCAGCAGTTGTACTTGATCGAACACCCAAAGCATATTTACATGCTTTAACCCTTTCCGTCTTTGTGTGTCAGTTGAGGTCAAATCAAAAGTTTTTGCTAAAAATTGACATCTCTTCAAATTGAACCAAAAGTTGTGACCAACCTATTTCAAGTGTGCTGAATCTGAATCTGGACAAAGATCTTGACGAATTGTCATCAAAGTGGTCCAAATGGCACAAAATGTGGCACAGATGACCAAAATTAAAATTGCTTGCAACTATCTCAAAATTGGCAATAAGCCTATTTCATGCACGCTGATTACGAATCTGGACATAAAATTTGAGGATTTGTCAGCAAAGTGGTCCAAATGGCACAAAATATGGCAAAAATTGCCAAAATTAAAGTTATCTAAAACTGTCTCAAAATTGGCAGCAAGCCTATTTCAAGCACGCTGATTACGAATCTGGACATAAACTTTGAGGATTTGTCAGCAAAGTGGTCCAAATGCCACAAAATGTGGCACAAATGACCAAAATTACAATTGCTTGCAACTACTTCAAAATTGGTAGCAAGCCTATTTCAAGCTCACAGATTATGAATCTGGACATAAAATTTGAGGATTTGCCATCAAAGTGGTCCAAATGCCACAAAATATGGCACAAATGAGCAAAATTACAATTGCTTGCAACTACTTCAAAATTGGTGACAAGCCTATTTCAAGCACACTGATTACGAATCTGGACATACAATTTGAGGAATTACCATCCAAGTAGTCCAAATGGCACAAAACATGGCACAAATGAGCAAAATTGAAAATGTTTAGAACTATATCAAAAGTGGTACTGAGCCTATTTCACGCAAACTAGTAATATCAGCGAAACACTGAAATTTTGTCAATAAGAGTAGTGAACAGGACTGCCCAAAAGCTGGCACATATGGTGGTACAAGTGACCAAAATTAAAACTGTGTGAAGTTTTTCAGCCTAATCTATGTCCCTATATAGTCATTAGTCATCAGCTTCTTGAGACTGGCTGCTGTGCAGATCAAATTCCCTTTGAATATGATAATCATTCCAGCACTGTCGTTGATTATTAGGGGAACAGAGAACGAGTGGATGACCATCACTGGAACACTTCATGCACTTAAATGAAGATTTTCGTTTGCAGATGCGACATCGAAGTCTCTGATCTCTACTAGTCGTTTCTGAACGGAGAATCTTTCCAGTTGCATGGCTACCTTTTCTTGGGGACATCAATGTTGATGCCAAACGTCTTCTGTGCTTTGCTTGCATATTGGATGGATAATGTAACACTTCTTCGCGACCATTTGTTTTCCGAAACATTGCGTACCAAACATGTACTACAGCAAACCTGAATTCACTCTGTGAAATTCCGTCTTTTGACATTCCTTGAGTAAGATGATTACTATTTCGCCAAAGAGTATGTCCGTTTACTAACACATACATTTCACAAAGGTTGTCGAACACTCTGCTTTGCTTTCGGATACTTCTTTGTTCACTACTATAATAGGACATCTGTTGATTTGATCGGTCCACCCAGCCGTATATTTCTCTATACAATTGTGCCACCAACCGAACATGAATGATTGCCCTGTCTGGACCCTTGTTGACATTGATCGTCTCCCAAAATTCCCTTCCCGATGCAATTCCATTGTCATGAAATGTGACAGCATTATTATCATTCCAATATGTTAAAGTCAAAAGCTGATGATGAAGTGTTTTGGAATATCCCCTCATTAATCGTTTTGCTTGACTTAGATTTTTCTTATGGCTTTTAGGAAGATGTTTTGTGTTTCCACGCTGGGTTGCAATTATGTGAGTTTCCCACAGCTGTCTGGCATCTTTCAGCAAGTTTACAGTGGGAAATCCACTGTCCATGATTACCAATCTGCCATTATCCTTCAGACCTGATAGCAGCTGATCTACGATGTCATAGTTTTTACCTTTTTGCGGATTTTTATATGTTTTTTTGCCTACTTTGACGACGTGGTTGCAAACAAAGTTTCCACCAAAACACCCTTTGTCGCTGATCTTGCATACTGTCCAGCCCATACGCACTGGTTTATCGGGGTTTCTTGTCTTGTATGGATTTCTTTTACTCTTACTCCTGATTCGTCCTTCGTCAATACACAATTTCTTCCCAACAGACCAGTATGTCTTTGCTTTATCTCGGAGGTAGTCTGCTCCGGCATTTATATTTTGAAGAGGATGATACAATTCACTATCTTGTGACGGCAGCTCGGAAGGTTTCACAACTCGAAAGTGCTTCAGCATAAGACGAAAGATATCTAATGTCATTGTCTTCTTGACTTCTTCCTGAGCTTTCAAGGGATCGTCACTCTAGGCCCATTTTATTTGGGGCAATTTTAGCAGTTTCAAATGCCATTTTAATGCAAAGAAGCCACGTACAAACCAGATTCCTTTTTCATTGCTTGGAATTTTGCCAACATTTTCACGAAACTTTTGATCATTTTTTCCGTGTTCATTTGTGGCATCTATGCATTTGAGAATGAATTCATCGTCCATAATGTGCTCAATAACATCATGTGGCTTTGTGCCTGCATCAAATGGGATTGTGACATGTCCATACTGAGGAATATTTTGGTTTATCGTGTTTAAATCATCATCTAAATTGTTGCTTTTTGTTGTTGACCAATGGCAGCAACCATCCACATCATCATCACTTGAAATTCCTTCTGGGTTGTAACAATTGCTTGAATCACTATCATAGTCTACATCAGATGTTTCTTCATCAGAAGTAAAGATATCGCTACCAGTTTCGTCATCCTCAGAAGACCTTTCAACGTCCATTTCAAAGCACGTGTAATAGTTTAGACAATCAATAAGCAACAGTAGTGGTGTTTCATCAGGTATGAATGATGACGTCAGACAACAATGGCAAGTTTCCCGCCAAATTCAATTTGACTAGTGCCCATACCTCTCACAACGCTACAACAAGAAATTAATGGCCTTTTTGGTACTAGTAATCCTATTCTGATGCACCTCAATGTTAAAAAGCTTTGTTCAACCAGCATGAGACAGTAAAATCCATCATATTCAGGATAAACGAGGATTTCAAGCATTTGCAATTTTTGGTTATTTGTTCCACCACGTATAACAGTTTTTCTACTTTTTAGACAGCTATGGTAGAAAGGCAAATGTGTTGGAAACAGCCAGAGATATTCGAAATCATGTTAGACGTAGTTTTAAAAATAAAATCCTGTGTGCCATTTTGAACAAATCTGTGAGAATATTGTAAAATTCTAAGACCAGAATGATGACAAAGAGCTAAATCATTTTATCGCTAATATTTAACTCAGCATATTTCTAGAATTGATAATTCCAGTGACACATTCAGTTAGGCACTTCCAAGTTGAAAACGTTTCGACCGATACTTGAGTCATCCTCAGTTAGAGAGGGAAGTGTATGAATTATAATTCGGATAATTATCAGTCAAATTAACCTTGCAAAAATCTTCAGTAGAAGCAGTATGACCTACTTGTTGAACATGATCCCTAATGGAAGATGGGTTAGCTGCAGCAAGCATATAACTATTTTTACTAACACCTAGATGCTCATTACAACAAACCCAACGGTTTCTGGTTGTTTCTCCATAGTAAGCGGCATTACAGTCACTACACAAAAACTTATAAAAACTAAAGAGCACACTAAGAATGGAGAGCAGTCTTTATGTTGGAGTGACGATTAAATGCTTTTAGCTTACCTAAAAACCGTACGTACCTTAATACTAGGATAACAGTTCTTAAAGAGTCTATTTATTTTATTAAGAATTCTAAAGCTGAGGTGACTTAAATAGTGCAAACAGAAGATAGTACTGAGTTTCTCTTTCTCCTTACATTACGCTTTAGCGCTACGAGAGTACTGTTGGTTGAGAAAGATTCTTATGAATTTATCAATGAGTGTAAGAGGAAATCGTTTTTCCAACAAAATTTGCTTGATTTTAACTATCTCTTTATGAAAGTTGGCTAAAGAGGAAGAAATATGAAAAGCCCGGAAAACCAAGACGCTATTCAGACTAATCTTATAACGAGATGACCTAAGGCTAGCAAAATCAGTATATAACCCTGCGGAAGCGTGTTTCCTTTACAGGTTGATGGAAATACTCACACCATCTCTATTGACTAAGATAAAGATAGATGATAGCTAGTAACATTATATGGAAACAAGTACAACTCTTTTTTATTCCAGTAGCACAAATTCATGGTACAAAGCAGGTTTACACTGTGATTGACAATCATTCAAATACCTGTTTCCAGGTAAAACATACATATATTGCCCAACGAGGGACCTAGGGGAGACCCCATTGCAATATCATCGATTTGATTACAGAATCTCCCATCATGCATAAAATGATTCTAGGATTCTGTGTTTAAAATAGGTTCAGTGCCAATTTTGAAGTAATTGCAAGCAATTGTAATTTTGCTCATTTGTGCCATGTTTTGTGCCATTTGGACTACTTGGATGGTAATTCCTCAAATTGTATGTCCAGATTCGTAATCAGTGTGCTTGAAATAGGCTTGTCACCAATTTTGAAGTAGTTGCAAGCAATTGTAATTTTGCTCATTTGTGCCATATTTTGTGGCATTTGGACCACTTTGATGGCAAATCCTCAAATTTTATGTCCAGATTCATAATCTGTGAGCTTGAAATAGGCTTGCTACCAATTTTGAAGTAGTTGCAAGCAATTGTAATTTTGGTCATTTGTGCCACATTTTGTGGCATTTGGACCACTTTGCTGACAAATCCTCAAAGTTTATGTCCAGATTCGTAATCAGCGTGCTTGAAATAGGCTTGCTGCCAATTTTGAGACAGTTTTAGATAACTTTAATTTTGGCAATTTTTGCCATATTTTGTGCCATTTGGACCACTTTGCTGACAAATCCTCAAATTTTATGTCCAGATTCGTAATCAGCGTGCATGAAATAGGCTTATTGCCAATTTTGAGATAGTTGCAAGCAATTTTAATTTTGGTCATCTGTGCCACATTTTGTGCCATTTGGACCACTTTGATGACAATTCGTCAAGATCTTTGTCCAGATTCAGATTCAGCACACTTGAAATAGGTTGGTCACAACTTTTGGTTCAATTTGAAGAGATGTCAATTTTTAGCAAAAACTTTTGATTTGACCTCAACTGACACACAAAGACGGAAAGGGTTAAGGTGAAGCGTTTCTAATATAGACCATTTGTCAAAACCCCATATTTCTGATGCATAATTTAGAATAGGAGCAATGGTATGGTCAAATAAACAAAGAAAAAGACGTGGCTGGATACCCCCCCCCCCCATTCTTTGCTTTTTGAAATAAGGGAAAAGTAGGCTTTATGAGCTTTCTCTTTTATTATATCGATATGTATTGAAAAAGAGCCATTCGATTTTATCGTGACACCCAAATATTTATAAGAGACACATTCTTTAATCTCTTTGTCACCTATTTTCCAAGTTTTATTTTTCTTGGATTTAGCACGAGATTTCTGTTTTTGAATCAACGTGACTTTAGTTTTGTCCATGTTCACTTCCATTTTAAGAGAATTTGAAAACTTATGTAATGCATCCAGTTGTGACTGAAGATCTTGTCTATCCTTTGCTATTTTAAAGCTAACTCCTTGCGCGTCCTGAGGAAAACGTTCACTGAGAATCTTGAGGATTCAGGGGGTGAGTATACGTGACTGTTTGGAATTTACCATGTACCCTGAACTAATTACGATGGTATAAGCTGGTATATAGGTCTAGTATGTAGCATACGGCGGATGTGCAGTTTAGGGTAACAGCCAAATCGCGTTAACTATTTTATCCAATTTTTTATCGGTTATTTCGACTCTCTCGCAAGGAGTAATTTCTTATAGAATTTAAACAGGTAGACAACAGCTGTCTCTAAGAGCCCTTTACAATTCGTTTCCTGAATCTTCGACTGTAATTTGTAACCCCGGGGGTTGCTTAACCGAAGTGCCGTTACCATCAAGTAGGCTGTAACCAGGGTGATTGTGCTATGGGGGAACAGCTACTGCGAACTTGGCGAGTATCAATCAGCTGGGAGGTCTGGCAGCCTGCAATGGCGCCCAAACTGCACTGGATAACATGATTTGGGCTGAATCTGACAAATAATGCAAAGTCATACAAAAATAGTTTGAGTGCTCTATTTCTTAAGGAGGCACTGAGTCTGTATGAATGGTGCTTTACGTAACCATGTTCTCATGACGTTTTACAAAATTAGTTTTGAAAAGAATGAGAAGAAGACGGTCAGTTAAAGAAAAAGTGACACTGCTTTCTTTTGTAACAACAGAAGTATTTCGGTGGTAAAATTCGCTTCGTCATGAGATCTCTACATATCCAATGATTTTCAGTCTGAAAAAAACTAGTTCTTGACAAAGCAGTATCCCCACACCTTCCAGTAGCAATTTTCATGAGGCGACGGCCCTGTTTCTCCCATTACAAAAAAGGTTTCCCCGCCTGCCATTTCATTTTTGACAAACAGCTAGTGATGCCACAGAATAGAGGTCGTTGGCTGATTAGTTAATGCAGTCTATCTCCAAGACTTTTGTCTTTCAATACCGTACACTGCCTGATTTTTGTTTTTGATATAAAATAAGGAAGAGGAATATGAATAGTGTTTAATAAATAATGAAAGAAATATAATGATTCGAGTAAGCCCCCTCCGTCGAATAAGCCCCCACTGTCAGGACGATTCCTCCCTGATCCTATCTCGATTTACATTTAATCAACCTTTTACAATGAGATCGGATATGAGTTCAACATTTCCTTAAAACCTTGGTGGATTTTGAATATCCAAAGTATTCCCGAGCAATGCAAGTGAGCAGCGTTCTATCATTAATTTCACTTCTGTGACTCCTGATATTAGATCTAACGCGCTGTACCCGATCAGGATCGACCTTTTTATCTCTTCCGCTAGCTCTGCCCAGATTCTCATAATTACTGGGCATGGGCCAAGGACACACAAGCAATTAAAGCATGAAAAACAATCACGACCGTTATCTATTTTTTCTCTAAAAATAGTTGTGATCTGACTACGCTATTTCATCCAACGATATTCAACCTTTCGGGATTTGCCAACTTTCCTCAAAGGCTTCGTTATCCTGTCTTTAAAGAAGAAAGAGATCATGACCCATTAAAAAAGTCTCGCAACAGCTACTGTCATTGATTATCATCGATTGATTCAGAACATCAGTCTACTGAAAAATGCACGTGTAAGAGGAGGAAAAAATATCTGTTAATAAATGCTTTGATGTCAAATAGTACAGCAGACATCAGAGACGGCATTAATTTGGGAAAAGACAAATGACAGTGTTTACTAGAAAAGTACTGTTGACAATTGTGATACCTAAAATGAATATGCAAAGTACACGACAAAGCTCTCTACTAATGTGAAATCTATCAATTATGTCCAAACTTGATGCTATCCTCCTCCAATGTTCCGTTCATTGTTTGACTGTATAAGGTGGGCATCCCCTAATATTGTCTGTGCTGCACGATGATGGGTGGTACAAAATTATGAAGAAGTATCGAGCGGCAGAAATAAACTGTGTTAGTTGTTCTAAATCTTGATTTCTGTACAATGAATTTGCACAATGGCAAAGAACCAAGTTTTAGGGCAGTAGAAGAAATAACAAACTTCAATTACTAACTAAGAAAAAGATCATATCACATACCTGATTTAAACATAATCATATGCAACTCTGTTAAATGGTATATTTCTGGCTTACATGACTAAGTAATCATATACGAGCGAAACACTGGTGGACTGGCTATTCAAACCATATTCAACATTTGTACATATTTTTGGCCATGAAGATGAGACAATAAGATTTCAGTAACTATGCCCGTCTAGCATACTAAATTATCGGAACTAAAGGTTGCACTTGCTGATAAACGTGGGTAAATTAATAAACCATCAAAGAATTATAATGACGGACCTGCCTGATTAGTGGAAAAGGGACTTCAATGATATGCAGAGAATATGCAACCCAAACATTTAAATGAATCTAAGATATGTAAGGTCACAGTCAATACGTAAATTAAAAGCAAGATACTATGGGCAAATGCTTGACTGAATGAATATTGAAAAAGCTCCTACAGTGAAGTGACAAATTACCATTACTAACTGCATCACATGCTCAGCCCTGTGATTTGTAGATCATCCAAATTTCAACCCATCTGCGTTCATAATTTTAGTCTAAAGGAAGTAGTCCGGTGTTCGCCTTGTGACATGAGGCTCGCCTCTTCTTGGTGCAGGGTCGAAAGGAAGGCTGTAAGAATTGACAAGAGTTTCTTCAATGATAAAAATAAACATTGATGACTATAAAACAAAACTGAAAAATAAAAGAGGAACTGGAATTGTAATATAAAAATTGCCTGGGTACAAATGCCTGGATAAAATCTTTACAATAGAAATGCAGAGCTTGCTGTGAAATTTCATTTGAGGTCACAGAAGAAAGAGACTTCTACTCCCAAACGATAAAAATGAGCTGGGTTGTTGAGACTGCAAAAGAACCAAGTTCAAATATTCAAAAGGGCATTCGATTATATAAGTCAATTAAACCAGTGGAAACAGTGGAGATAGTGTTCAAAACCATATAAACATTCCAAAGAATGCCAGTTACCCAGAGCAAGTAAAATACTGCCTTGAGACATTTAATTGCAAATCAGCTTCTACTAATTTCCCGGTTCACCTAGATTAACTATCGTACAATGGAAACAATGACAACTGTGAAGAGAAGCTAACCAAAAATTGTTACAGTTTCTGAAGAGATCTAATTAGCTAAAAGCTGGAAATAACGTTAATTACCCGTCAAACAAATCTACAATAAAAGTAAAAACAAAGCTGAGTTGCTAATTGCCGCATCTTTATGTTTAACTACTAAATCCGGGGATAGAACAATAGTCTAGTTAAAGAGTCCACAAAAAAAACTTTATACATTTGCAAAATGAGAAGGCTGCTCTAAAAACACTACGCAGTACAAAACAATTTTACTTAACGTGCACCCAAACTTAACGCAATGAAAAGAAGGGTATGCATGGTAGCATATTAATTGATTACTAATTAAACATCAAACAGTGTCTGGTTAAGACCTACAATCACTGCCAAAAATCCTTGGAACACCTATTGAATAATGAAGTTTATCTGACAATATTAAATTCCCGGTCAAATTTAACAGCAACTGATCTGATCCCTTCCCCCTTAAAACAATATTGGGGTAAAAGCTTGGTTGCTAGAGTGCTGTTTGAAAGCAAATTGACGTGCCTGCTGCGAGCAACCCTTGATTAATTCGACATTTGGCAGTGATTGTCTGAGGCAACTCTGTTAGGAGGCTGTATTTTGAAAGTTAAATCGGTTATACAATAAGGTTTCGATGTCGCTGATCTCCTTGGTCGTATTGAAAATTAGATATTGTGCGGGGTACGGGTTTAACTATGGGGGTGCAGTACTGATGCACTGTTCTTGTTTTGCGATCGAGTTCTCCAATGCCATACAAATATAAAAGTGGAATCAATGAACTAATCTAAGGAAATGTAGTTATTATGCTTCTAACACAACGAAATAATCAACGTATTCTGGAATCGGCGATAGATTCTATCAACAAAACCAGTGTCAAGCACATTAATCACCGCATTGAATTGGATTGCTTTTCTGTACTCGTTTCCCAACGGTTTACCGCACGGTTCACCATTTTATTACTGTTTATAAAACTACGGGGAATTATGCTATAACTTTCCAGTTTTACATAAAGTGGTACCGAAGTGTGTACTACTGTCATATTATGTTATGTGCAAAAATGATTTAGCCTTTTTGCGAAAAAGGAGGAACACTGCACGGTTTACCATTTGTCAAGAAATAACTGTAATCCTATTCATGTTTATCTGAGTAAAATGGTAAACCGTGACAATTTCTTCGGTTTTACTCTCCTCTCAATAATATCAATGTACTTTTCCATATTCCTACAAATGTACTTATCCGTGTACCACTTTTACTGCGGCTATTTCTTCGATATCGCCTAATACTGAATCACACAAGCTGGAAATGTAATGGTAAACCGTGGCCAAATCGTTATTTCGCTACCACTGTACGAGCACTACGGGTCATCACTTCAATGGAGGAACTACTAAAAGTGACGTGTATGCTAGAAGCACCAAAGAGCCAGACAATAAGCACATATAGTGAGAGAGATTCTTGGTCTTGGAAATTGAAAGAGTGATGAGAAAGTAGGAGGCCCTTGGTACAGTGATAATGTCAGCGAACCGATCGTCTCCTACAGAAATTTAGAGGGGATACCGGTGCTCGTACTGTAGCAATACACTTGTGTGCTGCGAGTACCTTCAATATCTTTGTTTTGACTCGTTTTCTGGTATATTGTAGCACGGAAGCAAGCGGGCAAGCACATAAATCATTTCAAACTGTTGGCTGGTATTTCTACAGCCCGTAGCAATACACGGGAGTGATTTGGTGTACATTTCGATAAAGTGAATATAACTGTATGCCAGTCGCTTTAGCTGTGCATCAGGAGTGTGTACAGGGCCGGTGAAACAAATCCTTGTACCTTTGCCAAGAGCTAACACCAGCACCTGAAGGAGGCATCTGCTAATCCAACTCCACTGGGTCTGTTCTCCACCAACAGGACCTTTTTCTAAGGCAAAAACCTACTTTCTTAGCTCCTGCCTTAACATCTAAACATAATGCTTTCTTCTTTTTATTGGTCACCATGTTCTAAACAGGTGAGCATATTACAGAACTTTATCGCCCTTATTCGATTTGACGACATAGCGTTACTTGTCACATTTGTAAGCAGAGGGTGCAGCTAATGCAGTAGATAGACTCCAGATCAAATTGCTTCAGCAGAAACGTCTAAATGGTTGTGTTGCTATAAGTAATTAGATAAACTCTTCCGACATCTTTGTTGTCTATGTCATACAAGAAATAAGCGAGTTGAGACTTTGCCATTTTGATCGTATAAGTAATAAGCTATCGCGCAATTGACAGTTACATCTTACGTGAACTGTCCATTTACTAGCCTACAATTCAGGTAGCAACATTATTCTCAGTGGAAAAAACACATTTTTGCTTATTAACTTGAAGTATGAACTCATGTCCCTTCAGATTCGGATAGTTTTTCTGTCATGGTAGAAAGAGCACAGAATTGATACATGTCACTAACTCTACCTCCTAAACCATTACAGATATGGAGTTGGCAACAAAACCATTGAAATCAGGATCATGGAAAACCATGTGATACATATTTTCTCCATCATGTAATTCCCCCTACAACCATATTTGCGTCAGAAAATCACTGCCAAAAATCATTGGAACACCTATTGAATAATGGAGTTTATTTGGCAATAGTAAATTTCCGGTAAAATTTGACAGCTACTGATCCCTCCCCCCCCCCTTGAAACAATGTTGAGGTAAAAGCTTGGTTGCTAGAGTGCTGTTTGAGAGCAAATTGATGTGTCTGCTGCTAGCAACGCCTGAGTAATTCAGGGGGGAGGGGGAGTTTGCCCTATGAGTCAAAAAGTAATGTAAGTGTTCCAAGACTTTTGGCAGTGATTGTAGGTGGTCATATCAACAGTTTTCTAAAATGCTTGAAAGGAGCAATGCGTTGGAAATTTTGTGCAGTGTTGGTGACAATCCTGCCTGCGGGCAGCCAAATTCCAAAAATGCCTAGGAGATTTTAAAAAATAATAGATTTGAGACATTTCGTCAGTTTTTAATCATTATATCAATATGGATGAAAAACATGGGAGTAGAAAATCTGATACTTGACCCCTGCGGTCAGCTCCTAAATCAACTAACGGGCAAAACCAATAGAAATAATCAGCTGAGGGATAAACTCAATACATCCAATCAATCGAGCAGAACCAACAATAGATTCAATCAATTGGGAGGGAGAGGGTAATATCAATAGATTCAATCAGCTAGGGATAGTAGCATCAATACATTCAGCAAGTTGAGGGGGGCAACATGAATAGATCCAATCAGTTGGGGGGAGACAAATGAATAGATGGAATCAACTGGGGAATCAATAGGTTCATTCAGTTGGGAGGCAACTGGGATACATCCAATAAGATACGGGACAAATTAATATAGAAAGATTTAAGGAAAAGTTTGAAATAGAACAAACGCTTAGCTAAAAACCTGCCTATGGCAACACATGCTAACTTTCATATAACTATGCCACCTGTTCAATAGGTGGTACACATAGGAATTTTGGGGCGCTGTCTGTAGCGACACACAGTTGTTGAACTAGGAGAAAGATTTGGATTTTATCGAGTTTTATTCACTTTACCTTTATTTGTTCCTGAATCTAAATTCCAATGCTGTTATTGCATCTTTGGATGCAATGTTACTTTGCCTCAAACTTACACTTTGGACGCTGCTGCATGGCAAATTATTCGAACTTGATTGTACTAGATGGGCCTAACTTAGGCCCTGTGAAGGACAATGGCAGTGATCGAAGTATCGGCACTGATACTTGGGAATCAAGTTTGTATCAAAGAAAAAGAGGAAAGCGAGCTGGAAATCATGTATATAAAAAATCAACAATCTGTCAAATGGGAGTGAACAGAAGCAATCTTGTGACTATAAACAGAAAGCAAAGTCACAAAGTGCAGCAAGTGTCAGAGAAGTCTAGGATAATGCTTGTTAATGCTCAGTCAATGAAAAATAAAGAGCATGCTTTGTTGGAGCACATTGATGACTTGAATATTGATATTTTGGGAATTACAGAGACATGGATCACAAACAATGACAAGGATAAAGTTTGGAAAAATAGTTGTTGCTTCAATATTGATGGCTGGAAGGCAGAATTTCAACACAGAAAGGGAAGGCCAGGCGTTGGTTTGTGTCTGGTTTATAGAAGCCACATCAAAGTGAAAAGGATTAAGGCTGGGGAAATGAAATCATTTGAATTTGGTCTATGGAGGGCTTGCTATAAAAATGTCTCACTCCATATTATGCTTATTTATCGCCCACCTCGATCCTTGACCCACCCAGTTGAAACAGCAATATTTTTAGAAGAATATCCTGAATTTTTGAGTGAAATTCTATCACAACATAAGAACGTAATCATAATGGGTGATTTCAACATCTGGATTGATGACAGGAGTAATAAAGATGCTAATACTTATCTTAGAGCTATGGAATCCCTTGGATTAGAGCAACATGTGACATTCTCAACACACAATAAGGGACACACACTTGACCATGTGTTTACAGAGTCTGGCAGCAAAGTGATAGTTGATTGTAAACCTGGGATTTATATTTCAGACCACAGAAGTGTGATGGTTGAGGTAAACATTCCAAAAGAGAACATCTCAAAAGTCACCAGAACACAGAGGAAGCTGAAAAACCTCAACATTGAGGAACTGAGTAATAACTTGGATTTCACATGTGTCAATGACTCTGTTGATTCAGTTGATGAATGTGTAAAGTTAATTGAGGGAGAGGTTAAGAGAAGCTTAGACATAGTTGCTCCTGTTAAAAAATTCACTATGGTAGTCAGACAGAGGAAAGACTGGTTTGATGAAGAAGTCTCTGATCAGAAAAGAAAGGTCAGAAGAGAGGAAAGGAAATGGATCAAGTATGGAGAACAACAACAGTGGAGGGTATACCATCATGAAAGAAATAAGTATAATTATATGATATCAGAGAAGAAAACCAAAATACTGTCTGATAAAATTCTAATATGCAAAGGAGATACAAAAACACTATACAATACCTTCAACAAAATAATAGGATCAAAATCAGAAAATCAGATGCCAGAAGGGAAATCAGAAGATCAACTTGCCACAGAGTTTGCTGAGTTTTTTACAAACAAGATACAGAAAATCAGAGAAGAACTTAAGGAAAAACCAAAATATGTTTCAAAAAAGAATCACTCAGTTGCAGGGTTTAGCAAGTTTAAAATTTTAACACAGGAAGAGGTGGAAAAACTAATAAAAGGAATGTCAACAAAGTCCTGTGAACTAGATGCCATGCCTACAAATATTCTGAAAAATGACATCATCCTGAAGAAAATTCTACCAGTTATCACTAAACTAATCAACTTGTCACTGCAACAAGGAGTTTTTGCAAAAGAATGGAAATTATCAATTGTCAGACCAACATTGAAGAAAATAGGATTAGAACTTTTATTGGATAATTATAGGCCAGTAAGCAACTTGAGTTTCTTGTCAAAATTACTTGAAAAAGCTGCTCTGGTACAGTTAATGGAACACTGCGGCAGCAATGACTTACTTCCAGATTATCAGTCAGCCTACAGAGAGAGCTATAGTTGTGAAACAGCACTAGTTAAAATATTTAATGATATCTTATGGAAGATGGAAAAGCAAGAAGTGACAGCATTAGTGGCAATTGATCTTAGTGCGGCATTTGATACAGTGGACCATGATATCTTGTTAGATGTACTATCCATGCACTTTGGTATTGAAGGAGTAGCTCTTAGCTGGCTTGAATCCTATCTGCGATGTCGCAAGTTCAAGGTCAATGTAGGATCAGAATATTCTCCACTAAAGGATGTGATGTGCTCTGTCCCCCAAGGGTCATGTTTGGGGCCAGTTCTCTACCTAATCTATGCCAGTACGATAGCAGATATTATCCCTGAAAACCTGCATATCTATGGTTATGCTGATGATCATGCTTTAAGTACATCTTTCAAACCAAGTCACCACCAAGATGAATGTGAATGCAACCAGAAACTACAGGGAATTTGTCTTGCTGTGAAAGACTGGATGGATAGCAATAGATTGAAAATGAATCCCTCTAAAACGGAGTACATATACTTTGGTTCTTCTTATCAACTTACAAAATGTGAGAATAAGAGCCTTGATGTTAATGGAGAGCTAGTTGAGAGGACTGAAGTAATAAAATACCTTGGAGCCTATATGGATGAACAACTCAACATGCAAAAACATATAACGGAAATGTGTCGAAAAGCAATGTATGGATTGTACAGATTGAAACAAGTGAGGAAAGTTTTAACAGATGAAGCTGCAGAAACAATAGCTGTGGGTATAGTGATGTCCCACCTAGACTATTCGAATGCAATCTTGATTGGCCTACCAACACATGAAATTAATAGGCTGCAAAGAGTACAGGTGTTAGCTGCCAGAGCTGTACTAGGAAGGAAAACTCATGAAAGTAGCACAAGATGTCTTAAACAACTTCATTGGTTACCTATACATCTCAGAATTGAACACAAAGTTCTAACTCTAGTTTTTAAGGCACTGAAAGGCACAGCTCCTCAATATCTGAAAGATATGCTGAAGCTAAGTAAGAGTGTGAGACTATTAAGATCAAACAATATGTACATGAAACTAGATATTCCCAGAGTAAAGAGAGAATCATTTGCAAACAGACCATTCAGTGTAATGGGACCACGACTGTGGAATGACATTCCTAATGATGTAAAACAATGCGTTAATGTTGAAACATTTAAAAAAAGTTAAAGACCTTTCTTTTTAATAAGTTTTAGATGGACATTTTAAGCTTTTAGGAACTTTTAGGAACTGTGAAGCGCACTTGAAGATGTTAGATCAAAAATGTGCTATATTAAGTGATTTATTTGTATTTAATAGGTGGTACACAGCACATTGCAAGATGATTGAAATTAGAGACAATTCAAAATTAGCCAAAAAGGAATTACCAAATTTTGGGGCATAGAAAATAAAGCAGAGCACAAAAATTAAATATAGATGAAGCAAGTTAAAGCTACTCACAACGAGTATTTGAGTGCATCATCCAACTCCATGATTGCCGCCTGGTTACCGCACCTATAGCAGTAATTTGGTGCGCTAAATATTGTCACTACATTTCGATCATGACACCAGTTGTAACCCTGAAATGAGAGATTGCATACTTTGAGTACTGGGTAACACATAAAACATTTTATTCTTCCTGATTGTCATATTGATTCTCTCTATTCTTGTACCTTCTGATTAATGGAGACACCTTTGTACATAATGTTAGGAAGGAATAACACAATAATGTCTATGCTCAAAAGAGCAACAAATTCTGCTCATCTGAAAAGACAGAGATGAGGCAACTGAAGAGCACAAAACAAAAACTACTTTTGCTTTTACATTTTTCTTCAGTTCCACATACCATTTGAGATATGAATTGAAAGACAAATATAGGGTTGTGAACAATAATATGAAGTAATCATGCACTTGCAGCGTAAGAGTTTAGAAGAAACGATTATCAAAGCATAAAATATGCCTACCTCCATCACTAACTGATGTGCTCTTGCAATTAACGTTAAACCATTTGTGTGGTTAAAAGTTTCTGATATATCTTGGCCAAATGTGTATCCAGCACCACGTGGAGATATCCCCCAGCCACCTCTATCATCAGGATCGCTCCACAAAAGATCACACATTGGACCCTAAAGCAGAATTAACAAAGGAGTTATCTTTCATTTCTATTAAAAGACAATATGTTCCATGGCACAGGCATTCTAAGTCAATACAGGGTTCATATACATTCCACCTAGTACTTTTCCTGACTTTTTCTTGAAAATGAAACTGTTCTTTCTAACTACATATCAGAAACAAATAATACTTGTCCTGAACAAAAACTGCTATAGATGATGCAACTGGCCCCCACAGTTACAGGCATCTCTGTGGGGAGTTTAGCACATGCATGACCAATCGCACACCTTGTGGTGAACTATTACATCAAACTACGCGATTTATTTTTACCCTCTATTGTCAAAGCGAGTGATCTGGTTTATTTTCAAGAATGAGGCGCATGATTAAACACACACATCACCTTCGCAAAGCGTGTACTGAGAACTGTCAAGCCCAGTGCCTCGCCAAGCATTATCATGGATCTTAAGCAGAGAGGCCTGCAGAAACAATGAAGATTAAGAATCGCATACCAATGATGTAAATGCTGTGTTGGTTTAGTAAATTGCAAGCAAACAAAAGCTGGCCTCCTTGTTCTCGCATGCTTATGCAAATATGCAGAGTTATCTATTGGTCAACAAAGAATTCACTTGCATGGATGATAAAAATTCCTGGATTTTCTCTCACTTTCTTCAAGCTTTAATAGTTCATTTCCTCATTTTTCAGATTTTCTGACTTCCATGAGAATGCCATGAAAAAAATATACATACTTCAACTAAACTACTAGACAAATGTGCCTATTCCTTGCAACAACAGGGCCTCACAGGAAAAAATTACAAGGACCATAGAGTAGACAATATACACTCATCAGTAAAGAAATCCAAGCAGTTGCTTTATCGTGAACTTTAGCACAATGATTTTCTCAGTGATTATGATCATGAACAATATCAAATGCTCGTAATTGACCCCATTTGTCATAACAGATCATGAGAAATCAGGATACTTCTCTGCAATCTCAGATCACATATAATTTCAATGGAGGAAAGCACAGCCTTCAAATGACTTTTAGGGAAAGAACAGCGAAAAAGCAGAAACATTTTTCATCGTGAAAATTGTGAACGATGGTTAACAACCTACAGTGGTAGTAATGGTATCATCTACAGCAGTTGCAATCAACCTACAGTGGCAGTAAACAATCCTCGATGATCACAGCATATCCTAAGCATGCAATCAGTGTACCTGAATGATACTTTATAACTTTAAGAGTCAGCAATTGTCAAACACAATGTCACAATCTTCATTGATCATGAAAGATTTCATGGACCTCAAATTCATTGTGTTATTTCATCTACAAGGTGCTGTAGGCTTTATATCTTGAAGAAACATGAGGATAGGAGGCACCTCAAAGCTTGAAAAAACAAATTTACATATACAGGGATTTCAGTGGGGGGGGGGAGGCGAGCGATAGTGCGCGCGCACGCAGGCACGTGGTCATGGTTACATTTGAGAGCGATTAATCGCGTGCTTAGTAATAAAGATTTCCCTTGCGGTGACATCTGTAATCTGACAATCGTTATGATCCATCCTTTTCGACACGGACACATCTGATATTGACTTTTAATGGACTGACGCGTGGTTGTTATTTCTTATTTGTTGGTAAGGTGGGGTGGGGGTGCTTCTTCGTTTCCATTGGCTAACGCTCTCTTCGCTCGTTTGTTTGTTTTTCACTTTTCTGAACAGCATTAAAACTTCCGTCCACATTTTCAAGTCACTGAAACCCTTCATATGCTCAAATTCAAAGGTCGAGAGAGCTTTTAGCACCGTGAGCAACATATTTTCTCACAAACACCTCTCTATGTCACACAGTACCATTGACGACAACTTGATAGTATATGGAAACCACTCTCTTTGGAGTAAAGATGAGAGGGAAGAAATCATTGAAAGAGCTCTCGATATGTACCTCAAATCGAAAAGCAAATGAAAATAAATAATCTTCCAGGCATCCGAACGTCAACAGAAATCGATGCTCCCTTACCAGACGATTCATCAGAGTCAGTGACATTGATGAAATTGAGCAACTTAGCCCTTATGAAGCCGAACTTGAACATTATTAGGCAAGACAATGTGGAATTTTGGTACTGCTGTTTTAAACATTTAACATGGGCTGATAACATTATTTCAATTGAGTGCATTTATCGTCTTGAAATAGGAGCCAGTTTTTTCTACCAGTGCCAAATCCCGTTATCATTTGAAGTTGAATGCTTGCAGGATATAGAGGGAAAACGATTGTAGTTCCTTTAAAGTCACGTAATATCTTCCAAACTAAATAAGTAAAGGAAATCTTTACGATAGTTAACGCTCTAGGTTATGGCTTGCTTGTAGAAAAATGAAAGGGAAGTGCTGCTGAGTTCAATTTTTCAAAACAAAACTTCGCTATGTTGTGTTCTCAAATAATTGTCAGTCGCCCGCCCCACTCTGGTCACGCGAGGTTTTGGTCGCGCACCTCAATTTCAGAGCGTGAAAGTCCTGCATATAGCTTGAAAAGATGACAAGTCATATCTTCAAATAGTTAAATTTGCATGTCTCACAATTCTATATCAGAGTTGATTAGGTTTTAATCAAAATTCACATTATAGCAAAGTGTTAGCTCTCTCTACAACAAAACAAGCAGGGAAATTAGAACTAATTTAATTCAACATGAATAATGAAATTAAAAGAAAAATGAATACTCTTTACCTCATGTGGAACTTCCTGTAATCGATCAAGTGCTCGAATATGATCTAATGTATCAATAGAAGGTGATAGTCCACCATGAAGGCAGAAAATCTAAACAAAGAAAAGCAATCGTTTCTCATGTCTTCTGACGCACCGTAAGACTGATATTTTAAGGGTACTAAAAGCAAACAAGAGGCCTACTGTGAGACTTGATATACACCTTAGTGACTACCAAATATCCAATAAACAAAATCTGGGCAAAAGCCTATACTTCCACCTTCAAGTTCACTATACAGATATAACAAGCAAATATGAACTCCATTACGAACAACATATTGCAATGTTAAGAATGTAACTTACTTGTCCATCCACAAGGGCCGTAAGAGGAAGATAATCAAATAAATCCGTAAAATATTTCCACACGTTTGCATTGCCATATTTTCTGAGACATTCATCATAAAAGCCATAAACCTGTGTTATCTGACGGCTTTCATGATTCCCTCTTAGGATGGTTACACGGTGTGGAAACCTAACCTACAAGTAACAAGACATAAATTACAAACCAGTTTGAAAGTTGATGTCAAAAACTTTACTAGCAAATCTCAAAAGCATGCAAAATCAAAATGATACCCAAATATGTTCATGAGTGAACGGAACACCAACTAACAACAAGGACAATGGGTTAACTAATAATACACCTAACAGGAGGCATATCTCTATCCAAACAAAAACTCTGCACAGGAGACTGTCTGATATGGTCATACTTTTTAGGGTTACCAAGTTTCTCTAAAAAACAAACCAATAATTCTACATTTAGGCCATTTTCCATAAACAGAAATCATTTGGAAACATAACAAGAAATAACAATCAAATGTGTCACAATTCCTGAGGGAAGAACAGATGATAATCTGTTGCGTTAAATGAGGGTGTCCTCATTAAATGCAATAGAATTCTTCTTCCAGAATAAACAAAAGGTTTCTAAAATAAAAAATACTTATAAGTCTACCTATTAGAGAGCTCCTCCTTAGATGGATATATTTAAATGCATATGAACGAGGGCTGCAGTAGTTGTATGTAATCACATGTGTTTATTGTTTGTAACATGTAGCTCAAATACTTGTATTATGATTGCATTTTATGTGGTTGTAATAGCATACTTCTGTATTGATAACAATTGGCTGAAGGCTATGTGTGCTTCGCATTTTGGGATAGAAATGCAGACACAAACAAATCCTACAATAGTGACTAAGCACTGTTGCTGGGAATTGTGTAAGTCAGACTCAAGATACCCAGAAAGGCTTCCACCTGGGACAATATTTATCAGATTTTCAAATTCAAGCAAGATTTGTGATAATGTGACTGAATGGGAAAAGCAGGAAGCAAAGTGGGAAACAGAGAGAGCTAAATGCTGAGCACATGCTTGTGGCTGCAAAGAATCTACAAATGCTGACAAAATAAAAAAGTACACATATATCTTTTCCCTTCAGTATATTCATGGGGAACCAACAGAAGCCAACCCTGGTTCAATTCTAGCTCAGTTGACTGAGAAAGAAAGAAATGTAGATCTAGTGAATAGCAAATATCTTCTTGGTGCCAAAGTGCAGAATATTTAGTTGAGAAATCAGGTATCTCAAGGACTGAGCAATGGAACAGATGCTGCTATAGTTGAAACATCCATGTCAGCTGAGGCAACCCTAAAAGATAGTGCAAAGGCCAAGTACTCTACAGGGTTGCTTCCAGAGCAATTTGAAATATTCTTTGACTTTTTGGGACCTGCAACATTCAAATTGCAATACTGGTATGGCAGTCTAAACTCAGTATAGTGTACTTTACCATGCATGACAAAACCAGGTCCATCGCAAACATTTATATTCAAAAAGGAACTATTTCTAACACTCTTGAGAATGATGAAGGGGTTTGCATTGGGGAGCATGGCATACATTTATAATAGATCTGAATCAGCTATTAGTTGTATTTTCAATGCATGGATTTTGTTCATATATATTCATTTTAAGCAACTCAAACACCAGATGTTCCATAGTAATTCCTATTGTATTTCGATACAGTTGCCAATGAATGAAACTAAAACTAAAACTACTAGAAATTGACAATGAAGCTTAGAGTGCCATTGAGAAAGGGAAGAAGGGGAACACTGACAGGATGAGCATTTGGGGGCACCAAGAAAATACAAAAAAGTCCAAGTGAGGTTATCTACTCACATATCTCACTAAAATGTAGATTGTCTGTCCTCTATAGGTTTTTGACTAACTTCACACATTGCAGAACACTACACCTACTTTGCACAACATAATGAATAAATGATAGCAACACAGCAAGTAATGGATCAACACTTGGCAAGACAATCTCCAATAAAACTAGGGCTGTCCATACTTCTCAACTTTACTATTTTGTTATTTGCCCCATAATTTTTCAAGTAAGTGGTTAGTCAGACATTGTCAAAATATGTGCTTGATCAAACCTTAGTGAGAGGCATATGAAAGAATAATTTTCTGATACCTCATAGACCGGATTTAAAGGGGGGAGGAGCAAAGTTGATCTGTCCTCATAGGATTTGCCTAATTATATTTGCTTGGCTTGCTCTACAAAATAAGAGCAAAATAAGTGTATCATCCCAACCATTGTGCTGTGCACCCTTTTGCCTTTTAGCATTACAAGCTCCACATAACCAAAGTGAAGCTTCCCCTGTAAAAGGGGAAATGTCTCAAAAGAATTTTGCGATTTGCAAATGAGCTTTTAAGTCATATAAAGATGCTGGTTGATAATAGGTTGCTTATAACCTTGTTTGCTTGAGTAAGAAACAATAGGTTTCCTATAGCATTATCTTCTTGATGCACTGACCACACCTATTTTGAAACCTACTGAATTTTGGTCATGCACATATTTTGACAATGTCCCAATAACTGGATGCTTGAAAACATTTGGGCCAAATAACAAAATAGTAAAATTGAGAAGTATGGATAAGTTTGCAAACTCTTTCCTGTTGTATTGGAGATTGTCTTGCCAAGTGTTGATCCATTGCTTGCTCTTTTGCTATCCTTTATTCATTGCATTGTGCAAAGTAGGTGTAGTGTTCTGCATTGCGTGAAGTTAGTCAAAAACCTATAAAGGACAGACAGATAGCATAAATTGATATTTATCTTTCATTAAAAGCATTTCAAGTAGTTGAAACTATCTGACTAGTGACAGCTACTCGAACAGTGACAGTTATTCACCTAATCACAGCTATTTAGCCAATGACATGCAACTATTTGATGACAACTGAATAATTGACCTAGAAACCCCTGACTGACTATCAATCATAATAACTGAATACCAACTATGTGATATTTGATGGACAGCCCTAGTCCAAGCCTATGTATCTGAAACCTATAATCAACAGCTCAACATATGGTCTGCACCCTAAGACTTTCCTCCACAAAAGATATATACAATGAATGAAACATACAAAACCTTTGGCTATTATGTACCAATGACAAGACAAGAACAAAGATGAGAAGAAGGAATTAGTAGAAATATATCTTAAATTATACTTTGAAAAAGTCCACAAAATACAATGGTTTATATCAGGACATTCTTATTAAACAATTATCACCAGATCAGCAAATATATACTGCTTATACAAATTGACTTCAAGGGCAACTGCTTTCCAAAGACATGTTTGCATGTCTCACATGTTAGTCAGTATATTAAGAGCAAATACAATAGTTGAGTTTGATTCACACTACAATAGAGCCTATACTAAATGAGCTCTAATTCAAACCTACTTGTGGAACCAAAACCATATTTTTAGCCAGGGAGAGGGCAAGTGGCATCCTGCCAAACAAATGGCATTCGAATTGGTGGATGAGCACAAAGAGCATGAAATGTTAAACATAACGAAGATAAAAGTAAGCATGATTGAAAGCTCATACAACAGTTTGCTCCCAAACCAGATTGATGAAGATCAAATTAGCGAGGACAATGGTACTAGAAAAAGAAATTAAAGAACTTGATATACAGTACTATTCCATCTTAATGTGACCAATGAGCTTAAACAAATTCCTGATGAAAGCAAAAGAAATAGGTGACTTCAGGTTTTCTTTTGCAGCACTGAAAACAAGAAACCTGGTGTCACCTCCTGCATTACTTGAATGATAAAATTACTAACTCCAAAATGCACATCAGTAAACAAGAAATAAATGTGTTTTCAAACAAACAGTATTAATACATAAGCAAGGAATAAGAAGAATTTCAAACTTACTTTTAGAGCAACAAGAAGGGTAACTGTTTCCACTGAGTAATAACCTCTATCGACATAGTCACCCATAAATAGATAATTTGTATCTGGAGATTTACCACCTATTTTGAAAAGTTCCATTAAGTCATGGAACTGGCCATGAACATCTCCACATACTGTAACTGGGCATTTGACCTCTTGAACATTAGATTCTTTTGTTAAAATCTCTTTTGCCTACAAAGAGTTCATAATATTAAGGGACAATATATAAAACACATTACTTACCAAAAAGTGAAATATCTTTGAACAAAGTAAGTATATGGACATAACAAGCATATCTCAACAAATCAACAGGTTGGTTGCATCTGATAGGGATGGCGTAGTGGGGGTGGGGTGATGCCCAACCAGTGATTTCCACCAAATTGAGATGAGGTAATGAAATCAACTATTTGTTAAGCATCACAAGTCTTTCTAAATATTTTGATAACAATACAATTGTTAATCTCTTGGCTTGCCAGTTCCATCACTTGATAATACATGAAATACCTATACAAAAAGTTCAAAGGAATAGGGCTGCATTTGACAAAGTACTCCCCATTGGTTACTTTGAAGCATACCAAAATGCCCAAAAATCATCCATTAACATAAGTTGTGAAAAGAAAAGATATCCTAATTTGTTGCTTAAATTGTACCCAAATTATGCAAATACTGCAAAAACATGAACACTCCTCCTAATTAATGAGAGGTACTACACTTTACAGTGAGGGGGGTATCCTCTACTCCCACCTCTTCTGGCTTTTCAGTTTATATGTAATTTGCTTTTCCATTCTACAAACTTTGCTGTAGTATTTATCTTTGTCTTATAAGCTGTCTGTTTTCTCTGATTGCAGCCGTTTTGCTGCAAATCAAATTTCTTTATGATTTTGTTTCATTCATTTTATTCACATGCATGTACTTACAGACATGTGCTTGCTATGCTCAATACAGTAATATGGCAGATGCTATCAGATGCGAGTTGTTAAGAGAATCAAATCCTGCTAGAGATAAGTGCTAGATCAAATCCTGCTGGAGGAAAGATTGTGAAAACATATGTGTGGTTCCTATCCAGACCTTTTTGTGAAAAAATTGTTGCAATGGCAGTATATCATACACAAAAATCTGCCTAGGAGAGCTATAAAAGGTTCTGCTTCATAGGCATCTCCCAGAAACACAGTTTCACATAATATAAAACATTAACATGTCTACATTTTAAAAAACATTGTTCTTGGTAAAATGTAGTAATGTTGATGCCTGCGAATAGCACTTCACACCAACTTTACACCTAACCATTACAGAATTTGATTTTGAGCACATTGCACAGAAACAGGTGTAAAATATGAACCGATTTTCCTGAGTCACTGCACAGGAAGACTGTTGATGATAAGTATGTACAGTTATTGTCACTTGGCTTTGTTTTCTCTCTAAAGTTGGGTGCTGAATCATAATGATTCCTTGGAAGACTAGTCACTTAACATACTTTTTGAGATATTTGAAGATGCTCCAAGTCCACAGCAACTTTTCCTTAAATTTTTGTATAGTTTTAAAGGGGCAGGGAGAGCTTACAAATTACCCCCTAAAGGGAAGCTACCTACTGCAATACTGCCTGAAATCACCACTACAGTAGAAAGTATGTTGAAAGTAGATGTTTTGAGTAATATAATATGTGATGCTAGAGAGGTAATACATAGGCTCAACGCACTACACAAGATTTTACATGAACATCTGCATGTGAGGAAGGTGTCAACTTGACATCAAAGCAAAAATAACAAAGAGTACATTATTGTTAATCTAAGGGCCTGTTTATATGGAGAAAATAGTCCCGGTTACCCACAACTATTGTCACTCCGGTACTATTTTTCATTTTCGTTTATATGAAGAAATAGTCCAGGCTACCGGGGACTATCTTCACCTGCCACCACAAGCAGCAGTAAAATGGTGGCACACAGTGTTTTTTCGAAGAAATATGTACTTATGCTACTCATGCAATGCTGCTCATTTTTGGCTTGCCAACATGCTTTGTCGTTTTTGTTGAAAACGCATGTGAATGTGAACAGATTTGCCACATGTGCAGTGCAGGCAATTTAGTCCCAGCAAGCCCTAACTATTTTCAGCTTGTGTTTATATGAGGAAAAATAGTCCCAGAAGGCCAGGATCCCAGATCTCTCAGCCGAGATTCCAGCAACTGAAAATAGTCTCACCTAGTTGGGATTATATCAATTCTGATATAAATGCATGGTGATAAATACAGTGATTTCAACAGGATGCTGGGATCCCTGCAAGTAAAATAGTCTCGCAACTATTTTCTCCATATAACCAGGCCCTTACACTGGGAAATTTTGATGGAATGAGGCATAACCAGGCTTACAATATTGCAACAGGAAATGAGAGTTTGACATATATATCAATTGCTATGTCTTTTTTCACTTCAACGAAAATAAATACAACTATATTTATATATATAGTAATAGTTATATACTGCTGCGCTGTTCCTGGGATAGAAAGAAACAAGTTCATCTGGTCTCCATCAAGGACAGCACTAACAATCTTCAAAAACTTATTGATAATTCAAAGAACAACAAAAAATAAAAAAGGTTAGCAAAAAGAAAAATACATAAATGGTAAAAGATAACATGGGGAATTGGTAGATTCACACAACTTTCTTCAATAGGTAAACCTTCTATTTTTATCTGCTATGCAAAAATCTGAGCCACCGTATATCTTGTCTGGTCAATGAGTATCTCAATAATTTTGTAGTGACCCCCACACCATCATGATAAATGAAGCATGCTCTTATGGTTTCTGTATGAAAGGCTACTTTATTGCTAAAATTAAAACATGCACAGTTCTGACAGATGCAGGTGGCTAGTGCATACTACAAGGAAGTTATTGTACACCCCATCATTATTCATTCAAAACGACATCAGAGAACATTTCGGTGTTCGATTGGTTGTGGTATGTAAAAGAAACAAGTTATGAGCCTATACAAATGAATGTCAAATGACAACATAATGGCCATATGGGGCATTTGGAACATATATGCAATGTTGACTTGCAAAAGAATAGTCAAGTATTCAGCTTTATTTCTGTGGGACTTTTGCTCATGGCTCTACCAAGCATTGAACAAATCTGCAACAGATACTGTTTCTTACACATTTGTTCAATAAGTACTACGGTGCCTCTCTGTTCAACATAATGTTCACATCCACCACTCTGTAAATAGCACAGATATACTACTAATGGCTCAAGCAATATAACAAAACATCATGCCAGTCCCAGGTTATAATGGGCTCCAGTTTGGTGCAAATATAGAGAACAAAGGGAAAAGAACAAGAGGCTGAAATCATAGTAATCTTTTATGGGAATAAGGAGTACATTAAACTGACATACTACTGCCATTAAAATAAAGCAATATGACCTTCTGCTATCTAGCAATAAAGGATGTAAGTCAACATAGAATAAAAGAGACCTGTGCCTAGATATGATGCTAAACTGCATCTATGTTCGAGCAGTGTCGAAACATGGCTATAAATGAAATATAAAATCATTTCACCCAATATGCAATATGGGAACGATAGGTACTTGAGGAAAATTGGCTTATATCTTTACCGCAACGATGCGATTTCTCCGAATAATTTTACCCACTGTTCACTTACTCTCTCATGTCACTACTGCCGGCTAACTTCATCACTATCTAAGATACATTCTTTAAAAACAACTACTTTATAGTCCTATAAACAAAATAATAAAGCATCCTGTGAAAAAATATCAAGTGAACAGACAAATGTAGAAAATTTCCGCCGAATACACACAAATGAGTAGCAACAAGCTTGTGGTGTTTTGGTTGATAAAGCTATACGGCAACTAAATATCTTGATCCTGCAATAGATCTACAGTGCCAACAGCGTCAATGTTTCTACACGGGCTGGCAATCTATTGTCACTATAGACCGTATCAGGGACGTGTTAGCTAGCCATACGAGACTGGCTTAGGCCTGGCATTCCCAACTGTTGTAAAGGCAAACATTCTGAGGAAGACAAGCACACAAGAACAATACCTTATCTGTCAAATTCTTCACTTGCTGTTCTGAAAGCTGTTGGCAGTTATTTAGTTGTTCTACCCAGGCATCTAGGTCTTTGACTTCCATTATAACTCTCTAAACTTTCCTTAGCAAGACGTAAAACCATCCAAACTCAACCTAATCATTGGGCGCACACAGTTATCAGCTCTTCAGCCTCGGGCTCTCGCGTATGAACGCGGGATATCTAAATATGGCGTGAAGCATACCAAATTAGGTATCTTTGCAAAAGTAGATACACAATAGAAGACTGTTTTATGGATACTCCCGCATTTATTCAACCCCCCCCCCCAAGTTTATTAAGTATGAGGATTTTATCACTTAAATTGATTTTTATCCCAGAGACTTTTTTCTGTGACTTAGACATCAACGAGAAAGTTATTTGATATAAATCGCTTACATTATAACCAATATCATATATAGACACCTTCGTTTAAAGTATGAAGTTGGGGAGGAGGAGGCGCCAAAGCAAACTAAATAATGCTGAAATACAACTTGACTATACGTCTAATTGATGAATTTTCTAGTATTAGTTTCCCTACTATTCGGTAGCTACTGTTTCTTTCCAAGAATTGTCACCCCCTTGAATGCTCATCACTCTACATAGACAGCCAGACAGCTAAATTTTTGACAAAAAGATTCACCGTGACACTTGCGGGCAGGGGTGGGATGGCCCACCGGGACTCGGAAAATTTCCCAGTATGCCCTTGAATTCTTTGCATCTAGGCCTTTTGGAATTTTCGTCTTTGGAGCTTTTATCGTTTGTAGCATCAAATTTTATAGAAAAGCAAGTGAAGTAAGACCCCACCCACGCTGCTTTTGCAACACTCATTTCTTACCTATTACAAATCATAGCGAAAAGAAACTGCAGGATAAGTGATTAGTAGGTATAGTAGGTGTCTAAAACCTGGAAAATTCCTGGCCCATAAAACCTCCCAGCACATCCCTCCTTGTGGGCCTTAGTAAATAAATGCCAATCTTGCCCTGACTCCTGAGGGAAAGACAACAAAAGAAGGCATGTAACATGAAATAAACTTAAACTATTCTTTTATCAAAAGTTAGCTCTCTGACTGTTCTTGTAGAGCGGTGAACATACAAGATGGCGATAATGCTTGGAAAGAAACATGAGCTATTCATTTGTCCATGAGTGCGAATGAAACATTGATCAGCTGTTCAACCGTATCATTGTAGCACACATGCTTATCAAAGAGTGGGTTGGGGTTAGGTTAGGGTTAGAGCTGGGGTTAGGGTATATAAATCATGGGCAGATTACGAGCAATGGATTGTTAACATCCGTCGAGCTTACTAATAGTGCTATCTTCTTCTCTAGGAAGTAAAGTTGGCTAAGTTCTCGCTCTTCAGAGAGTCATGTAATTTGCAATGTCGTATCTAGGTTCTGCAAACAAAACTAAGTTTTTTATGATTTGTTTTTATAATTTTTCTGGGGCTATCAACTTTCTACAGAAGACGTATTGGAGACATGTAAGTGTTGTTCGTTTAAGGCATTGAACTACATAATGTTACTCAGTAATGAGTAATTTGATGATAAAATTTGAAATCCTTTCCGCCCTGGTCTGCTCAATACTTTTTGACAGCTCCCTAACTACGCCGTCAGTATGATTTTATAGAGAAGTTGAGTTTGCTGTGAATAAAGTTGAGCTTGCCGTGAGAGAAGTTGAGTTAGCCATGAAAGAAGTTGAGTTTGCCGTGAGAGAACGCGAGTTTGCCATGAGAGAAAGTGAGCTTGCCGTGGCCCTTGTCAGCCACCGTATTTACTTTACCATTCCTAAATAAAGTATTAAATTTGTCGGAAAAGCAGGCATACCGATGAGAGCCTTCTTCTCCTCAAAATAAAGTGTCGACGAGGTTACATCAATAATCGTCTAGATTTACCAGTTCTGTTATCGATTGGAACTCTAACATCACCAAAATCACGTGCCACAAATAGAGCAAGAATACCAATATAACCAAAAGAAGCGACAAAATCCTGCAGGTATATCTTCATTTTCAAGCACTTGGAAGATCATCCCGGTATAAAATTGTCAGATTAAACATCGCAGAATTTCCGCTCGAAATTTCTACTGAGCATAGGCCTACATATTTTTTCCGCTCGAAGTCTGAATCATGTTCGCAGAAAAGTTGAAACTCATCCAAGTTTTTACAGATTTCGCTCGAACTTTCTTGGATATAATGTTATCCAAAACGGCGTCTCAGAACCAAAATAGCTTCAAGTAACAGTTAAGATTGGTAGTAGATGTCAGGGCTCTAGAATTATTCTCTTATCGTTTTAGTGGAATCCCTTAAAAGTCAGCTGAGAAATTTGAAAGACAATTACAAAGAGCTTATTGATCGTCAGGAAAAGCATCAAGACCTGGGCCAGCCTGGACAAAAGATGCAAAATGTAAATATTATGACCAGTTGTCATTCCTATTTGATAAAACTGCCAATCATCCTATAGAAAGCAACATAAATATCCCAGTCAATGCTACTCTGAACGCCGGTAGCCCACGAGAAGATGCGATGAATTTTGTTGATGCAACTGGATTTATATTTATTTCTAGCTTTTTCAAAAAAGGTCCTACCCATTAAAGCAACTTCTCGTAGGTAGAAGGGTTCATTCGAAAAAATTTAAAGAAGAACGAATGATCAAAGAGTCTAAGATCTTTCACCAGCAAATGAAATTCGCCTTTCTCTTTACGTTCCTGGTAAATCCTTCTCATCCAAAACGATCTTTTACATTTACTTCGTCTTCCCTCAAGTTTTCAACGTAATATTTGCATTGTTACGAGCTTTGTCAGTAAAAACAAGTGTTGTGAGTCATCATTTGAAGCTCAATGTAATGACTTTTTGCGCTCGAAACTAAATGCCGTGGAAATGGTTTTAGTGTTTCACTCAAAATTTTCGATTGGGATTTTGAGGTTCGAGCGAAAAATTCCGCCTTGTGGAAATGAGACTTTCAGAGCGCATACGCCGGCTTACAACAAAAAACTACACTCTGAAATTGCTTTGGGGACCAAATCTGCTTCTCCGCCAAACAATGAAGGCTTAATGGGATCAAAAGGCTTTCGGCCCGAATGTATACATGCACTATGAGACAAGGTTCAAGGAACCACAGCAGAATGCAGAACTTTAGAATGTAACGGTTCAATTTGAATCAAGGAGCTCAATAACCTACCTCATTTCGTGTCCAAAACCCAAAGACTCTACGGCAAGGAGTGCTCTGCTAAAGATGTGCTTCAACTGGCTAGCTTCATTTGATTCATTACAAATGACCCAGACTCCTAGCAGCGAAACACGTGCTCTAAGGCATTTGAGAAGGTATGGCATGAGGGACTACTCTATGAACTTGAGTGTAATAGTCTATCTGAGAATCTTCTCAAACTGATGAAAGACTATCTTTTTATCATAAACAGCGGCTCTTGCTGAATGGGAAAATTCTTATTGGGCTGATAAATAGGCTTGAGTGCCCCAAGGATAGGTTCTGGGACCGTTTTTCATCCTTTTATATATTAATGACCTTGATGAGAATGTAGGATGCGATATCAAACTATTTGCACACCGCACATCACTTTTTCAGTTGTCTATGATTAGTCTAAAGCTATAGAAGAGCTAAATAGGGATTTGGAGAGAGTGCTACTTGGCAGTAGAAAATGAAGTTAAATACTGAGAAAACGGTAGAAGTCATTTTCTCTCTCAATAGGGTTAAACCAATCCACCCACCTTTGTTTTTTGGCAATGGGCGAGCACAAGCACCCTAGTATGATTCTTCATTCAAAGCTAGACTTTCAAAGCCACATAAAAGAAGCAATACAAAAAGTGAGGAGCGGCATTGGGATCATAAGATACCTTTCTAAATACGTCTCGCAAGATGTCTTGGATCAAATATATAAGCTTTATGTGAGACCGCATCTAGATAATGGAGATATTACTTATCATAAATATGATCCTCAAAGTTGTTTGAATTTCACGCAGCGTCTTCAAAGGATTCAGTACTGTGCAGCCCTAGCGGTGATTGGTGCATGGAGGAAACAAGCAGGGAACATCTTTAAAGGGTACTGTGCTAGGAGGATTTGACTGGTATCATAGATGGCACAGGCGTCTGTGTCACTTCTATAATTTGGTTAAAGGAAGACTTTTTAGACTAAAACTCCCGTTCCCCGACTTATTTGCTTTCTGGAATTTCTCCTGAGCGTCATTCAAGCTAGTCTTTGAAATGTGAGAAAGCTTGCCGAACAGCAAGATACTCAAACATCCAATCGACTTTCATTTCGCTTTTAAATCTTTCAATTGGGTCTCCTATTGGAATAGGAGACCCAATTCAAAGATTCAAAAGCGAAATGAAAGTTAATTCAAAGATTTAAAAGCGAAATGAAAGTCGTAAATAGGTGAGAAAGTTTAATGACTACGTATTATTTTTTCAGATACCTTCAAAATGTTGGAACCTGAAGCTACTAATATGCTGGAAGTGGCTATCGGCTGAAGTCACTAACAAAATATGAGGAAAATGAAGTATGAACTGAAAATTGAATTTAAAATGTCTATATCTTCTGCAAAGCAGTTTGTCAACAGATGGAGAGGTCTAACCTCCCAGTGTTGCCACCAGGTACCCATTTGCTGCTGTGTGGACAATAAGCGTGTATACAAACTATGGCCCGAGGGAGTCGCCTTGAACCAACGATGTTTCGCACAGCACAGCACCATAGAGCTCTAAATACTCAGCCACTTGCCCGTTATGTGATAGAGTGTCCACTGAAAACAACCAGGACTCTCCTGTACAAAACAAATTCTTTTTCCTTTGGATGGCAAACATACTTTAACTATTATTCTACCGCTGCACACATCCACTGCAAAAATATACAACCTATGAAATATGTCGTATAAATATAACATAAAACAGCCTAGGTGGCAGCATGTAAATTGTTACATTTCGTCTTAGTAAACAAAAAATTCACTCAAAACATTGTTCGAGTAGATCATGAAATTAGACAATTGTCTGTCCCATATCAATATCTGATCCGCAATTGATGGGGGTGGTTGCTAGTGTTGAAAACAGACTCTATCAACAGCCATTTGCCTACAGGTGATTATAACAGATACAGACGGAGGAGAGGAGAAGAGATATAAGACTCATCATTATAGCAAAATGCAATGACATTGCAACTCCAGTAATCCATTTCTACTTTGAAATACAATCAAATGTACGAAAAACCAACCGCTTATTATCAAGGGTAGTGAGGCCCCCTAAAGGGAAGCTAGACGAAGTTCGATGGTCAAATATTTATAAAACTGTGACCCAAATTAGCAACAAAGGCCGGGATGAATGCTAAGGCCAAAATCCTACCCGAAAAGTAGGGATATAGTAAAAGTTCAGTTTTCAACAAGAAAAATCCAGCAGGAAGAAGCTACACTGGAAACCAAACTACCTGATATATATTATGCATTCTTTATAAGTAATTGTATTGACCCACCTTGTATCAATTAAGGTATAAAAACGGAACTAGAGCTATAGTATCCCTTTTCAGACTAAAAATCTTATAAGGTTAAATAGTTCAAAGACAATTGCACGTTTGATATGGTAATGAAAGTTTTGAACATGGAAGCCTTGTGGGAATCGCTTTGGGAGCCTCATGGTTAAATATGTCACAACAACCCTTGTGTAAAATGACTATAAATGCATATTCCCGTAATTCTACATACAATCACTATATTCTTCAACCATGGAGAAAACTAGACATTTACTAAATATGCGATAAATGCATGGTAACATGTCTCAATATAATATACAAAAATAACTACCTGTTATGACCCATAAAATAACGTACAAACGTTAGAGCTATTCTGGATTTGGCTAATATAAATCTAACTTATTTTCAAGTCACCAGAATAGTCATTGATCAGCTGCCTCTATTACAACAGGAGGTTTCTATACAAAAGTGTACTCTTCTTTCTAGTTGATATCACGCACTTGTATTAGACTTATAAACACTATATATCAGAATTATCGAAAGTATGAGATTGCAGTCGGATCCAATAAACAAGCATTGGTTGCTGGAGTAAGAAAGCTTACTGCTCATGGTACCTACTTCTAAAAACACTCACACTCTAAGTATGTATGGCTACAAGTACATAGAAAGGTATTCGATTCCAGTCCAGTATGCTAAAGATAAAGTTCTAGCTGTATCTTCAAATGGACACATCACATTCCCAGTACATACACTGTTAGATAATTTCATCAATCATAAAGACGAATTTATTCAAATACAATACACCATACAAGTGATAGCTGAGGAGGAAGATACACTGAAACACTATAAGTGAATCCTGAAATAGATATACAGGTTCACCAATGGTGGTCAAAGGGATGGTATAGTCAGGAAGATGAACTCTCGAATAACACAATTGGCTTAATATAACTACCAAAGGGTTAACACTTAGCTACGCCTAATTTAAAAAGCCTACCAAACAGGGTTTAGCTAACTTACCAATACCGAATACCTCTCAGAAAATTTTTGGTCGTATAAACATGAAATGCGCTTACCAAAATACATTTGAGATTCGCTGTTTATCCTAGAAACTCTGTCCAAAACACGGCAATCTATAGTCCACGGTGGCAAAGAGTTAAAAACATTGCAATCTTCATAGCATGAATTGCCTAGTCTTTGACTAATTTGAAGATGAGATGCTGAGCACCTAACTCACTGGTAGAAACTTCAAAGGCATAAGAGATACATAGAAGAGTTTCTTGCGTGTCTCGTTTCGAGACAACCTACGATAATGAAAATGAAAAATTTGACTAAGAAAATACCAAAATAGGAAATAAACATAGAAGAGAAATACTAGTTTCTCGAAAGAGCAAACAAATAAAGCTGGCCGATGAGTAAAAAATGCCAAATTAAAAGATTGCAACGTTAAGATTAAAATTCCATTGGCAATTGCATTGCTAGTTAGCTCCAGAAGGTTTAGATAAGTTAAGCCAAAAATATCATTAAAACATTCAGAATATTGTCTGGAACAAGATAGAACAAATGCAAACTATATTGTCAACTGTATAGTGTGCTTAACACATCGACATTTGAAGGCATTCAGTGACATTCCTTTTCTTTAATAGATTCCTCATTGAATTGCTGAGGAAACCAAACTCCAGCTTGGTGCGGCACTACGATAAAGGTGGTGCTCCTATCAGTGGCACACAGAGGGGGGCTCTTTATGGGAGAGGGGCTAACGTGGCACCCCCGTATCACCTTACACCTCATTTGCTAATAATGGTGTGGCCAGGATAAATGAAGGGATAGAAGTGCGGGAAGAGGACTGGGGCTACGCCCCAGGGAAATTCTGAGCCCGTGACTTTGAGTTTGGCGTAGAGTGCATCTCTAAGCGTCATGTTTGCAACTAGCAAAGAGGACCTGTAACACGTTTGTGGCAGTTATGTTGAAGGACAGAGCGCTACAGTTTGAAAAGAAATCCTCCAACTCGACTTGAAAGGAATCCCGATAACAATATGTCATTAAAGTTTTGGTGCCAACTAGTCTCCCATGGTGCCTCCCCATTGATACTAGGTGGCTAATGAACTTAGTAAGTGGTGTAAGAGGATCCACCATGGCTTGGTCTATAGTGAAAGAAAACGTTTATATATTACCCTCTAGAATGCCTAGAAAGGCATCTTTCAGACTGCAATATGGACAAAAAGCTTACTGTAGTGTCAAGGTGCTGTCACTTATTTCATGAGAATATGCAACACAGTAAAAGCAACTCAATATGATACAAAACATCCGACAGAGTAGGAAAAATGTCCCCACAGATTTCCTGTTCGAGGGGGCTGTAGCCCCCCTGACCTCTGCGCAATTGACTAGCTGAAATAATAATACACCATAAGTTCAACAATCTGAGCCAACCTCAGCGGGAAAGATGCATGGTCATCTACCCCACTGCAGTTGACTCTTACCATCTGTACCCCTATTTACCTAGTAGAGAAAGACAACAAACAAACACACTACAGCACAGGACTAAAGTCACAGTAGCGGGACTTTAGTCAGGGGAGCTGGGCAGCAAGGAGCCGGGGGACATGGCCCCTAAACGATGGAAGTGAGGTAATGTACAATGTCCTTGATCGAATAAGTTGTTACCCAGATGGCCTCCCCCTACTGGTCCATGCTAGATCTTCCACTGTTCACAGAATAGGAAAGGGGCACTCTTAAATTAGGCGTGATGTCAATTAGAGTTGGTTTTCCTTAGCAATTCATAATTTTAAGTATTCAGAAGTACATTAGTTGAACGTACCTGCAGAATTGTAAAATTTTCTAACACGCTGTTCATCATGTACTTCTCAGGCAATTGTTTGAGCTTATGAATGAAATTAATCATATATTCGCACATGGCCGATCGATTAATCCGGTACACATAGCGACCATTTTCAAGCCGAGCGTGCTCCGTTTCAACTTTCTCAACGACTTGCTTGCCAAACGAACATACTTTTGTTGAACATGATATCGTCATGTTTTCATTCGATTCATAACTGAAAGAGTAGATATACATAAGTCAAATACATCCTGGTGAAAACAAAACAAACAGTTAGGACAGGAATACCAGTCATTGTTGGAAAGCATGGTTCAGGCGTACGGTACCTCAAGAGATAATAATCTTTAAAGTTGTCAATCGATTATAACAATTAACTTACAATTATACACCTAATAATAGGCAGTGTAAAATTGGCTGCTTAATCATGGTATCATGGTAGACACAATAATGGCCAAAAGAGAACAAGGAAATGAAAAAGAAATAAGAAAAAAACAAAGAAACAAAATAAAAACAAAAATACAAGAAAAAGACAAAGGACAGCAATAATAATAGCAAAACAATATCAGCAACAAAATAGACATGATTAAAAGTCCATTAAATCTGGATCAGTCCAGTCTTTATTTCTGCGGCAAAATAAATAATAAATTGAATGAATGCCAATGTTCATGGTCTTTGAAAGAAGACGCTGTTGGATTGATACTTCTATATCCAGGTATTTCAGCATCTTTGTTGACGATTAACAACTTTTTTAAAACATCATTTCATTCGTCAACAATTTAGAAATTACAATTATACATGTCGATAATTAATAGGCAATGTATAATTGGCATGTCTGCATAAAAAATAGTACAATAGTACTAAAGTAACAGAATAACAAGACAAATATATACTCAACAATAATTAATGCATTCATACCATAAAACATATCAAGGTAGATGAAAAACTATCCAAACGAAAACATATTGTGATAAAAAATAAATTACTTTAAATAATGTACCCATATCGGATCATGATTGAAATCGAGATGGAAGCCGAAGCTAAAACTATTGACATTGTATAAGATATTAATGTTTGACGATTAAATAGTTATGTTTGTTTTGCTACTTGTGTTGTCGATCATGTATATTCTTGCTACTCTTGCATATGCATTAGCCATGGCTTCGAGCATTGACTTAGAATATAACGTAATTTGGTAAACCTGGGATAATACTAAGACAACTTCAGCATAAATTGCAAACGTTTGATCTAGTAACACTTCTTAGGGAAATCGCATTCTCAAGCAGAGCACAGAATCATACATCCGAAATGTATTTATGCTTCAAAATTCCAGGCAAAAATCTAAATTTGGCAAATGATTCCTATTCTAAGAATGATTTTGCGCATTACCTAAATTGATATTTCATTTTATTTTACAATTCTTATACAGGGTAAGTTTATAACTGACTTACAAACTGCCCTGTTTACAAAAGAAAATTAAAAACTTTTACAATATTTTTAAAGAATCTATCCACAAATGATATAATTTAAAGAATCTAAGCAAAGAGAAAAGTCAGATAATAATCAAGATCGGTCATTTTTCAAGGATTTCTTGAATCGGGAAAAAGATTTGGCTTTCTTTGCTTCAGTGTTTTGATCATTCCAAAGGCTTGCTCCTCTATATGAGAACTTTTTTGGCCACATGCAGTTCTTTCAAAAGGAACATGAAGACCAGTATCACTATCACAAAGCTGTCTATTACTGATTTCGGATAATCTTAGAAACATGCTAATAAGATATTCTGGGGCTTGTTGATTTATTGATTTACAGACCATTTTCAGTGCTTCTGTGTCTATAAGATCATGTACTGTTTGCCACCCTAATTTCTCGATGATTGGTGACGTTGACACTCTGTAAGTGCTGTTTGCCACCATTTTAGCTGCGCGATTCTGGAGCTTCTGAAGCTTGCTAAAAGCTGTGATGCCACAGACGCCCCAGACAGGCCAGCAGAATCTGAAATATGGCTCAACCATACTTTTGTGCATGGTCTGCAATGTGGTTAAAAGGAGATAACTTTTGCCTGGCGTATGATACCTAGAGCCCTTGAAATTTTTTTTATCACCTAATATAACTTTTCCAGCTCATAAAATTGTCAATTTGAACTCCTAAGTATTTAGTATGTTCAATCATCGAAATTTCCATGCCACTTATCGCAAATGATGGTCCTAGTGCTTGTGGGCGTCTAATATCCTTAATTTCTTTCCAGCTTCCAATCATAAGGCTATTTGCTTTTGCAACATTGATCGACAACTTGTTTCCTGCAAGCCAAAATTCTAGACATTCCAGGCCCTCATTAACACATTCGTTGATGTTGGAACTATTTTTTTTCAGGAAAAAGACAGACCAATGTCATCTGCATACACGTTAACTTGCGAATGTTTTTTTGGACAGGGGAAGGCCATTCAAATAAATAATAAAAAGGAGGGGATATCCGTGTGCAACCTGAACCAGCTTTTATACTCCACTTAAAATATATAGCGATAGCTTTTGAATCACCTTCTAGCACATAAAATGTTGCAATATTCAATCAAAAGTAAATATGTACGTTAACTACTAACAATGTACACAAAAGCAAATGATGATCAAACTTACGTGCTTGAAACACAATAAAATGCACTCGCATCGTCCGATACATTGGTGTTCAAATCAGCCCAAAATTTCACCAAGAAAAAAACGTTGGTTGGTCCTTTCTCGTACAATTCTTTCAGTCCACCCTTTTTTTCAGGGAATTTGTCGTAGATTTGTCTTATATCAATTGGCTCCATACGAGGATCAGAGAAATTTGGTTGATTCATGTGAACAAACAAATGCTTGCTAAACTAAAAAAAAGAGAAATGCAATTCAAAATTGATCACTCCAGTGAAACAAGGTAATAGTTCTTTAAAACAACAAGTTAATTGTCTAAATATTTTGACAAATCTCCCGTAACAACCAAAAAAACCAAGTGCAGGAAACCTACGAAAACAGGTTCTGGTCTGGAACAACACTCTGAATGAGGTACAACATGCAACAATGGTTAAATATCATTCAAAGGTTTTGTCACATAAATTCATATCAAACAATGAATGTTCTACGGTGTAGAGACAGGGGGTTATTCAAAAAGTATGTACGCTCTGAAAGGGGGAGGGGGAACATAAAAAGCGTACGAAAACTAACAAGGGGAGGAGGTCTCTTCAACGTACGTACGTACGCCCATGTAATTTTAAAGCACTAATCAAATACTTGCAAAGCATCCTAAATACATAAAGCAATTTTTCAAAAATTCTAATCATGACAATCTTTAATCTTAGATTTTAGATTTCTTGGGTATGCATCAAATGTTGTGAACTTTGAAAATAGTGAGATGAACAATAGACCAAAATATTTAGCAGGGGTGGTGGGGACTTAAAAGTACTTAAGCTCGGCGGAGGAGGCTACCTACAAAACGTACAAAAGCGTACAAGGGAGGAGGAGAGTCAAAAGTCGATTAATATTGAGCGCGAGCGTACATACTTTTGAATGGTCCCTAGGTAGTACATATCATAAAAATTGTCAGTAAACTTTGCGATAAATTCCAGAAGAATGCAACTGTGAAGCTGTTCATTGTCACAACTAAAACCATACCTCAACGATATCTCCAGTCAATGACCTAAACAAGATAGTAGCATCCAGAACCATCGTGAGTCGCAATTATATTTAGACATACTAGCCAAAGGATCTAATGAACTAGCATATGAATCAGACCCGTGGTATACGGCTACCCGACACAAAATTCGATTGAAATTCGTGATAAGACAAGGCTCTACATCTTATATTAGCAATAAATTCAATTCATTTCAACAAAACTTGATAAAATGGAGGA
The DNA here is from genome assembly GCA_964019165.1 of Mastigias papua. Classification (NCBI taxonomy): domain Eukaryota; kingdom Metazoa; phylum Cnidaria; class Scyphozoa; order Rhizostomeae; family Mastigiidae; genus Mastigias; species Mastigias papua. The sequence goes on along the minus strand of OZ025287.1, from coordinate 6,187,572 downwards.
AACTCACACTGTCTGGTTGATCTGTTCGTGTCGTTTCAACAAAGGCCGAGAAATCTATCAATCTCAGTGGCTAAAAATGAAAGAACTCGTTCAAAACCAAAAGCAAAGTAAAAATAGCCAACTTGAGTTGAAATAGAAAAGAATTCTGTTAAATCTGGTCAATCATATTGTTGAAATGTATCAGCTGACAATGCCTGCCAAAAGTGATTGTAATACATACACACAAAAACACAAACACAAACACACACACACACACACAAACACACACAATTTTGTGAATTTCCTACGCCTGTCGCTTTTCGTAACACCAAGTAAAATGAAAAGCCCAGAAAGCACAGTTGATTCTATAGCCAAGACCAATAGCCTTGTACACAAGCATCCTTCTACTTTTCGGGATGCTCATATCTACTTCATACAAACATTAATAAGCATAAACCATATAAAGAGTTGGGCTTTTGGCAGGCATTGCAGTACTCCAGAACCTGATTGGTTTGAATTACACAGATAAATAAACCCAAAAACGACTTTGAAAAAGTACACATATAGCATCAGCTGGTAAGAATTGATATTTCAAACAATTAGGTTCATATTGTGTTCCAATTGGAATATGACCAGCATGAATCATATGACCCATAACATTTTGTAAACTTGATCGTTAACCTATCACTATTTCCACTTATAATTCAACCCCTTTATGTCCTAGTCGAGGCCTCTATGGTACAGAGAAAACTGTGGAAATCATGTTCGCGGCGGAGCAGAAAATATTGAGCATAAAAATTCTTCGGAGCACGCTGACCGTCGGATTCATCCTAGAAATATGATAAACTTTTGAGAGTACTTACCAAAGGCTGAGGAGCTCTTCCGTGCCACTGAGGTCCTGGAACCATTATTGGAGACCCTGTAAGACCACTTACACTTCCTAGGGATCTTTGCTGTATAGAAAGAAGTAAACAGTAAACCTAAAGACCAAAATTCCTTTACCAAGGCCGGACGTTTTAATTATATTATACCTAAAATCTCATCATGGAACTTCTCAAGCCTTCAAGGGCAGTAGAGTATTCTGCCAAAAACATTAAATAATAGCTCATGTAAAATATATCATATCCTATGACTTAGTTTTTCAAAGCTTACAAGATTCACAATGAGAATATTAGCTCTCGAAACTAGATTTAAGGAGGATACAGCAAACATTAGAATTCCTTATATTAACATCAAGGATTCATTTGTTCAAGATCAAAAGAATCATTTCACTGATTTCATGCAGACTTTAGCAATACCTATCCTGGTAGCGTACTCTGACTCTCAATAACTTCAGCATGATCAATGAAAACTACCTTGATAATACCTGAAACTTTTCGTCGAAAAAATATTAAACAGCTGCAGAAAGAAAGAAAAATCCGATTTCTGAATTTGATAGCATTCTAAATGGGTAAACCTTTGCATACAACCTAGAGGAAAATAACAACCAGCCAACCTTAAAAAAAAACTCATAGCGCAAAAAGATCTTAATATGATATTCATACCACTGCCTGTTCATGTGACTGCTGCACACTTGAATGAGTTGACATTGTAACGGTTGATGTTGACTGTGGATCGGGTGATCCTTGGGACATTGCAGAAACTGTAGCCAAAGGACCAGGGTAGTAGGGGGAGGGTCCAGCATATGGGTAGCCGAGGGGCGGTGATCCAACCGGTTGTGAAATTGAACCCTGAGGCCAGAACTGCAAAAAAGCAGGATTATTGGAAACAATGAATCCAGCTGCCAAAGCTGCTATTAACGTTGCAGTAAATCAAGGAGCTGAAGTATGACTGCAAGAGCGGCTAACTTGAGTCAATATGATTTCTAGCACATTATTTATTTCATTGGCATAGCCCATGCACTCGAATTAACTTTATACTCGATAATCCATTGCAAACGATGTTTCGAGCGCAAAATCAAATGGAAGTAGACACTACCTTATACTTTTTATTAACGTATGCAAACTTTTACTTCTAACTATATTTTCTAATTATCAGTTCTACAATACCCAAAAATAAAACGAAATCCATGTGCAGTATCTAGCAGTTCGATGTTACTATGATATACCCGACTTCTGTGCATCTATATAAAGGTGACTGAAATCATCAAAATATTTCTATTTAGCCTAACAACAAACAGGCACCATAATACAAATAAATCGAGGCCACAACATCTCATTTCAATATTAAGACAGGGTTGATATAAATGGTAATTATCTTTGCTTCGATGTTTCCTGTCGGGTATTTCAAATCGAAGAGGATACTGTTGAGGTTGCTGTTTGAAATATACCACATGCGCACAAAATATGAGCCCTAAAACGGTAGTAACTTACCCCAGCAATGCTAGGAGCTCTGCCCGCTTGAATGAAAGCCTAAATGCCAAGAAAGAGTTGAAGTGAGCTATAGTCAATTTTAATACAACACACTAATATCTGCTTATGGACAACAGGTGAAGGACTGCGTCTAGCGTCGGACTGTCAATAGTTTAAACCCTAATAACCAGGAAGGTGAGACGAAGCAATGAAAGGAAATCTTCAAACCGCTGCAAACAGACAACCAAACAGCAGCTGATATGAAGGAATTCTGCGGGATGGCTACAACAACAAAAGTAAACTTGTACTGAAATGATCTTTCAGTGCGTCACCTTATAGGAAGCAGGCATTGAAATCACATACCACACGAGAAAAGCAAATCATGCAGTAATGACTGTTCGCAATCATACTATAACCTAAATAGTGTACAAATTATATCATTAACAAATCATTTGCGAAAAAATTGAGTATTAGATTTGCCACCAGAAAATTTACGAAACTAAATTACTAGGCTTATAGCAGGTGTTATTAACTTTGAGCTTCCTCCTAGCGTAGAAAAAGTGTAGTATTATTTTTCCTACTATATTTCTATAACTATCAGTGTGGTTTATGCTTCAAAATCTCTCCTTTCAAGCAACACATTTGACTACACAGGCAGGAAACTTCTTTATGTATCCATGTGCTCTGTGTTATTACAATTCCAAATATGAGACAAACAAAAGGCAAAAATAAACGAGGCTAGCACTCACGGATGGCGGTGGTAGGCTCTGAGGCATCTCTGACTTGATTGAGTGTACGTCGATTCCCTGCTGATTAACAACGTTCTTGTTATGCAGTGCTGTGGCTGAGACAATTTGTGCAGATGACATCGAGGCCATGGCTTGCAGAGCTTTATCCTTAGAGCCTTGGTCCTAGAAGTTGGCAGACCTCTCTCACAACACCTTTTCCCTATCTACGGATAGCTAGTTGCTGGCCAAATAACTCAAGATAAACTGGAAACAATGGAATTCATCGTTGACTGCCTACACCAACCCCAGAAAACGTCCTATCAATAACTAGTGCTTTTTCACATAATCTCAGAATAGGGCAACAAGCAAGATAGCTCTTCAATATATAGTGAAATAAAAGTTAGGATCAGATCGATCTGTCAAGACCTCAAATTTTGAAAACATGAAATTCAAACAATGGTGTCTAATTCTATTGTCTGCAGCAGCTTGTGCTATTACGAATACAAGACTGTTTAAAGTATCTTGCAAGTCAGGTTGATACCTGACATGAAAATAAGAACAATAGACGACAAATGAAAACATACCTATAAAAGTAACATTCATTAGCATAAAAAGGGGTACATTTTAGTACGTGCATAAAAGAGTAACGAAATATGAATCCAAACGCGGCTTTTTCAGAAGATTTGGGTCATGTCAGTCTCATCTTTCCTAGCTGTTCCTTGAGTGTCATAATCTCATACTAACTCTATAAAGCTTACAATTAGTGGCAAATACTGGGGGGGGGGGTAGGGATAGGGCAAGGCGGATGATTACATATGAGTAATCTTCAAGAATTATAGCATTGGAGGGTGTGGCTGCTAACAGCTTTCTCAACGCTTTGTCCCAGGTTCCCGTAATGTGGTTGTCCCCTCCTCCAATAAACAGCAAAGTATTCACCAATGCTGAAAAGACTAATTCCGATGAGATGTCAGGATCTTAAGTACTTTGTAGTAGTACTTGGGGTCATTCATTTTGTACATACGCACGAAGGGGGAGGGGGCCAAACAAATGCGCACGAATACGTACAAGGGGGAGGGGGGTTGACACATTAAGTACGTACACAAAGCAAAAATTTATCAGCTATGCATACATCCTGCAATATTTTCATTTGCAAAGGACCCTTCACAGACATTTAATTAATGTAGTACATAATCAGTGGAAATTACTTCTAGTACAGGGGTGTCAAACATACGACCCGCAGGCCGAATCCATCAATGTGGTCCCCTAGGAATTTTGAAATCTAGCAATATTTTTCCGATTGTAATAGCGGCATTTACTAGTAGGATTTACAAGGCTGAATACCCAGTTTTTCGCCGTTGTCTAGCGTGCCAGATAGGAAACATGCGATGAGTTATGTATATTTGAAAGCCCCTATTGCCTAGCCCTCTCGGGTTCCGTCAACCTACCCAGCCATTGTGGCGCCATACTTTGCCCTATGTGACCCTTGAGTCAAATGCATTTGATACCCCCTGTTCTAGTATAATGTTGTTTTGTTCGAACAATATTATAGATTTTCTTGAAATATATTTGTAGCGATCATTTTCATGTCTCATGAATGCTTAAAAAGTCTTTCTCCATGGTTCTGGATGTCTAGAAACTTTCTTTTAGAGATATGAGTGGGGGGGGGGGTCAAACAACCAAGAGAACGTACGCAAAAGGGGGGTGCGTACCAAGCGTACGTGTGCGTACCAAGCGTACGTGTGCGTACGAGGGGGGAGGGGAGGTCAAATTTTAGCCATTTTGGAGTATACGTACAAATTGAATGACCCTTTTACCACTCAACCTTACAGTCAATATACAGTTGTAAAATCCTCTCAAAATATTACCCTCATATTTTATACATATATGTCCTTGATCAAAAATAATCTCAAATATTGGAAAAAAATCTAATTTTCAGCCACTTAACAATTCTAAAGAGCAAATTTCAGATTTAGTGCTCAATTCCAGATCAGATCATCTCATTTTGTGGTGAGTTAGATAAAACTAGACTAAAATATCAAATAATGAAGAAAACAGCATAGTTTGTTGGTACTACCAACTTTCACTATAGCTCAAAAAGTGGAAAGATTCTTGAAGAATACTGGAATGCCTTATCCATTCAGCATTCATCAGAGTATGAAACATCAGAGTATGAAACATCAGAAAAAACAAAATATATAGCCAGGTGCATAAAGATTTGCATAATGTGATGAATACTGTGTTCATTTGGCCATATGGTTGGCCATATGTATGGTTAGCCATATGTATGGTTGGCCAATAGGCACCTACTCCACATTGTTTACTTGAAGACTTCAAGACAAAAAATGAACTGAACTCTTCTTGCTTACTTAACACTGGACCAAGTCTTTGTACCAAAACATATACAGAGGATAATTTTCGAAACAATGGGCAAGCAAGATCATCTGTTCAGTTAGTGTTCTCTAAATCAGCCTACATCAAGACTCAACATCAAGTCTTGTGTAAACAAAAGAGCTCACTTCTTCCCATGAACTCTTCAAGTAAACAATGTTGAAAGGTTCCAATTGGCCAACCATATGGTGAACTGGATGCAGCATTCATCATATCATGTGAATCTATCTGCATCTGGCTATAAATTTTGCATCACCTTTCAATCCTTATCTGTTGTTTCATACTCTGACAAGTGTGGGACAGACAAACCTTTTCAGTATCATTAAAGGACACTCATGCACTAATGCTCCTGCTTTTTCAAGTTATAGCGAAGAAAAACACGCTTGAATAAAATAGCAATGCATGATCCTACAGTGTTAACTCAAACTTTATCACTGGAAACTATTAGGGCTTTAGAAAATCATGATCTTCACATCTGTTAGTGGAAGTAAATCATAACTTGTGTGATATGATGACTAAATTAAATGATCTCCTTTAGCAAACAAAGTATTTCGCATTCCCCACCTGCATCATTTCAGAGAGACAAACATGACAAAGAAACAATGATGCTAATTGAACAACACTAAGTCTGCAATGAGCATACTCTCATGTACCATCCTGCCCAGTTTAGCAAGCAGTTATGACTGTATAAGTTTGCAAGTAAGTATTCATTACAAAAAATGATAAACAAACATCACATACATATATACATATAATTATGTCAAAATGAATAGATAATAATATCCCAATCCTCAAAAGGTTGATACTGGGAATGGGTTATATGAAGTTTATGAAATGAAAAAGCTGACTGGATTTGTAGAGTATCATGAATGATATTAGCATAGCTGCACTTCAATAGCAGCTGTACATTACTAGAATACCCTAAAGGAAGTTTGGTACCACAAAAGAAAACATGTGATATCTGCATTTTGAAATGAAACGGGGCTCCCTTTTGCCTATTGGGACATTACTAACCTTTAACTTAGATTGAATTTCCCTTGCCTTTCTCCTTGCAAGTACTTGAATATGGCTTGACACCTAAAGTAAAAGTAGCCAGATTCAATTAATTGTGGATGAAGTGAGAAATCTTTAAGTGACTTTTCAAACAATCTGAATAATGTGAATCGTCACATCATAATAATCACCATACACATTGTCATTGTCATCACTATATAATCATCACCATGACCACCATCATCATCATCATCATCATCATCATCATCATCATCATCATCATCATCATCATCATCATCATCATCATCATCATCATCATCATCATCATCATCATCATCACCACCATCATCATAACCAGCATTTCTGCATATCCATTGGCTTTCTTAGATGGGGCTACACTCAAATGCTAGTACATATTCTGTTGAATAGAAGCCATGACTTTTACTTTTTCTACAAAAATTGTGACTTATATATATTTGATGGCAGCTTTTATTCAAGGGCAGCTTCTATTAAGTTGGAGTGACAGAACTTTTGCTTTCATTCATATGAAGAATGTATATGACTTAACAAATAAGATAATCAATAAAGGTGAAATACAAATTCTGTCATAAAAAACACATCATTTTTGTTTGCACATGTAACTTATCCTTTCAAAAAATCAATGCTTATAATCAAGGGCCACTGTCATTTATCTCTCAAAGAGAATTTGAGTGGCTTATATTCAAGGGTGGATTATATTTTTAAGGGGGCTTATATTCAAGGGTGGCTTCTAGTCAAGAAAATATGGTATGAAGAAACTCAAGGAATGAACAGCAGAAACAATATAGCTGAACAGCAGAGACAGTATAGCTATCTCTTATCCAGAAAATAACAGAGGAGATATGTGAAATTCATTTCAAGACTTAATAGGAATAAAATTAAACTTTGAAGTTTACAACAATGTTCTTTGCCATTCAGGAGTAATACGCCTTTGTCATTTATTTTCTAATGAAAGCTGTCTTACCTGCTTTCTAGATCTTGTTTTTCCAGTTCTCAGTTTTATGTATCTTGCAATAAGTTCATTGCGACCTTTGTAATAAAGATAACATAAATTAGTAGGGATCAATTGACCAGATAAATAACTTCAGACAGCTACCAATCAGTGATCCATAACTAATTACACAGATTCCTTTTCAGTGACTAAGGCAAGGTACAACAGACAAATAGCTGTCCATTGTCATGGTCAGGCCTAAATAATAACATAACTACCAAAATATTGGCTGTTGTCCTAATCAAACTAGCCACAAAGATTACAAAAGATTTTGACATAACTAAGAGGAAATCTACCACTAGTTGTTGACAAATTCTGGGCATTTCAAGTTCAATGCAGCAAGTGGTCATATTGATATGAATTGAGAAGCTGAATCCTCTATGCCAAAAAATGTATTGGGGTATGATATCCAATATAACAACACCAATAAAGGGCCTATGTCTGCAGGTAGGAAGGCATTGAGTTCAAAAGGATATAAAAGACCAACAACATTCCAGCAGTAAAAGAGAAGCAGTAAGGTATAAGTAATCTCAGTTATTCAAGGCATAAAGAACAGTCTAACCAAAATTTAAATATTCTATCTACTGAATCTGGTTATTTATATCCTAAGGTGGCTCAAAAGGCTAATATGGAATTGAACCTCAGGACGAAAGAATTTTGATTTCATACAAGCACTGTCACTACAAACAAAATCTCTTCACTGTCCAGAACAGATGTGAGCAACTTAGGGATTTGTAATGGAGATATCACAATTAATTCTAGATTGTTTTATAGAAAAGTAAAATTCCCAACTAATAAGAATGAATCATACAAGAAATCTCAAACCAGCTCTTGCAATAGCACATAAAGACATTCTAAACTTCTGATTGATGAGGGCTATACACATAAGCTTGATAGAGGAAACAAAAGGCCAAAGACTTTCTAAAAAGCAGCATGTCCTGTTTCAAAAGGCCATATGTTCATTTCACTACACAGAACAGATTATCTACAAACACTTGCTACGATAATGAATAATTCTAGTTTCGTCAAATAAGAGAGAATCCCCTTCTGTCTGAAGAATTGTAATAATAACTTTTCTTTTTACCAAGGTAGTGGGCCGTGAACTGGATTTTTCCAGCACTAATTCGCTGCCTAGCAACACAAAAGAGCAGCGTTCTTCATTGTCCTAGCTGGCTTTGAAATTTGGTCTATACGTCTATTCAAAGATTAACTCGACAAACAATTCAACGAGCTATTCATCCTATGCTTGGGTCAATACCAACGTCATTCGGTTTTGTTATCAAACCGGATGTTCGCAAAAGGGTATCGATTCCTTTGTAGAGAAAATGGCTTTCCTCATTCCCTTAAAAACCATTCCGATCGCAAACTACAGAATTTCCCAAAGATACCAATGCTGACTAATAACGTAATGTAGACATCTACAGTAACAGTAAATATGCTTTACTTACCTGAAGGTCTAGGACTTAGTACTTTGCTTCTACTCTACGTGTCCTTGATCGAACGAGCATTTCTGCACTTATACATCAGAAATACATACAGATCCCACTCAATAACAATACCAAAATAAAATATTACCCAAACATTGTAAAAAAGTCCATCACGCACTATTATCATACATCATATAAATAACATTACACCTATTGACAAGCGATGCTCTTTGTTTGACTTTCAGAAGACTAGCAAAAATGTTCTTGAAATTATCTATTCTTGTGTATGGCATGCATAAAATGTCGGAATCTTATAGAATAATGCTAGTAACTTAATCATGGGATGGATGGAATATTTGAGAAATGCTCAGCATACCCATAACCGTTATAGATCTTTGACAAACAAAACACTTACCATACATCTTTCCTTCGTCAGATAAAATTATTTTCCTTCTACCACATGGAGGATAAATGGCCAAGGCCTCTTGGAAACTTTGCTCAATATCTGGTGACCATACACCCTCAGCGTCGTTTGCCATTTGTGAAGGATCGGAGGGCGAAAGCTCACTGCCATGAGGGGAAGTCTCACCATTGTCCGCCATTTTCTACTCTGGCAATCCTGTATTTGAAACGAATTTAACCATGATTTAGGACAATAGAATAGTCGATGAAACAGACTATTAACTAGTTTTATTTCACCTGCAAGACTACAGAACAATTAGTTGAAGATTGATTCCGATGAAGCAGAGAGAGACTTGATTTTAAAGTTGAGAGCTCAATTAAGGAAATTGTCGAGAATGAGCCAAATAAGAGAAGAAGATGATGGGTTCACGTTTTGTAAGACTTCCATACTAAATGTCAACCAGTGGTACGGAAAGGTAAAAGGAATGTGATCACAGAATTCGGATTGAGATACCGGAAGCAATCGTCATTGGTAAGTATGGTAAAAATGTCGTGAAAAATGCAAGTAACGTCCATAAAAGGCGGATGATGAGCGCCGACGCTGCTACAACGTTTCCTTCAGGCCCGAGAGACATCTACACGTGCAAAATAAATAGGATTGACCTACCCGTGAGGTGTCTTTAACAAATCTCTGCAACTTTTTGTGAGCAGATGGTTATTTACGATACAGCTTGAATCAAATTCCTTTGCCAGGCGTATAGATTCAGGATTGATGTAAAGAATCTGAAATATGGCGAGAAGAATGCTTGGCGCGCCCACATTACCTGCTATGTTTTGATGTATGCGTGGAACGAAGGCTCATGGGAAAAGAACAATCAACTCTGGAGACAATAGAATTTGTAAACAAAAGGAAAAGAACATCTTTCGCATGCGCAGAAATATAATGAGGAGGAAATGGGCACCCAAGTCGAAAAGAAATGGCTGCAATTAGTCTCCCAGTGCGCAATCTTTGTCAGGAAATGATGCTGCAAGAATTTGAAAGATTAGCGAAGTGCAGTCTCAAAATTTAATGATATGGTAGGGGGTCTTTAAAGCCCTGTTTACATTATACAAACTAGCCTGGTTTTGCTATAAGCTACAACTAAAGGCCAGTGCCACAGGGTAAGTCAGTCATATTCCTGGATACCTGGGCGAATTAGAATCCAAATTGGTTACATTTGAGGAGCGTACGAAAACCTCTCCAAGAGCAATCAGGGGGGGGGATAAAACTTTGTGGCGACTTTTTGTGGGGAATAAAAGCCTCCAAAAATATGGTGGAGAAAATCAACTCAATGACGTTCAGAACTCTATTGACCGCTATATTTATATATAGGCTATTTATTTTTCACAGTTCCTTTTATACCACAAATCACTAAAATGCAGCAAATTCTCTCTATTCTAAGTTTTCTGTCGTGTCCGCAGTTTTCTTTTCGGTGCTCTTCTAAGCATTCATTTCAGCCGTTTCTTCAACTGAAGTTTCATGCACTGTGTTATCAAATTTTTAGTGGAAACATCGAGTAAGTTTTTACCCCATTTAAAAAAGAAACTTCACTAAGAATAATATTTCCTAATTTACAAGGTTTTCTTGCAATTTTTCCCCCCAAGTGACTTTGTAGACTATATTTTCTATAGGTAATCCTTCCAAGTACAGAAAAATAAATACTCTTCCGTACCGAATAACCGGGGGGGGGAGTTGGAATAATTTGGCGTGGAAAATGCTTTGAAAAGTAGTAACTTGGGGGTGTTGGAACAAACGGGATGGTTGGAACATAAATCATGTTGATATTGAGAAGAACAACTTAGAAAGATTGACTAAGCACGAAGTTTCAATAAAAAGCAAGGTAAAAGAGACTATAATTGTGTCAACGATAATTTACTCAATTTCTTCAGTAATTGAAAAAGATCGTTGAGAAGAAGACAATTTCACTGAAACGGTCTTCAAAATTAATAAATTGGGAGAGTTTGAATAAGTGTGGTGGGGTTGGAAAAAAATCAAAAATTAGCAATAGGGGGAGATTTTTTCGGTACTCAACAGCAACAATGAAGAAAATGTATATGGAAAGCTTGCATCAAGATATAACTCTGTAGATAACAACTGGGGTGTGAAACCTTTCATTTATATCTCAATATGGTTCTGAAAATTTTTAAGCAAAAATTGAAGGGATGCAATAGCATTTTGCAAATTCTAACCCGCCCCGCACAGTGGGCTCATAGGGGGGAATAATACAAAATAGCATCATTGCACGATTTTCTATAAGGAACCTACTTCAAGGCCTAGTTCTAAAAGTTCCTTATTTGTAGACCTCAAATCAGCAAATTGTAGCACCACATATGGAAGTCATACCTGTCATTTGGCAGTAATGTGTGATGCGCAGTGTTCGCAGTCAAAGCGCGCATATAAGGACGCACACTCAAATTCTTTCCAAAACTGGAAATATGCCTTATTTGTTGTTATCCTCGTTTGCGCTTTCACTGCATAACCATATTTGATTTGCAGTCCATTTAATAGAGATTACTTTGATATAAATATTATTATACTAGTCCGTAGAAAAGTGTCGTTCTTTTTCATTTTGTTTTTGCAAGCTCATAGCCAAATGTTGAATAGATTTATATGCGGATCGAATTTGCGGATCGGTGAAGTTACGGAATACCTCGGTTACACGAAATTAGTTACCGATACGAGGCCATAACCATCGAAAGCACAGGAGTTACAAATTCTCCTTCGAATGGTGTTTAAGTTAATGTGAAGTGTGTGAAAAAAGTTCCGTCTTTTTAGCGTTGAAGTTGAAGGGGAATGATTTCTATGTTGAACTTTTGCAAAGTGACACTCGCTCGCGCTGTTGGTGTTTTTTTCCAACTTGGATTTTGTGGGAATGAATAATGATGAAGGATCGTCTTCAAGGGATGGCCGAGGAAGATTTACGTATGGGAATGCCGATGAACCTCAATTTTTCATCCAAGAAATTAACCAGTAACTACTCTATTGATCACTTATCCTCTGCTACTTGAATTTAGCAACGGCTTCACTAACATTATTGGACTCTGATGGAAAATTACATGTGCTTGTTAATTTTGTAGCTCTTATCGGGTCAGTTCAAAAATACGTCATGCCTTAGGAGGGGTACATCGAATGACGGGTTGTTACAGCTTTTTAGGGCGAGGAGCTGTTGAAAAACCGCGAAGTCACGCTCCAATTATCTGAGCATGTTATTTTTGTCAATTCTTGTTTTTCTTCATATATATTTCTGAAAAATGAAGTTCATATAGCTTTTTGGATATGCGTGCTGCAAAAGATGCACACACTTGCTGGTTTTTGTGCATATGCTCTTTGGAATAGCTAAAAATTTGCCCCAGTCATTTTTATCACGTATTGTGACATAACAGTGGAAGGGGGTTGCATTTCTGGTTGTTTTGTGATACTGCATTATAATGGTAAGGGAGGAATCAAAATCCTTCTAGATTCGCATGACTTATTTTTTGAATGCTCCCTCTCCTGAAGCTCACTTTTTGTAAATTCATGGAAAATGGATAGACCAATTACTATCATAATTATGGTGCATTTTGTCATTTTCTCTGTTATTTGTCTCAGTTCTCTTGGCCCTTCTTGTGTCCCTTTCATGGACATGTGTAAGCCTCACTGTCCTAAATAGCACACACACTGATTCCTTTATTTCAAAACTGTCATGTATTGTAATTTGGGCCCTGGCATATTGTACTACCAGAATAAGCCTTAGAATGAGCCAGCACTGGTTTTATTCCATTTTTATCTTGCTAAAGTGAAAACTCTGCTTTTTTCTGTAAGTCAAGTGTCAGTAATAGACTACCTGCAATAGCAGAGTTTGAACCTGTGTTGTTTGAAAATTTAGACATAAAATTTTGCATGTCTTTCATAGATTATTCCTTATTGTCAAATCTAGTAACCATTATCTTAGGTATTTGATGTTCAGAATCTCTATGGAAAGAAAGAGACAATCAAAAAATATTGATTATGCAACAATAGTTGAAATTGTGCAAGAAATTTTCAAAGAAGCTAAATTAGATGTTATTGCAACTGAAAGAATAGTAAGTTGTATAAGGAAGAAAATACATCAGCTGTTATCAATAGGAGTAAAACAAAAGAAATCTGGAGGGCGACAGTATGGAGTCTTTTTGGACAGGCTTAAGGCCTCAACACCTTATAAATTGAAAGTATATGTACATGAAACAGACAAGTTTAAGCTATTGAAAAGGAATGAAGAGCTTGCCATGGAAAAGCAAAGCCTTGAGCAAGAGCTAAAAGTGTCTCGTGATATAATGGAAAAGCTGCAAGACGACCTAGACAATGCAAACGAATCTGCAGGCTTTTGGAAGAAAAGATTCAAAAGCATTGTTAGACAGCAAATAAGGCAAACAAGAGAGAGAAAAAGGCTTAAAAGGAAAGGTTATAGTGAATACTCAGAGAGAAGCAAATATAGAATTAAAAATGAGATAAAGGAAGAATGCCAGTCAGCCTTAAATTTTCTTGGCTTATTTGACCTAGTGCCATATCAAGTGAAATTTTATGACCCCATAGGGGAAGTATTTGATTCTTTTTCATTAATTGATGAAGAGGAGTTCAACCATAACTTTTTGGGTCAAGATGAAATGGATAGTGAAAATAGTGATCAGTTGGACGAAATTAATATGTTACTCTATGTGAAGGATAAATTTAACATTTCAAATACAGCTTGGCAGGAGCTTTCTATAATTTCTGGAGGCCTACCATCTGCATATAGCTTGAAAAAACGGATTGATTCCTTAAATAAACATTGGCAGATTTCCTCCACACCTGGTGATTCAGTTGGTGTTCAAGTGAAGATTGAGGATAGCCTCAAGGACCAAGCCAAAAGACTACTAGAAGAAAATAAGATTGAGCCAAATGAGACTCTTCAGATAAAATTAAGTGGAGATGGAACAAGAATAGGCAAAAGGTTGCAATTGTTCAATTTTACCTACTCAATCATCAATGAGGGAAAGTGTACTGCAACTGAGAAAGGAAACTATATTCTTGCAATAGTGAGGACAAAGGATGATTATAGAGGTATAAGAGATTCCCTCAAAGATATAATACAGGAGGTTGCAAGTCTATCATATGTAATAGTTGCAGATAACACCTTGAATTTGGAATTCTTTCTTGGGGGTGACTGGAAGTTTTTAGCAACAGTCTGTGGAATTGGCCCAGCCAACCAGAATTTTGCTTGTATATGGTGCCTCTGCCCAAAGTCTTTAAGACATGATACATCAAAATTGTGGCCACTCAATGATGTGCCATCAAATGGTTCAAGAACAATTGAATCAATACAGAAAGATTCAAAAGGTAGGAAGAACAATTGTCAAAATGAACCACTTTTTGCCTGCATAAAGATGGATCATGTCATAATAGACACTTTACATCTATTTCTCAGGATCTGTGATGTACTGATTGAAAATCTCATCATAGAGTTGAGAAGGGCAGATGCTATAGAAAATAGAGTCTCCCGTGGTACTGTCAATTTGACGAAATGTCCTCACATGGAAAGGTACATGCATTTTCTTAATTCCTTGAACATCCCATTTACTTGGTCAGTTAATCGGGATACAGGCAAGTTGCAATACAGAGACCTAACAGGGCCTGAGAAAATGCAAGTGATTGAAAACATTAACATAAAAGAATTACTCCCATCTTATAATGATGCTGAGACAGTTCAATCTGTTTGAAAGAAATTCCTCCTCCTCTATACTAACATGCGACAAACATTTCATAAACATGAGGAAATAGATGCATTTTCTCAATCTGTTTGCACATGGATTCAAGATTTCTTGAGCATTTATCAGACCATAGATGTCACACCCTATATGCATGCTTTTTGCTGTCATGTTCCACAGTTTCTAAGGCTCTATGGAAACATTGAATATTTTAACCAGCAAGGTCTTGAAAAGTACAATGACCAGGCCTCTAAGGACTATTTTAGGTCCACAAATCACAGAAACAGGGAGGTCCTTAATCAACTGTTTCTGAAGAAACACAGAATACAGTTTTTTGAGGCAAGAGGAGCAGAAAGAGTTAAAGGAAGTTACTGCTGCAGAAACTGTGGAGAGATGGGGCATTCTATTAAGAAGTGCACCAACAAATGCACAACATGTGGGGTAGCTGTTTGCCTTACACATCTTTTCAAGGTTGATGGAAAATGGAAGAAAGGCTGTAAATAAATCCTATAAGCTGAACTTCCATGTGACTACATAAGCAGATTTTCATTCCTTACTTTATGCATGCAATTTACGTTCTGTTTTCAAAAAGCTTCTTAACTACCCTTTGTATACTATTGAAAAATTTCTATGTCCTTGTTTATGGTGAAAATGCAAAATACTACTGCAAAAATAACTCCTTGTATTTGGCAGCATTTCCAGTTCCCCCTACAAAGCTAAAAACAAACAAAAGTTCTTGTTCATATTTATATGGGAGAAATCTATCACCAACTGGTATAAAGTCATCGAGTGGGGGCCTCCTATGAATCCAAAAACAGACAGTTCCGTCAACAACATAACCAAAATCCCCGAAATGATTTTTAACTCTAACATTCCATCTCCTCCCAAGTAAACTATCAAGCTCTTCATTTTGAAAACATTTGCGTTTGCTTAATCTGGTACCATCATCAGGGGTACCAATGGTTGAGAAAAAATTTTCATAAACATCCGGATCGATAATCATCTCAATCCTGCCTTCTGGATCATTTCTCCTTCCAGACCCAAGTTGTCTTTTAATATGAAGACACAATGATGCACAGAATTTCTTGCATCGCTCAGCTAATGTAGACTCGCATTGTACAGGCAGCCTTTCATATTTTGCTATCGGAAATTCTTCGTCGTCAGCAATGGCTTTCCATTCATCAAATTTCTCTTCATATCCAATAAAATGCACCTTTATACGCTTAGATGCAGAGTCAATTTCTTTAATTTCAATATCATACAAATTTGTATCAGCTTTTACCTTTCTGTTGGATACTTTTTGAATAGTTATCGACTCAGAACTTGCTTCAGAGCCGAAGCGCTCAACTGGCCTGCGACTACGCTGAGATTTGCGAATGGAAGCCATTGCTGAAATTAAGAACAGCCGTGGGGTGCGCAGTTCATGCGCACCAGTTCAAGTTTTTACTTAGTCGCTGGAGTTGTGACACAAGGTAACAACAATAAGTTTCATATGAAAAGTTCCTTATTAGTTCCTTAATTGTCACTACACGTCAAGTGCCATAAAAATAGTACAGAAACAGGAAAAACATAAAATTTTGAATTTTGCTTTTACTTGCGGTTATAACCGAGGAGCAAAAGCACAAAGAAGGTAGGAACAAAGTTCTACAAGTTCAAAAGTGAAATGTTAATCAATGAATATCATGTCTATTCCATAAATGTCATCCAATGTAATATAATCTTCGCTTGAATCTTCATACAGATTTGACAGATAAGTTCTTGATGCTTGCAGTTATAAAAATCTTAGAAATCGAAAAGTTCCTCAGGGATTTCGTTTTTAGTAGTATAAACTCTTTAAATACTTCGACCTTCTACATGTAGGTTCCTTATAAATCGGTTCCTTATAAAAAAAGAGCGTGTATACAGGAATACAAATTTACCAGAAAGAAGTCACTAAAATTAACAAGTTCCTTTCAAGCCCGTAGCTAGACGTATGCTTCAGGGGTGGCAAAATTGTCTTGGGAAATCATGTGACACAAAATCTGAGAGCCTATTTCAGACTTATTTGCTTTCACAATTGTCAAAATCAAACTGGTAAATGTGTGCGCAAGGAAAGAATGGACTGTCTCGGAAGGGCCAAAATTGAGATCAGTCAAACTTCACGAGATATCTCCTTAGCTACAAGATAGGACAATAACAAAGAACTGCAGAAAAATTTCAAGGGGTGGCAAAAAGCTTGGCAGCCTATAATACAGGGGTGGCATTTGCCACCCCATGCCACCCCATAGCTACGGGCCTGGTTCCTTTGTAACGATAAATGTCTCAACTCTAATACGAACTCTTAATACGGTAACGGCAGCAACAAATCCCAAAACAGCAATACTCTAAACACGACTGACGACTTCACATAAAGACCGACTACATAGAACATTACACGCTTACTTGAAACTAACACACATGACGTAACAAAATAATTTTAACATATGACGGAACTAAGGGGGCAGTGCAATGGCATGGTAACACAACACAGAAAACAACAATATGTCACGGACAAGCAAAGCAACATAATAACAGTAACAGTGGGAGATTATGATGAGGCAAGATTTTGAATAATGACGACGAGGCAACAAAAAACGGAACACAGGAAAATAGAACCAACGTTACTTAACATGATGAAATCAAAGATAAAAATATAACTAGTTTTATAACAATAGGATTAAAATTGTTTTCCTTGCATTAGCTTTTGGCATGTCCTCAGATTTCGGCTGATTTCAAATCGTGCTATTTATGTTCATTTTGAGGGCATATAAAGGACCAGTCATTTAATATCTAGTGGTGGGGGAGGGACTGGAGTGATTTGGCAAATTTTGTCGGAAAATTTGATGGCCCACCTCCAGCACTCAAAAAAATTCAAAAACCCATCTGATAAAATGTTAAAAATTTCATGCCCCCCAACTTAAACTCCTTAAAACACATAAAGATGAAGTTTATGAGATCACCACTAAAGATATAGTAGATTGAAAGAAAAGATGGGCTGGTTCCCAGATATCACATATAGGCTTTGAAGTTTCTCATTTCAAATGGCTGTTTTGATACAGGTGCTGTTCCAGTTGTTGAGAAGACGGTTAGTGCTCTTGCTGTAAAACAAACAACTGCACTTAAAGCAAGCAAAAGGAAGTTATTGAGAGCAACTGCTAATAAGAGGCAGTGTAGCATTATTGAAATGATGACTATCAACAAGAGAACTACACCTAGTGTCTAAACAGATGCTGTCCAAGCTGTTACCTTAGATGAAACTGATCTTTCAGATTTAGAGTCTTATTCTGGAACCTGTTCTTCTTCAAACTCAGGTGAAATTGGCAGTTAGTAAAAACGAATAAATACTAGACACTGGATGCTGAAATTCTAATTTGTATGTTGCTTGAGAATTTCCTCAGTTTATTTCAATGATGAAATATTTTTGAGAATCTATCAAAAAATATTTCATTGCCCATCTCATTATTACAGAAAAATTTGGTAGCCCATCTTCATGCCCAAAATAAATTTTATGGTCCATGCCAGATCACTCCGGTCCCCCTAGTAGATATTAAATGACCGGTCCCTATTGATGCAAATTTTCCTGCCATTATCAATGTTCACTCTTCTACAAGGGTAAATCTCAAATTAGTACCATGAATGCTGAAGACATTATCACACTGACCCAGTTATTACAACAGTGATTTTAGAAATACACAATCATAGCAGAATTTTACGTAGACTCCAGCTTTCTAGTCTAAATTATGCCCTGATGGTGCACCTTTTTGCTAGAGGCTCCAAACCTTTCAGAAAAGCCTTGAATCATTTTTAGTAATTTTCCGTAAGCCACATGGCGGCATTCAGAAGTCAAACACCTAGCACCATTGCTGCAACAAGTCAGAAAATAGAGAAGTTTCGCAACTGTGAAAAGTTTGTTAAGGACAAGGACAGGACTTATATTTGTAACTTATATTCGGTTTCAATCCTAATTTTTAAACATGTACTGTATAGTTCGTATTGGAATCCTAACCAGACTTCTGCAAACCTGAACAGTTCAGCAAATTCAGTCCAATTGTGAATAGCAGAGTGATATAGATAATTGCTTAGAAATCAATGTTATAACAAAACATCTACCGTATCAACTGTACCAAGTTGCTGCACTCCCCGAATGAAAGCTTGTAGATAGTTTCAGGGGCATCGAAACTGGATATGAGTTGATTTTCTCCACCATATTTTTAGAGGCTTTCATTCCCCACAAAGAGTCACCACAAAGTTTCAATGTGGTCAGTGTTGCCAATAATCCTGTATCGTTGAACGGTATGTGATACAACAATTTTGGAACTTTTTATTAACTCAAACTTGTAGCTGCAATTCAGGTGGACTTTTTGTGACATTCTTTTTTGAAAGTGGTAAAATAAAAAGGTATTCGTTTCACTTTATAATTCAACGCAGACTGAGGTTGGGTTGAAGTAGCTATTATGTGTTGGAATCCTTTTGTTCAGAAAGGTCTATTTATGAATAAAATTTTGCTCTCCTTGAATGGTTTCACATCAAAAATATTGTAAAAGCACAAAATTTGATATTAAACTATTGGAATACTGCGTAATAAAATATGCAACTTTTAAGAAGTTGTATGGTGAAAGATGCATTGAAATAGGATTTGATACACTCATATTATTCAACACATTTGTCGAGAATAAGGAACTATAAAAGACAATTTTTTATGTCTTCATATTTCAAAAGCGTTCAAAAGTGATGCTGTAGCCAACACATACAAGCAGAATTCGGAGCTTATTGGCGACCCTGGTGAACCCAATAAACTTGGCCCCTCCACTTTCAAAATTGTTTCGACGCCCCTGAGTTTGACAATCGAATCACAACTCAAGTGCGATCAAGGTCTATCTAGACTTTCATGTTGAGAAATGTCTGGCTTTATCAATCTTTGCATAGGTCCTATTTCATCATGGCCTAGCCAAATGAATCCGTTGTGCCCATGTATCCAGAGTCATAAATGACTGAGTCCCAACCGAGGTTAATTCTTTGTAATGTAAACACACACCACCCAGCTTCGCCCCAAGTTAAAGCCAACCCGCTATAGAGGGATCGCCCTCGGTCCAATTTTATATTATTTAAATTGTATATGGAATGCAGAAATTTGATAAACATCGAATATATTAATACTCGGTAATTCTATTACTGAGTATGCGTAGAAGATAAGGGTGCAACAACCAAGCAGTGTCAAACTTAATTACCGGGATCTCAATACGAGCGGGAGGTTGAAGAAATTTTTACCAGATCCATAGTAAAGAAGATCAGCTATCAGAGGAATAAGGAGAATTTCAGGGAAATAAAGCAATTGAAATGGGTGTAGCTCAGATTATTGATTAGCCTTCATAACTATTGAAAGCAGAAGGACGATTAATGTGCAAGGTAATACTTGAATTCAGTGATGTTTGTGTTTTTTGGCCCCCTAGATAATATGGACTGCTTTCCAATAAATTCAAAATTCCTCGGCCAGTGAGTGAGGCACTTCATATCTTTAGATTCCATGGTGGAGTCTGCCTTATGGCTTTTTCGTTAATACCCTTACTTTGTTATTACGGCCACATTTGGTTGGCCAGGAAAAATGTCAATACCTAGTCTCATAAAAAACCCTATTAATGTGGCCACCGGCCTATATAATCTTGTTCGTTTAACAAAGGAACTTTTGATAATTACTCCTTGTTCCTTGTTTCCTTGGGCTTGCTTCTTGCTATTTAGTTTTTGTAATTTCCGTAATTTCAATTATGCGTCTGTTTGGTGGGTGTGCCTCGCAGAGAGATTATTTTCAGTATCCAGAAGGACTTTATATTCCTTAACATATTTCTCTTGTTCTGTAAATCTGTAAATGCAAGAAACTTCCGTGCCTTATCCACATCCTCTATTTACAGTTTTTCCAGCAATCCTCACATATACTGTGAATCCTGTTTTTATTAGAAAATGCCAGCTAAACCATACAACCTTGCTTTGTACTTGCTAGTGCCCATGATTTCCATCTCACAACTCCAACTGTATTCTTGTCTTGCATAATTTTCGGCTCCTGTTGCAAGTTCACCACTTCCCTTATTTCGAGTGTATAGGCGTTATTATACTCATGGTAACCCTTGATCATCCATGATTAAAGAGAACGGTTACTCAGGAAGTTATCATATATTTACAAACAAAGAGCAAAGTATTAATCAGGATTTCAATTGTTGTGATGTAACATGCTTTCTATAATTATACCTACGTTCCCTGATGCCTATTAAAGAAATGGTTGCTTAGGAATTTAGTAATGACTTCTTCATATCAAACTCCAACATTTGACCTTTCCTAGTTAATACTGTCACCCTTTTAATACGGCTAATGTTTGGTGTCACCCCTGTTGGTGTCCCGTTGGGGGCTATATTAACGGGTTTTCACTGTATAGCAAAGAGGATACTTTTTGTATCTAGACCTCTAGATTAAAAGCATCTCATTCTTTCTATTACTTTTTAAGAATATTTTTATGGAACTTGCAACTTGTTAATGGGGGAGGGGGTTCTTTAATTTTAGGAATTAGGTTTTAGTCTTGCGAAGTGCTAGAGATTATTTACCTGATAGATTTTGTCACTTTATAAAAATAATACTCTTTTAAAATTCATTTATA
Source organism: Mastigias papua (assembly GCA_964019165.1). Classification (NCBI taxonomy): domain Eukaryota; kingdom Metazoa; phylum Cnidaria; class Scyphozoa; order Rhizostomeae; family Mastigiidae; genus Mastigias; species Mastigias papua. Next base: position 6,165,871 of record OZ025287.1, on the reverse strand, counting down.
TAACTCATAGACTACGATGCAATATCAAACCTCACTAGCCTCGTTGCAAGTGATGATAAGCAAGCAAGCATGCAAACAAACAAACAAAAAACCTGGGAACTACAAGTAACTAGAATGAAATCAAATCAGGACAGGTCCAGGGTTTGTGTCTGCGTCAGAAAGTGTAATAGTAGGCTGATTATGTTGGAAGCCTTTGTGATGACGAAATGAAAATGAATTTTGCTTATATCTATAGCTTTGCACATTTAAATAAACGAGTCAACGGAGCGACAGAAAATGCCTAAATAACTAACAGACAGATATACAAAATTAGCAACAGAAAATTGAGAGTTAATTGTTTGGGGAAGCTGTTGGTAGTTACCTCTTTTCCTTTGTGCATTGAAGTTCGAGTTTTCTATTTGCATACAAGTGACGAAAAACGAACAACCCAGCACACAAACAAAAAATGAAATCAAATCAAGACAAGTTGAATTGGAATAGACAGAAAAGGTCTATAAATAGAAAATTAGTTTTATAAAGATATTTAAAATGCAACATAGCTTCAACTCAACATTTATGAAAGAAGCATTTGTTTCTAAAAATAACCAGTATGCTCTTAGATATGAACCTTTTATCAAGGTTCTAAGACCCCCAACTACCACTTTTGGGGAGAATAGCTCTTCTTTCCTTGGGGAAAAGTTGTGGGATGAACTGTCTATAGAAACAAAGCAATCTCTAAACTTGAATCAATTAAAACTCCCATAAAAACTGGAAAACAGAAGAATTTAGCAGTCATTTATGTAGGAGCTATCTGGATCAGGTTGGATGTATTTGATAGAAAAAATAATAGCATACTGCTGGAAAATGGTGTAAAACAGAATTTTGTCAGTATTTTTGGTTATTTGTTTTTTCATATTTTGTATTTAATTTGTATATAACTGTATATTTTAACCATATACTTTGCTACTTAGCCGTAAATGAGGCCTCAATTAGCTCTTTTAATTAGCCACTTTTCCAGCCTACTGTAAACAAATTGATTATTGTTATTATTATATTATTAGTAACTTATCAACATTACTAATAGATGTAGATGTAGTTGCCCCAATAAGCCATGCAAAAATCCCGACTTATTAGAAATATGAAAATCATCATTATTTTTATTAGTATTATTTTTGTTTTATATTTATTTGTTTTTTTTCTTCGTTACTATTAATGCTATCTACTTTCTATAGATTTTCATGGAATCTATGTTTATTTAGTATACCTGACAGCCAGTTGTACGTTGCCTAATTTAGTGAGACGTATGATTGTCGTATTTAGTTGATATATGTTAAAAAGATTCGAAGTTTAAAAAAATTTTTATTGTCCATCATGTGCATCATAGATAAAGTTCTCTGGAATGTTCAAGCGTGTTATTCTCTGAGAGCGGGTGACAACAAGTCACCAAGGGTCTCAAAGTTCCTTTCTTGTGATCTCTAAAGAGATAAAACTTTTCGCAATATCCCAGCTGAGCCAAGCAATGCTGTTTTCTGGATAACATCTGTCGCAATCTCTACTCCCAACTTTTTAATATGCTTTTCAAACTTGTCTGAGATAACTCCTAGGCTCCAATCACTACAGGCACTACTGTTGCATTTCTCATTTGCCATACATGTCCAATTTCCTCCCTCAAGTACTGATACTTTTCAATTTTTTCTAGTTCTTTTTCTTTTACTCTTGAATCTCCAGGTTCCGCAATGTCTATTATTTTGACTTCTTTGTTCATTTTATCTACCTACACAATATCCGGCCGTCTTGCCTCAATCATTCTATCACACTGGATCGTAAAATCCCATAAGAGCTTATAATTCTCATTTTCAATTATTGCTTCAGGTTGCTGATTATACCATCTATCAGCTCTCTCAAACCCCCCTCTGATACAGAGTTTCCAATGAATGTATCGTGCCACATTATCATGCCTTCTCTTATACTCCCGTTGTGCCAACTTGCTATATTCACTAACTAGATGACTAATAGTTTCCGTGTTCTCCCCGCACATTCTACATATAGGAGACTCAGAGCTCTTATCAATATATAACTTTGTATAATTTGTTCTTAAAGCTTGTTCTTGAGCACTGCAGATCAATGCCTCTGTACATCCCTTCATATCTCCTTTTGCAATCCAATGCCATGACCTATCCCAATCCACCCCCTCTTTGTCCCTCAAAAACTGTCCATGCATTATTTTCTGCTTCCATTCGTCTTCTCTTTTCTGGCGATGAAACCTTTTATACTCATTTGGTTCAATTGCTTCAGCAACATTAACTATATCTGAATCCCCGACCTTTCTCAAAAGTACCTCTCTGCTGTTCAATACGTACCAACTCAAACTATTTTCCTCTCCCCTTACACAACATTCACAACTTATAAGACCTCTTCCCCCTCTTCTTCTTGATACGTATATTCTTGCAACATCGCTTCTTGGTGGGGTTCTTTTTTATTGTCATGATTTTTCTTGTTTTCTGTCAAGCTTTGCAGTTCATTCGTATTCCATCCAAGTATACATGCTCCTTGTCTCATGAATGATACCGCCCATACGTTTACTGCCATTAAGTTGTTCCTACAGTTCAACTTTGATCTCATATTTTGTTTAGTGCGCCTCAGGTATTCTTTTGAGAACATTTCCTTAATCTCATTCCCCTTTATCTTATGAGCCTCTAAAATACCAAGATATTTGTATCCTTCAAGATCAATGGCCTTAGTACTCTCTCCATTACCTAGGTTTATGTCTTTACTTTCGACTAGCTTCCCTCGTTTCATGATTGCAACACCACACTTCTTCACTCCGAATTCCATTCCAACATCATGGCTTATCACCTTGACTGTTGATATAAGACTATCAATTTCAGTTTTGTTCTTCGGACTTATCTTCAGATCAGATCATCTATAAACAACAGATGGTTGATTTTCACATCGCAAGCAAGTACCCGGCTTTTGCCTTCAGCAACACCTTTGATAATGGTATCATGCAAATTACAAAGATCAATGGGGAAAGACTGTCTCCCTGAAAAATCCGTCTTCTAATATTTACATTGACGAGTGACGTACAACTTGAGGTTAATTCAGTTTGCCAATTTTCCATAGAGCGCTCAAGAAAAGTTGTCACATTCTGTGGTACCTGTGCCAGTTGCAAACATTCGACTATCCAAGAGTGGGGTACCATGTCATAAGCCTTCTTATAATCTACCCATGCCATTGCAAGATTCTTTTGTCGTCTTTTACTGTCATTGAGAATCATCTTGCCGATCAAAAACCGATCCTTTGTTCCTCTGCTCCTTTTCCTACACCCAATAACCAGTAATCAATCCTGTCATCAACTTCCAAAAAAGTGGCAGACAGGATATTGGCCTATAGTTCTCAACCACATTTCCTTTTTTTGGGTCTTTCTGACACAATACCGTTCTACCAGTTGTCATCCAAACAGGCAAGGGGGCTCTGTTGTTTACTAATTCATTCATTTGTTCAGCGATTCTATCATGCAGAGATGTCAGTTTCTTTAACCAGTAGCCCTGTACCCCATCAGGTCCAGGTGCTTTCCAATTTGGTATCTTCTTTACCCGTTCAGTCACCATCTCGAGAGTTATTGCTATATCCTGCTGATTTACTTTATCACACTCCTCTCTCAAGTCCTTCAACCATTGAGCATCCCTATTGTGTTGAGCCTCATTTCCCCAAATAGTTGACCAAAATCGCTCACTTTCTGCCGCATCTGGTGTTACCACTCCGTACATTAAGTTTTCAATTAGGACTTTTGATGGATATTTATCACTTTTTTAATTGTTACGTAGTGCGGATTTGTGACAACTAATACATGCATGATTTTATTCTCATTTTGTACTGCACATAGATAGAGGGCCCCTTGGAAGCAGCAATGCCTGAAGGGCTACTCTTCTGAAACATTTCATAAAGTACTTACAATTATTATAGTAATTTTGTTGAAACGTCATATAATTGAATATACCTTTCTTTACCATCATACACCTCTCTAATTCTATGTTGTGTATAATTAGCTATTTGCCATTTCTACGTGATAAAGCAACAGCAATAACAACAACAACAACAACAGCAACACTTTCTTTAACATAGTGGTATATAAAAACAGTGATTAAAATTTAATAATGCAGGGTTTGTCCAAGGTTGTTTCTAATATAGATAATATCTGCATTTAACCCTCTATTCATAATTTTCTTCACAATGTATCTTGATGAGGGCTTGTCCAATTTGAGGTATTCCAGCAATGAAAAGAGGTAGCCAGACGATTTATCCAAATGTCCCAGAGTACTCATCGAGAGACTGATAAATTTGATGTTAAAATAGGTAGGAGTTAATGAGTGGAGAATGCTGATCACATTGTTACAGGTTGCAAAATGTTGATACAAAAAGAATACAAACAACGGCATTGCAAAGTTTGTCTCAATTTGCACTGATCACTATCTGGAAAGTTTGTATATTATGCTTTCGATGAATGGTACAATGACGTACCGGAGAAAGTGTTAAATGAAGCTGGTAAGCCAAAGTTCCTATGGGACTTTTGCATCCAACAGACAGGAGAATTAAACATGGAAGATCACATATAATTGTATATAATGATAAAATAGGAGAATGTCTCATAAAAAATGCTGCAATACATACGCACAAGAATATCACAGTTAACGAAATTAAAAAAATAACAAAATATGCCAAACTAAAAATAGAAATATCGAGAATATAGGGATATTCAGAAGCAAAAGGCAGAGTTATATCTTGGTTATTGGAGCATAAGGATCAATTTAAAAAGAGCTATCATACGAGCCAACAGTGAGCTGAAAAGAGTTTGCAATAAACTGCATTGTTGAATTATGACACAATGTAAAACCTCCTCGATCAAAGTAAGTTCTGCAGCCTGCAACAGCATGTAATAAGCTTTTGGGAAGAAAGCAGAAAGAACAATGGGAAGTTTTATTAACATTTCATCTAGAAAGATTGATCGGAGTTGCTAATGAGTCATTCAAGTACCTTACAGTGAAATTAAAGCTGTTATTTGGCATGTTGCTCAAAATAATGGACAAAACAGAGTTTGCCCTTTTCATTGTTTTAACTTTAGGACGTTATTCTGAAAAGTTTAGCGTTGAAGAAATTTCATTGAAGAAAGGTGTAGATTTAACTCAAACCGTATTTTGTTCAGTGTTAAAGTTCTTTATCAAAGACTGAATACTGTCAGGAATGAGATGGCAAGAAGAAGCAGAAGATATGAGATTATGATGGATTACGCTTAAGTCATTTCTGAGATCAAGCAGCGTTACAACCAGAGAACGTTGCTTTGTATGGGCTTTGTTGAATAATATGGGCTCTCATAGAGGAATGGTAGAAAATAGGCTTCGTTGTCACTTGCTGGATCACAAAGGGCTCCTGGAAGACCTTGAATGATTGCAGGCGATGACGAGAGGCTTTCGACTCGTTGTTTTATTAAACCATATTACTGTGTGCTTTTCCGTGTAAGTGTATCAGTCACAGCATCCATTTATCCCTCCAAGGTGACCATGATTCAAAAAAGTATATTGCAGGGGACAGCAACATAAACTAACTTGAAAAGTTTGGGAACCATTGTTCTAGAGTACCAGAAATCTTGGGTTCAAAACCTTTTTGAATTTGAATGTAATTAATTTGCTTTAAAGTTGATAGTACATGGTGCAATTTTCCCTGGCAACTTGCGTCGTAATGAATGGTTAATGAAGGGATTGCAAAGCGTTTATGTTTGGGGTGTTACATGTAGCAGCGATTTTTGCATCTTGAAACGACTTCTGCAACTTGCAACGGCTAGCACCACCTTATGTGATGAAAACCTTAAATTACGCATTCACCTAGTGTATGATTGCGTGGCAAATTGCAAAGATCGATGTTACACAGTGCAATGGCTATAAGAATGCGGGAAAATCGTTGCGAAAAGTAAAACAGAGTTCTACTTTTGGCAACCATTACGAGAGCATACAAGCGCTAGCTTTAGTAATTCATACATGTAATCACGAAGGCAGGATGTAAATATTAATGATGATGATGATTATTATTATAAAACCTAGTTATAAACAAACCCGATTTTGGTTCATGATCAGAAAATGCTCTAAAACAAATATCTGATCAACATATTTTACTGTTTGCCACAGAAACAAACCTTGGACCCGTCCTGATCTGATTAGTTAATTGTAGCTACTGTGGGTTTGCTTGTTTATTTATTCGTCACTTGTAATCAGGCAAGCCGATCCAGACTATCCTTAGCAGTGAGGCTTGATATTGTATTCGTAATGTTTGAATCATATGAATGAAGTTTGATCGTGAAAGCCATCATTATTTTTGGCGGTCACAGGTACATGGAGAGGGACATCTCGTAAAAAGCTATATACAGAGCTAGGCTGGGATTCATTGAATTCTCGAAGATGGAGTAGAAATCTTACTTTCTTCTTCAATTATTTCAATACTCTTAGGGGTCAGTCATTTTTAACTCTGGGTACCGGGGTGGGTTAGAATTTACAAAATGGTCAAAAGTTTTATACCACTTCAATTTTTATCCGAAAAGTTTCAACCCAATTGAGAAATAAGCAATAAGTTTCACACCAGAGTTGCTATCTACCCTGTAAGGATTTCAGGGTAGATTTCTTCACTGCTACTTTTAAAGTAGCAATTGCCACTTTCTACTTGAAAAGATCACTTATAAAAATGTGTTCTGCAAAATTGCTTCCTTGGAAATATTACCAGAAAAACTTTGTACAAAATATTATAAATATCGTTCTTTATGAGATTTCTTTGCATAAGCTGATTTGTGCTTGAAATTTCATTTGAACAACCAGCTGTGATTAATGCTAATAAGAGCACCACAATAACACAGGATACCACAGAAAACTTAAGGTGCCTCACTACTAATTATTGGCTAAAAATTCCATTTTTGAACTTAAGTAAAATCCAGACCCATTTTCATTGTAGAATCCGATTATCGACACGAAAAATCTGTCACACAACGAACTATTGAGTATAATTTATCTTTTCAGGAACTAGGTGGCAAATTTTTTGCTTAGCAACCACTTAGTGATGAAATGTCCCTCGTGTTACTCAACTATGTTGGGTATTTGTCATGGAGAATTTATTACTTGTTCCTTTGTCCTCGATTCCACTTTTCCTTATTGAAGGAGGCTAAACAGTGCCCGAAAGAGGCTTTCGATACCCTCGAGATTTCAGGCACGACAATAACATCAGAAAATTTGAACAGCACGTTGCCAGTCTTTGACTCTGTATTTTATTCCCAAAATGGGTAATAAGGATGTAAGCAAGAAGAGAAGATATACCAGGAAGAGAAAGTTTCGAGGAAACAAGGAAACAGGGCCTAAACCACAGGCAGCTTCAACTCCAACTGCAGAACGGGTTGCAGGCCTAACTGAAGCAACATCAGGAACAAGTGCAACTGCCAAGAAACTTAGGCTCGAGTTTTCTGACCCAAGTAGTGATAAAGCAATGGGTATTACAATGGAAGAGACATTCATTCTCGTTAACATGTCTGTTTTACAGGCTGTTGTTGGGCTTATTGGACAGTGTCCAGACTGCTGTAGTAAATCTATTGAGATTGCAAATGACCTTAGCAGGAAAAAAGGTTTTGCAAACCTGTTGATACTTAGGTGCAAAGAATGCTTATGGCAGGAAGAGCTATACAGTTCCTGTAAGGTACTGAACACAGAAAAGCAAGGACCAAAGTATTTTGAAGTAAACACAAGGATGGTTGTTGCCTTTCGGGAGTTTGGAAAGGGCCTCACTGCTATGGAAACATTCACACAGTGTATGAACATGCCCAACTGCATCGGTCAAAAGCCTTATGATTCTATTCAGAAATCTCTTTTGAGAGCTTACAAAGAAGTTTCACAGTGGAGTCAGTCGTGTGCAGCTAAGGAAACCAGGGAAAAGCTTGGATTAACTTCTGATGATGCTGTTGCAGATCTAAATGTATCAGTTGATGGTACTTGGCAAACTAGAGGATTTTCATCACTGAATGGTGTTGTAACATTGATGTCAAGTATCAATGGAAAATGCCTTGATACAGATGTCCTCTCAAAAAAATGTAGGGCATGTCAACATTGGACAACAAGGAAGGGAACTCCAGAATATGATAGATGGAAGAATGAGCACAGCTGCACCATAAACCATAGAAATTCATCAGGTGCAATGGAGGTGACAGGTGCAATTAACATATTTCAACGATCAGTAGACTTTCACAAGTTAAGGTACGCTGGTTATATTGGAGATGGTGACAGCAAAGCATATCAAAATGTTGCTCAATCAAGACCTTATGGAGACATAGAAATAAAAAACTAGAATGCATAGGCCATGTGCAAAAAAGAATGGGCACACGTTTGAGAACTTTGGTGCATGAAATGAGAGGCAAGAAACTAGCAGATGGTAAGCCACTTTGTGGAAAGAATAGATTGACAAAGAAAAGGATCAACATAATCCAAAATTATTATGGTCTAGCTATTAGACAGAATATTACGTCAATGTATGCCATGAAAAAATCTGTCTTTGCAATTCTCTTCCACTTCTCTGACAATTCAGATTTGGAAGATCGTCACAAATTTTGCCCTCGCTCTCCTGATAGCTGGTGTAAGTATCAGTCAGATAAAATAACAAAGATGTCTACATACACAGAAAAGATTTCTTTTCCACCAGCAATAAAAACTGTGCTGTTGCCAGTTTTCGAAGATTTAGCAGCAGATAATTTATTATCCAGATGTCTTCATGGTCAAACACAAAATGTAAATGAAGCTTTGCATCAATTAATTTGGCAAAAGTGTCCAAAAACTGTATATGTAACAAGGTTAACAATTGAAATAGCCACTGCTTCTGCAGTTTTGCAGTTCAATGATGGGGCAACTGGAGTGAACCATGTGGTAAAGCGGTTGGGTATTTCACCTGGAAAGTATGCAGAAATTGCAGCAAAAAAAAGAAACAGGAAAAGGCTGAATGATAGTCTCAGGAGTGCCAGTCTTGAAGGGAAGCAGAAGAGAAGGAAGCTGAGGTCAAAAAAAAGGGATATGAGGACAAGGAAGAGGAGCAAGAGGGCCCAATATATTCATCTGGAGCATTTTGGAGACTGACAGCTACTCTCAAAACTTTGAAGATGATTTTCTCAGATTTCTGTAAATGACTGAAGGGTAATCTTCTGCAGATTCTCAGAATTTCATACTTAACTATATAAAAACCAAATTTTCACCATCACTGGATGGTATGCATATCTATCTTCCCTAGTAAAGTTTTTTAGATTTGAATAGAACTAGGGGATTAAGCTAATGAAATCATTCAGCCGTGAAATTTGATTTTTACAATTAGTGTCATATCTATAGAACTAAGTAAGATATCTTTACAAGTTTGGTAGGGAAGATGCATCCTCAAAAGATCTTACTATGTACAAAATTTCAGCTTCATATATTTTTTACAGAATTCTAGAGAATTTGCAGAAGGTTTCATATTTATGCACATTGTTATGCTAATTCATGCTAATTTATGCTAATTTTTATATCTCAAGTTTCTTCAAAAAATATGGTTTGCTATTTGGATTGGGTTTCCAGAGGTTGGAATAGATACAAAGCCATCTATCATATGTTCAAATAAATAGTAATGAGGAACCTTAAATGGGAGAAAAATTACTATTGGAGAAACTATGAAAACTAGATACATATATATACCGTGATCAATAGACTTCTGCAAATCATTAAGCTGATTTTCTTCAGATTTTGTCATTAAAGCATTTCATACCCCTCAAAAATTCTCCACATAGTTTCATACTCCTGAAGAGTCATTGGAAAAGCTTTAATACCCTCCCCAATTCTAGCCCGGCCCAGTAAATCTCCCTCTCCATCATTCTGGTTATAATCTTCACGACCAAGATGCTATTGGGCGATTGAAGGTGAGCACAGAAAAAAGCAACTTTCACTTGTCACATGACCATTACGTAATCGTATCTCTGATTGGCCACTTGGAAGGCAAGAAATGGGGAAGAAATTCATGGCCTACGAACATAAAGTATATTATTGTGAAATTCCTTGATAAGAACGTTGAGTATATTTGCTCTGTTTGCGGAGTAAGGGCTGAAACTTTATGGGCTGCTTTGAGCAAATGATACCGTGATTCAAATCACCTAGTGATTTGGGGTCTCCATCGGAATCATTGCCTTCTGCTACTACTTCAATGAAATACATTTAATATCTCTCGTGTCGTGAAGTTTCTTAACGTTCTTGCTTTTTCTGAATAGAAACAGCTTCATTTCAATGCAATAGAGTTGCTGTGCATTTGATTTTGCCTCGGTCCATCCATAGTCAATAGCACAGACTTCATTAGGCTATATTTTTCTCCCGCTTCTTGCCCCAGTTGAGATCAACCAATCAGAAATAGCATTACGTAATGGTCATGTGACATGTGAAATTTGCTCATTTCAAGTAGTTGTTTTTGCTCTGATTTCTGTGTTCTTTTTCCAGTCCTATGTTCTTCATTTGTCATGCAGTTGCCATCATATTGAATACGAAATACAAGTAAGAAAACAAGTGAAGATGATTTCAGAACTTTCGTTCAACTGCAAATTGAGATGCGGGAATAATTCACAGAAATTTAGAGGATGTATGCTTTGGAATATACTCCCTGATCCGAGAAAATCTGCCAGAGACAAAAGACATTTTAGAAACAGAATAAAACATTGGACTGGACACATATGAAATTGTCTAATTTGTGAATAAGCAACAAAGACCATTGTAAACAGGAAGACCAGTTGGCCTATATTAGTTTTTAACTAGTTCTTTTAGCCAACTTGAAATGGGTATATTATTATAATATTACTGCAGTCTTCTTTTGCATTTTTTAGCTCTTCTTTCTGTATTGGCCATGGGGTAGTCAGCGTATATTGCTCGCCATAGTGTTGTCTTGTAGTGTTTATAACGTAACATGAGAAACATTTGTTCACTGTACGTTGTATTGCAATAGTTATAAGGATAAGAAGCCATCATTTGCTGTAAACAGGAGAGGAGGAAGGAATACGATGCAATTATTGTATCGAAACATATATGTACAAACCAAAAGACAAAGTTGTCAGACTGAAATCTTCTATTTATATATTTGATATTAATTGTCGTCATCAATTTGGACCTGAACACCCAATTGCTTTGATAAATTTCGTAACTGTCGTTCATACATTACATTACGTTCAACTGATTTCTTGTAATTATATTTCAAATCTTCCAATTCTTCGAAAAAAGAAGGATCAAATGCTTCCAGTTCTCTTTTCAACTAAAAGAAACAAAACAAATTAAAAATACGCACAACTGCCTAATGATTAAATTCTGAAAATATATAGTATAAGCTCACCCTTATTCAGCAATCAGTTCAAAAGGATATGCATTGATTAAATAAATTGATTACTTTTGATTTCCAGCATTGTACAGGTAAGGTAACTGCAGCTCAGCGTCATTTAGGTCATATTTAACTTTGAAAAGGAAGGCATTCTAGGTGATTAACCTTGTTCATTGGCTGATGTTCCTCTACTCACAACTATTGACAGTGAAACTATGATGCCGTGTGGGTGTGTGTGTGTGTGTGTGTGTGTGTGTGTGTGTGTGTGTGTGTGTGTGTGTGTGTGTGTGTGTGTGTGTGTGTGTGTGCAACTAAAGCTAGCCTTCAACGCCCTCGTAATCACAGTATATCTCCTCAGAATTACATGAGTATTTTCCAGGTCAACTAGTTCATCACCTCTAAGAAGTGCGGATGGCAATACCGTATTTCCTCGAAAGAGCGCCCCCCTCGAAAGAGCGCCTCCCCTAAAGTACACATTTTTAAATGAGCGGCCCCCTTTAGTAATGATTTGCCAACGATAACGAATAGAATGAAAACAAGACAAACCAAACCACTCAAATCAAAGATGTGAAGACTGCTTGATCTATTGACTGAAAGAGGGACATATTCAAGGAACAGTTATCAATTTTGAGTGAACCAGATATGAATCCATTTGAAAGGCTGGTTTCAGAACAGGATATTCAGGGTTCATAGCCAAAACGTGACTCAAATTCCCTGACTTTTCCCTGCCTTTTCCCTGATGAATAGTCAAAAATACTCTCTTTTTCCCTGACCACAATTTCACAATTTTATAAAAAACTAAAGAAGATAGTAGACTTGTCATTCAAAAAGATGACATATGGGAGGCAAAATTAATTTTTATTAGTCTTTCAAAATGTGACTTTGTATAATCCTTTCTTAGAACCATTTGCTTCAACAACCATGTGGTTTCAATAAACAAATACCTGAAGAACCTTGAATTTACTGACGTGTTTCATAGCAGCAAAAATAAAATCTCATAAAAGAGCCACCCAAAGACAATTTCAAGAGAGAAAAGTTGGTAGCATAATGCTGGACTGATTTTTGACAGTTTTCTGACTCATTACAAGAGGACCTATAAAGAATAAAATGAAAAGATACACAATACAGACCACTTCAAGTTCACATAAGTTGTAAACAAATTTCAAATCAAACAGGCATGAGTGAGAAAAATAGGAGCTAAATTTTTATCATTGGATTGAAAGGACATTTATCAGTACTTTTTATGCACTTCAGACCTACCACAAGCAGAGCAAGAAAAATTAATGCAACTGATCTGCTTTTCAGAAACTTTTAGAGCTGCTAACTGGCATCAAAGCTCACAAGCAGCAAACAGATCCTGATAAAAAGAATATGAAATAATCTACTCTCAAGTACCAAATAATGGTTTCACCTAGCTTATCAATTTTTCGATTTGTTCCGACCTCTTGGACCTAATTAGGACCTCCTGTTATTAATTTTGAAAGAGAGTAAGTCTTTCGAACTAATTTATGAAGATTTTATGAAAATTTTTGGTGAACAGCAATAAGTAGCCAGGTGCTTCAGAATTTATTTTAGCTTCATGTTCTATGACATCGTAGCTTGACAAACTGAAATACGCTGCAATAATTCTTTGAAAACTATTTGCTGTTAAGTAACAGCAACAGATGATTTGTTTTCCCTGACTTTTCCCTGACTGGGATGAAAATTATAAAAAGTTGCCTGACAATTCCAGGTTTTCCCTGACTTTTCGTAAAAATTGCCTATTTTCCAGGTTTTCCAGGTTCAGTGTGAACCCTGATATTGCTGATGCTACACCAGAATCCAAGCTAATAGATATCGACGAAGAAGACGAAATTGATATTTTTCTTGTAACCCTTTCCTTTATATTGCTTTGTAAGCTTTTCAATTTTATATGGTTTTCTGGCTGATTCCCTTTTCCTAGTATTTCCTATCTCTTCATATGTTGCGTTTATTTGTGTACAGACAGCTATTGGGAAAGACTGTCTGTATGTCTATGAAATCAAATGAGTGCCCCCAAAGAAACAGATTTGAAATGAGCGGCCCCCCAAACGAGTGCCCCCGAAATGAGCGCCCCCTCAAATGAGCGTCCCCCTTCGAATGATCTCCTCCCCTCGAAGGCTGACATTTAAATGAGCGCCCCGGGCGCTCCTTCAAGGAAATACGGTATGCGAAAGTTAAATGAATTTTGGTGTGGTTTCAATCTTATTCTGACCTAGAAATCTGAAAATTATATGAAAGCTTTCTTATTCTTATTTTCTATCCAATAAAAATATAAAGGGAATCCACGATGTTCATTAACAAGCATCACGGAAATATCATTGCAAGGTTACCCGAAAAACTTTACATCTTGATACAACTATCTTAGAGTGTACTTCGGTCCTTCGCTGAACACGAGTCACCACTTACATAAAGTGCTTAAAACTGTTACAGCTCGAATCAAGCTGGCAGCACGAATGAGAAACTGAATGTCAATGTTTGCCGCAAATTCAGTGTGTAGTAAACATGAATTGACAACGATAGTATACTCTTTAACAGCAGTCGTTACGACACGTGATATAATGATGTAGCAGTTTGGAAAGCGCCAGAAAAAGGTACACAGGATCCTTTACTATCAAGCAAACCCAAATAAAGAGAACAGATTTTTGCAGTATCCTCAACAAAAGAAATGGAAAGCTGGATGTCTTATCTTCAAATGTGTACAAGAAACGAGCATATGAGCATTTACATGATACGTGGAGGAAATAACTCACAAGCATAAAGACAAGAAAAAACAATGCATCCTTTCCCTTGCCACTAATGAGAAATGAAGCGGCAAGAAAATACTTTCTATTTCAAAGATGGTTCTCTATAGATGAGAAAAACTCTGTGTTAAGAAAGAATGATTTGGTATTGATTTCAGTAAGTCATGTAACGTCTCATTGGGTCAGGAATAACATGTCTAACTTCCAGGGAGCAGTGTATGTGAAAATAGCTGTAAAAGATGGAAAGATCCGTAACCAAGTGATGATGAGAAACAGACATGACAGATTTGATGAGGTAATAATTGTCGATGAAACGGATGGCTATGGACTGGACGATGTTGAGAAAGCAAAGAAAGGATGTAAGAGCACCACCTCAAATATGGGAATAATACCCTAGAGAAGAAAAAATTGTTATTTGTAAATTGTGACTGTATGAGAAGGTGTGAAAAAGCCACAGGTTCTGGAAAGATTCTGAGGTGCTTGTTTAGCAATGAGGTGAACGTGTGATTTCCGGGTGAGGCTGAATGAAACTAGAAACATCCAGTGAATTGCCTTAGGTGAGAAAAGGTGAAAAGTCTGGGAATTCTTTACATGAATGAAAAACTGTGTCATCTTTAATTAATTGAACCGAACAAAGTTGTCACCGCCCTACTTCCTGATATTTGTCAGGTCATTAATAAGGAGTGAAACAGAGGTATTTCTATGAGGTGAAATACTAGAGCAGGCAATGTCAAACATGAACTTAGGTAAGCATCATCAGCGAAGGAATATTATAGATTTCAAGCAATAAGACCACTATAAACACATGGACATAAATTCACGTGTTGCCTTCATACAGACGGAAATTCTACCAGGCTCCTCCAGTCTTTCTTACTTTTACAAAAATCATGCATTGAAAATCTATATGTTACCGTTGCAATATGACGCACAGATCGGTTCACAATTTGGCATGAAAATAGAATTAAGATAAAAAGGATGTCAGAAGGAATATCAGTGAAATTGATAAATCAAAGGGCAATTCAAACAGTTCATGATATAATGCAATGGATCTCACCAAAGTCATATAAACAACAACTTTCCTAGCAGCTGTTGAAGCAAAAAAGACGTATACACCCACAGAGCAGGTCTTCACGATCAACAAACTACGCTTAATCAACACTAGAGTAAAATCGGCCAGCGTCTTTCCCCCTTTTTCTGGCATATTCAAGATAGAAGAAAATCGAAAAGGCCTAGCAACATTTCAATATTGACTGCAATAAGTTTGCTGTGTAAAACAGAGAAATATAATTAATTGTGGAGTTATTTGAGCTGATGGGTTACACCCTGATAGTACAGTTTTATTAGAGAACGATAATGCTTCCAGAGACTTATAGCTGAACAAGGAGAAAAATACAGTGAAAACTCTCTGACTCAAATTTTGACGGGCTTTGAAAAATCCAGTTAAGAAGTTTTCGAGTTGGAGAGTTTTTCTAAAAAGTAAGTAGTACACACAATTTAAACAACACATATAGGCCGAGACTAAAGTATAAAACATTTTCAAATGGTACTGCGACCTTTTTCTGCCCTAAAATGTGCACAATGACAACTGGAATACTACAGTACTTATGTACAGTTGACTGCATTTAATTCAAATTAGTTCATTGAAAGCCGTTAACTTACCCTCTTTTTTAAGACTATAGCTTATCAGAATACCAAGACTAAACAGGGGAGATTTTAATGGCTAACTTCTAAAATATTGATGTTTCCTAGGGCATACAAGGAAGTCAATACAATAGAAATTAGGCTTGTTATGGAAATAAAATTGTATATATGTCAGCTACCCATGGCAATTTCTACAAATAGAATTCTCAAATTCAAACTAGTAAACTATTTCTTCCATGGTATCCATGGTAATAAGAATAATTTCTAGATGGAGAGTTTCTCCAGAAAGAGAGCTTTACTTGTGGCACGGAGATGTTTTACAATGAAGCATCGCGATTTCTGAAGGGTTCAGCAAATAATCGAGCATGAGAATTTTCCAGCAAGGAAATTTCAATATAGGGAGTTTTGGCAGCAGATTAAAGCAGTCGGGATTGAAACGATTCATTCTAATTTAATTACCTTCAAATTGCTTGACATTAACTTTTCCTTCTCCAATTTGGCTGCCTTCAGCTCAGTTCTACAACGAAAAAGACGATAGTCAAACGAGCAGAGAGTCTTTATGATTAACCCATAAAATCATACAATCAGCTACTACAGAAATATCCAATATGCTAACGAAATAATAGAAGGTTGCAAGCATTGCACACTTCTGCATACGTACCTAGCTGATCAGCAAAGAAATAAAAAAAACTAGAAGGGATCATCACTTAATCTTCATAAATGGACAGAATACGATGTCAAGCAAAAGGCTTTCTTGGCACGCCCCTAAAATATTGACAGGTGTCATACATAACGCTGTCTATTTTGGTGTATGGGACTTGGTGTATGGGGGGCTAGGTGCTTGCTGTCATTTTACATTAGCAATTCCATGTATTGCTATGTTATTACTTTTTTATACCCCATTTGCAATTTTCCACTTTCCTTGGGCTGCTGTTCTGTCTGTTTCTCATTACCTGCTTTGCAAACCAATATTTTACACTCATTCTTAATGAGTAAGAGATTCAGCCCTACTACCTAGATAAATATCAACTGTTTCAAGCAAAATGATATCCGATCGAGCAAACAAATTATATACAATATAAGTGCTAAGTAAATGACTTTCATTAGGCTATTTATCTTCAAAATAACCCTATTCTCTTCCATTACTTGAGTAAGGTATAAGCCATTCACATGCTGGGCCATTGACTCTGATAGCATACGGTTCATTAAACATCTGTTGTGATCAATAGAATTAGATGCATTTTTAATTCCAAAAAAACTTGTGGAAGTTGTAATCGTTCATACCATAAATATTATTCACCAAAATGTAACTAATTGAATGCAGGCATGTTGGCTTCTTTTAAACAAAGTATACAACCAGTCAAGAACATGAACTATAAAAACATTATTTTTGACAAAAAGCATTGTAATTAGGGCCGTACGGCAATGCAAGCCAGGTTTCATACGATATATTCACCAACAACTCATTTTTCCGACATCCTACTTTAAACCCATTCAAATAGACACACTTTATAGAACGAACTTAACGGTATCAATGCTCTCTTCAATCATTTTCCTATGATCTCATTAATCTATATTACACTGGTGATCTTCATCCGAAGAATCCTTAAGCTGTATTTGTGTACAAAAATTACATAATACAAAATGTCTAAACATTAATCAATTAAGCCACAAACCTATTTATGTAAGTATAAAACAGCACATACCTTAAATCAACTTCAACTTCCAGTAGCTTATCATATTTCTTCAATTTCTGAAGCATCTCACCCTGAAACGTAACAAAGTACATGAAGTCAAAAATTCAGTACGAAGAGATAAAAAGTACATCAATATACTACCATTCTTGCCTGTTCAATAGGGAGTCAGAAATCACCTACTCTTGAGTACCGAATAAATGGGGAGGGGGTGGGAATAAATGGGGGGCTGGAAAAAAATCAGAAAATAATAATAAGGGGGTTGGGAAAAATAAGGGGGTTGGAAGATAGAACACGGATATTGCAAAGAAAAACTCAGGAAGATTGACTAATCATGAATTTTCAATAAAAAGCAAGATAAAGGAAATGACAGTGGTAGTGCAAAAAATTATTAAAAAAAGTTCTGGCAAGTCTCTAAATAAATGTAAATAGTCCCTGGGAAAAACACAATTTCACCAAAAATTTCTTTAAAATTAATAAATGGGGGAGTGGGTTGGAAACAATTTCAAAAATTACCAACCGGGTGGGACGATTATTCGGAACTCAACTGGAGGTAAGAATGTTGCTTCCAGGATAAAATCTAGGGCGCTGTATCCTATATATGATAATAGGACGCTTTCCAAAATGAAACTATAGTAATATGACACGTGCACAAGCAATACAACAAATATTTGACATGGAAATAGAAAAAAATTCGATCTCTATTATCGACTAAAATTCTGAAATTTTCCAAAAATGACAAGAATCATCATCATTGGAGGGGAAGTTGATTTAGCTGAACAATCGTGGCTCTCCAGAACAATCGTGGCTCTCCATGCTTGTCTATTCTGTACCAGTCGATAAAAATCAACAAAGCTCTGATTCCAACCATATTCTCGAATGTTGTAGCTATACCTGGTCTTTCGTCTACCTACCTCTTCCTCTTTTTCCATACACGGTCCCAGTTAATAAGTCTTTACAAATGTCACCTTTTCCGAATATATGTCCGACAAAAGCCATTTTTCGCTTAACAAAGGTAGTTAGCAGTCTTTCACTAGTTCCAATTTTATCAGTCTTTTTATCAGTCCAATTTATTCTTAATAAGCGTCGATAGCACCAGAGCTCACAGGAGTTAATTCTCTTTTTGTCAGTTGTTTTTAATATCGAGCATTCAGATCCATAAGTAGATATACCAAGGATTTTAAAAGCCTGTTCTTCACGGTAATTGAAATTGCTCTGTCTTTCCAAATTTTGACTAGTGAGATCATTGCGTTTTTTGCAATAGTAATACGGCTCTTGCTTTCTTTAGAATCGTCAAAATATTCGGTAATCATTGCTCCAAGGTAAACAAAGTTTTTCCCGTTTTCCAACTCTTGCCCGGTAACATTTATATTAATGACAAGAAAGTCAACGGAATTGTGGGATAACTAGATGAGAAAATTGATAGCCAGCCTTGTACATTTGAGTCCTTCATAAAACTCGCACCATAATAGTCAGGTAGATATCACCAAACTTAACAACATCAATAAAGATTTGCCTTGTAAGTCAAATGAAGGCATCAGTTGCAAGAAAGAAAATCGGCTGCCCCTACGCGAATCCAACCAGAGGGTAAAACTTGCACTTATAACAAAACATGAAAGCACAGACTGTCAGTTTGCGATGCAACGTATACAAAAGTTATTCCAGATTTGGTTGATAGCTGAAATACATTCTCCTTTTATCATCATTGTCCAGATTTCACAACAGCAAATTGAGCATAAAGACAACAGCAATAGCTGATGGAACACAGAACAAGCAATAAAATGTCTTCAGAAGAATCATTATTTCTATAGCTTAGAGTATCACTCGAAAGTGATTATTTCTTTCAAGTTTTATTGATAGCCTAGCATCATTCTGGGGGCTAACGGGGACAAAAGGAAGCTCTTGACTCTAGACATGTTACACTAGGGTGAACTTCTTTACAAAAACAACCAAAGAAGTCTATCGCATTTAATGTTCAAGTTTTCTGCAATTTATGAAAAGAGATAAGAAAAATAAGCATGCTTGAGTTTCATGGTCACTGGATCAAAATTCTTTGGAACATATATATGATGCCCCCATGGGTACTCATTAGTCGGTACAACATTGGAATCGAAAACTTTTGATGAATTTAACACCCACAAACGAATGTAACACTACTGCCTGACAACGTGAGTCCTCTGGACCTAGCCAATAGCAATCTTCATAGGATATTAAAATAAAGAGGGGGGGGGCAGGCAAGGAATTCTGCGAATTCCTATTTCAAAGAACATTGATCAGTTGCAAGTCAACATCAATAAAATACATTTGATGAATGAAATGTCTACCTGAAAGAAATCTGTGCATAACGTTAAAGAAAAACTTACGAAAAGAGGAAATGCTGTATTTGGAAAAAAGTAAGGCATATGAGGTCAACTTAAGTACAGCACAAAAGATCTAGCATAAAGACGCAAAGAGCAATAACCATAGATATTCTTAAAAAAGCTATCAAAAATCTGATCATTTCAAGACTAGAAGTTGAAGCAAAAATCCCCTCACCATAGCAAATGTATTTTTATCATCATCTCCTAGCTCTCTTAATCTTGCAACGTCATCAATAAGTTCATTCTTTTCTGCTTCCAATGTACTTATTCTCAATCTGTCATAAAATTGAAAGGAATCTCAGATCTAGTAAGTTATAAAAACTATGGAACAGAATACAATTTGAGTAGAAGTCATAGGTGAACAACTAACACGAATATTCTACTAACAGATTCATCTGTTCTGTTTATATATGCAAAACAGCATACAGTCGTAAAGGGGAAGTTCGGTGCAAAATTAAAATTTGATATGTTGTAGAGAATGGCGTAAAACCCTAAGATCTGAAATATTATAGCTCTTACTTGCGCATTTTGCAGATATTCCGAGTTGTTTCTTGTCAAGATAGACCTCGTGTTAGGCCACCATTCGAAACTTTCCGCTGCGAGGAAGTTGTGGTCGCTCTGACATCATCACATTCAATACAAAGTCACGGAATCCCAAGGCTCCTGTACTATACTATGCATATGTTGAGAAGAATACTTCGTGGTTTTGAACTAAAAGCGACTTATTTTTATTACCGATAATGTCAGAGCGACCACTACTTCCTTGCCGAGAAAAGTTTCGAATGGAGGCCTTACACCAGGCCAATTTTGAAGAGAAACAATTCGGAATATCTGGAAAAGTTCGGAAGTAAGAGCTATAATACTTCAGATCTTGGAGTTCAACACCATTCTCTACAACATATAAAATTTTAGTTTTGGACCGAACTTCCCCTTTAAGGCTCATTTGATTCGAACGTGCCATAGGATTCTGCTACCAGAAGGATATCACCGTCACTGCCTTTATATGATTTGGATTAACTTGGACATATTATCGAAAAAGATGATGACAACGAGGAACGAGAACAATAATATTTCATTACCTCGCCTTCTGCAAATGCTGTACAACATCGCTTTCAATGTTTATATCCCTGGGGAATCTTTCAAGCAATGAGATCTGAAAATAACTTAAATTTTACTGCTCTGCCATGTTATAGTAATTTTGATAATAACTGATAAACTAAATTATGTATACTAATTTTTCAATTGCTTTGATAGAAAATAATATCAAATGACTGGCTTGAAGAATAAACTTATTATCTGAAAAAAATGTCCCAAGAAGGTCAACTAGATCAAAAGGCAGAAACTATATATAATGATACAATATGATATTGATTTTGATGCTCTCTGAAACTTAAGACATCACGCTTCTGCTAAAAGAAGCTTTACTTAATAGCAAAACTGCACTCTTCTCTAAAATTCCTAAGTAAAAAGCTCCCAAAGGAGTCGAAAGTATTTGAAAAATTGATCATGAATTCAGGACTGAAAATCAGTTTATAAAAATTGACAATGCTCAGGAAGAAACTGATCATAAATATTATTCAGAACAAATTTTCTGTCTTCTATGCTATCATCAAAACGTTTGATAGTGCCAATACTCCTAGGTAAACATTATCCAAATCAATCTGATCAAAGTATCTCATTACCATATACTGACTCATAGATAGACGCAAAAGTACATCTCATTGCGTCAAAGAGAGCTATTCTCGTGTACAGGAGAACAAATAATCTCAAGCTATCAATTCGAAGTAAATAGGCAGCAAAACCAAACAATGTTAATTGTTGGAAAATTGAAGCAAATTATCTGAAATATAACAAGGACTGTAATTCAACAATAAGTTATGAGAATTATTGAATTGGTGTTAGGGTCGTAAAAATATATAATGAAAGATTGAGTCTGCACATACTATATCTAACGAAGAAATGTGGAGTAAGAGTGACTACTATTAATTGCAATAAAATGCGAAGTAAATTGCGCAGTTTTGGTTGGATGGGAATTTCTATTTCATATGCTACAAGAAGCTTAGTTTTACCCTAATTATTGTCATACATTTTCCATTGAAAGACTGCAGAATTCTATTTTATTGCAAAACAAAAGTATATCTGAAGAGGTTTCTCATAGTGAGATCTCTGAATTTACATTTCATCAGGGTAAGACTTTTTTGAAATGCAAATAAAATATTTCAGAGATTTTAACCATCAAAAGCATCACGTTTATCAGGCTTTTGTCATTAAATAAGAATGATAGCAATAATGATGTTTTATGAAAAAATACAAGATAATACTATTATATAGGCAAGACCCCTCAATAAGATATGTCATTCTATAAAAAGAGATCATTAATGGATGATCCCCATTTAAAGACAATACCCAGAACCCTCTATAAACAATTCCCCGTAGTGAAATCCTGTTCCCACTGCCTTTCATTCCTTTCAGTATCCTTCTCCCATTGCGTCGTAGTATGAAATGGTAAAAATGAAATCAAATGAATGAGAGAAAAGGAGAACACATGCAATTGGAAATGAATAAATCAATAAAATTCTGTTAATTTCAAAAGAGGATCGCACCTTATTCCTGTAATCTTCTTCAATTTTCTTATGTTCTGCTTCTCTTTGCAAGGAAGATTTCAATTCTTTCCTAACAATTTCTAGAAGATCACTCTAAAAGACAACGATAAAGAATGTTATACATATGGATGTTGTAAATATGCTTGTGTAAACAAAGCTATTGAAAGATGAAGAAAGAAATATCCAAAACGAAGAGAAAGTAGTAAGGAAGCTAGGTCACAAAACATTGTCAACAGTGAGTTCAAGTAAGTTATAATCAATAAGAACTGAATCGTAATATCGTTAGCAGATTACCTGGTATCTAACTTAACCATTGAAAAACGAAGAACCATCATATTATAGCTCAGATGGCAGCAAATACAGGAACAAAATATACATCTAGAGGATCACTATAGCACGAAAAACCGGGAACATTGTTTTAGCATACTAAAAGCTTTTTTCGTCCGACACTTATCAGAGTATGAAACGTCGGATAGCGACCGAAAGGTGAACCGAAATATATAGCCAGATGCGGGTACACGTTTCATACTCTGGCTTTATATTTCGGTTCACCTTTCGGTCGCTATCCGACGTTTCATACTCTGATGAGTGTCGGACGAAAAAAAGCTTTCAGTATGCTAAAACAATGTTCCCGCTTTTTCGTGCTATAGTGAAGTTCTGTAGTACCAACAGACTTTTCACATCTAGAAGAGTGTAGTTTTGACAAAGCGTACATATTCAAACTGAATAGGATTTCAACAGAATACCTTTTTGTCAAGCTCAGTTTGGATCTGGACCACCTTTTCTTCACTTATTTTGGTCATGACAACGGAATTCCATTGCTTGCTGTCAGCTTCGCTAAGTTTCGGTACACGCGCCTCCGCTGCAGACAGCTGCTTCTTCACCTTAAGCAGATGAAAATACATACAAATATAGCAATTGATCAAGAACAAAAAACCAGAGCCACGGATCAATTCCTAGTATTTCTCCATCTCAAAATTGGTTTCGGACAGGCCCTGTCGGGAAACCTCCTTTGCATGTATCAATTACGTAGTCTCATTTATTCAGTAATATAGTAACATGACTCAAGTTGTTGCTCTTTTTCATCGCTACAGGAAAATAGAGCTATTGGATACAATGTTTTTTATTTCCGCAAAAATGTACTGATACGGAGTTTAGCACGTAGATACACCTTTCCTGTTGACTTATTTTCTAGAGGTTCATTATTGACGAGACATTACTATTTTCACATATTATGGGGGTATTGAAGTAAAGAACGTAAGAGCAAAACGAGTAGAAAGAAATACAGTAGATGATGGATGGAATGATAAGAAGCATATTAGTTAAAATCAGAATGTTTTCTTCAAGGAGTCTTCTCGGTCTTCGCAATTGCATAAACATTGGAGTATAGATTTCAATTTAAACAACCGCCCCTTTGTAGAGTGATAATGACGAAAAGGTCCAATGAAATCAAAAAAGAACATCTATTACACACAAAAAGCAAATAACAAAAGATAAACTACAGAAAATTAGAAAAAAACAAAATACAAATGCTAAGAAAACCAGATAGCGATGGAAAAATAGAAGATATAATATAACAGATTGTTCCGAGAAAGTGAAATCTTCGTGAAAACCTGTTCAAGTTGCCTTGAAAGCTTTTCTTTCTCTAATGTTAAGTTTGAATTAATGGTTGTTAATTTTTCCACTTCATTCTTGCTCTGTAAATCGAACGATGAATATCATTAAGAGAAATTAAAATTGATCGAAACTTGAAGAAACGCTCAGGAAATTTAAAGCACGTGATCTCTAAACAAATCATTGCTTAGGACTTCATACAAAAGCACTGTCCATTAAGTAATGAACAACAATACAAAACCATATTTATCGCCATTGAGAATTTTTTGTCAAATCTATTGCCTATTGCAACCTCTTGAACTGTATCAAACAAAAGAATTAAGAAATAGCATAAAAAGAGTAGGCTGGCTGTTACTATAACTAGAAACAAAGGGAGTCATAATTCTGCAATCAGAAATTAGGAAATAGGGGGATGAAGCTAATACTCGGAGAGTACACAAATCAATGCAAGAATGGAGCATTGTAAAATGTGCTTTTTGAACTGAGTTGTTTTTCATATTCCTTCCGGTTGCACGAATCAACATTAAACTAAGCCTTCTCGCAAAAGATTTGCGAATCAGCTTACAAGCCAATTGGGGGCACAACGGAAATATGAAGAAAATTAATTAAAGTAGTTAACAAGAGATGCAGGCAAAAGATA
The DNA here is from genome assembly GCA_964019165.1 of Mastigias papua. Classification (NCBI taxonomy): domain Eukaryota; kingdom Metazoa; phylum Cnidaria; class Scyphozoa; order Rhizostomeae; family Mastigiidae; genus Mastigias; species Mastigias papua. Next base: position 6,141,187 of record OZ025287.1, on the reverse strand, counting down.
ACAAGTACAAAAATTGGTAGAAAATATATTGAATACTGTTAGATCCAGAAAAACCGCTAATTCTTTCCGAAGAAATTTGCGTCCTCCACTCTTATTAGTAACCAACTGCTAATTAAAGTTGCAATTTTTCTTAGAGAAACCCATGAACAAGATGCAGTAATGAGTTTGAATATTCTTAATCGGGGTGTGTAAACAGTACGTTTGGTTTATTAAAGTAATAATCACATCCAAATGATAGATGAGACTTATTTGCAGTGTTTTTCTGTCGAACTTTTTATATGAACATCTATTGTCACAAATTGAAATCAATCTCCAGCTCAATTTCCAGGTCCTTCTGCTTATTACGACCCTTACACTTATTTCATTATCAGAAATTTTCCAATCCTCCAGCTAACTATAACCCCTGCATATTTGGAACCTAACAAGTTCTGAGTCAGTTTGCCATCCGGCGATAATGAAAACTGTTGATTGTAAAAACTCATGACAACCAATGGATACTAAGCAATAAGGGTGTCGAAGCAATCTCTAAGCGCAATCTAATACAACCATCTTACAAATAATTTTACCTAGAAAACAGCACACAACTCATTTACATAATATACCATCTTTCCTTCTTATTTCCAAGTTGAAATTTCCTGTATTCAGGACTCAATAGTCAAGCAAATACATTGAGTGCAAAGATTTAATAGTGAAGAAAATATGCTTACCTTTCTTAACTCTTTACGAATCTTCTCATTCTCGCTATTAATTTTCGTTATGGTTGACCCTCTTGAAGACAAAGGTGCATGATCTTTTGATTTAAGCATCTGGATCTCTTGCTAGAGATGAAAATACAAAAAATTCATAATTTAGCTCATATTTTTAAGGTGACTTTTACTATCATACAATCGCACACAAGACATACAACTTTCTGACTTCAGAAACAACAAAACACAATAGCTAGCATAACATCGTTGTATAAACATTATAACGTTATGCGATAACATCGTTGTAAAAATCCTCAATTTTAATAGACTCCCTCGTTGGTCCAACACTGATTTCAGAACAGGACGAAAGCAAGCGACATTTTTATCTGTCCATATGGAGGCTGGACAGGAGATTGACATGGTTGCCATATTAACCAATGTCCATTAACAGCATGCAATTTTCCCTTAGTTTCTGTACAACCGATACGTCTATTTCAGTTTCTTTAACTCCTATTACTTTCGTTCGTTGATTCACTTCAGTTGGTCATACGTAAACCACCATGTGAGGAAGACAGTGACTTAACATTTTTAGGTTGAAAAATGCATTAAATACCCACCATAAATTTGAAACGCAAGGTTGACAATCGGTTTAAAATTAACCATGCCCTTATGTAGAACAAATACGTTAAGTGCAAAGCATTCGGAGTTAAAAACTTGTAGACAAAGGCTTTTTCCAAAAAGTTTATTGAACTAAATTTTGTGCTATTCGAAAATTATCTACGTCAACGTCTCATTGAAGATCTCTGATATGAAACAAACAGACCAGCTCGAGCCTGATGTTATGATGAATAAGGGGTATGAAAAAGGCCGGAACAGACGAAGCAATAGAACTTGAGCTTGAGGCAAAAGAACTTCTTGAAGATTTAAGTGTGTGGTAAGGGGGGAAGTCTATCATGGTGTGAGGTGCTACACTTCCCCCCACCCCTATTTTCTGCCTACAGTTGGTAAAGAGGCCAGTCAAAAAGTACGTACGTTCTGAAGGTAGAGGATGTACCATAAAAAGCGTACCACAACGTAAAAGGGGAATGCAGTGTTTTCAACGAACGTGCGTACGCACATGTAATTTTCAAACACTAATTACTTACGAAGGAGCATCCTACATGAATTAAACTACCGTCTACAAATTATACAAACAAGATCATTCTACTTATGAAAGACCTTAATCCCAGACCCTAGATTTCTCGGGTACACGTTTTTTTTTTATAAGAACAAACCATATAAGAAAATAAGGCTTCAAATGCCAAAAAGTTAAGAACATGCTAAGAACATGACAAGGCTTCATAAATTTCTTTCAAAAAACATAAGATGAAAAGAGTAAAATACAGAGAAAAGACAAGGAAAAAGCAACAAATTTAAGAACCTCTTGTTTTTCTTTTTATATTAATATTATGTGAACCCGCAAGGTGAATTCACAGGCATATGTGCTAAAATTTGACCCGCGGCCCTTTTTTCAGAGCAATTATCGCTGTTTTAAGAAATCAGAGCGCATTTTAAAAACAAGGAAATTAAGAACATGTTAAGAACATTTTAAGCTTTCAAACCGAAAAAGTTAAAGGGGAAGTTCGGTCCAAAACTAAAATTTGATATGTTGTAGAGAATGTTGCAAAACCCCATGATCTGAAATATTTTTGCTCTTACTTGCGTACTTTTCCAGATATTCCAAGTTGTTTCTCGTCAAAATCGACCTCGTGTTAGGCCGCCATTCAAAACTTTTCGAAGCAAGGAAGTGGTTGTTGCACTGACGTCATCACGTTCAAAAACACACTAAATCCTAAGGTTCCGGTACTAAACTATGTGTATTTTGAGAAGAATACATACCTAAAAACAACTTATTTTTACTATTTAGACACAATTACAATTATGCTAGATTGAGAACACCCTTTAGATGAAATATGCGGTAACAAAACCTGACCGTAACTCCTATTTTGACAGGTAGCAAAGAGCGTGATAGCGAAAAAAGTTTGGATAGAATCAGCAGATCACATCTTATCTAACTTATGAAAGATTCTATGTAATTACAATTTTGCAGGAAAGCGCTGGTACCTTAAGTATTACCTGCATATACCCGAAAATTATTCCGTCATTAGTAAAGCCAGCTAAAGATGAAGCATGTAAGAATATGAGTATTTACTTTGAAATACATATTTGCCTGCGCCTTGAAGGTACAAAGTAAAGAAGCTATGTTCCTATTCAGCGATACTGTTCTAAATAATAGCTAGGCAATAGGATGCATAGTTGAATGGGTACAAAAACTAATTCTACTCACATGGTATTTCAGTAATTGGCGGGTAATGTATATTGAGATTTCAATTATCCCCTCTTGGCTTGCTGAAACGATGTTTTCTCTTTCTATAATTTTGAAAGTGGCAAAATATGTTTTGCCTATGATCGTATTTAACGAGCTGACTTCCCTACTTAATTAATTTTTATCAAATTAACCATGTCTTTCGTGTTCACTGTTGCTTACGCTGTGAAGTCTTTGCTCTTTCGTTTGGTTTCACGATCACTAGAACATTCCTATTTGATATGAAAGTCAACCTCCAAATGTTGATATTCCTCTCTAGTGTCCATTTCCAAAGATTTATGTGGATATTTATGGGTACTACTAACTATCTTGACTTAGCTAATTGCAACATCGCTGTCTTTTGAAATACACGCAACTATAAAATTTACTTTATCTTCAGTATTATGTACTCTTATTCTGGTCTTGGTAGTAAAAATAAGTTGCTTTTAAGTCACAAATGCGAGAGTATTCTTCTCAAAATACACATAGTTTAGTACCGGAACCTTAGGATTTAGTGTGTTTTTGAACGTGATGACGTCAGTGCAACAACCATTTCCTTGCTTCGAAAAGTTTTGAATGGCGGCCTAACACGAGGTCGATTTTGACGAGAAACAACTTGGAATATCTGGAAAAGTACGCAAGTAAGAGCAAAAACATTTCAGATCATGGGGTTTTGCAACATTCTCTACAACATATCAAATTTTAGTTTTGGACCGAACTTCCCCTTTAAGAACACTACAAGGCTTCATCAAAGTTCGATGTTCTTATAAAAAAAAGCGTGTATGCATTAAAGTGTGCAAATTTTGAAGATAGTGTGAAAAAAGAATGGATTCCAATATCTAGGTGGGGGAGAGGTGATGACTTAAAAGTACGTACGCAAGGGGGTGAGGGTGCCTCCAAAACGTACAAATGCGTACAAAGGGGAGTCAAAAATCACTGAATATTGAGCGTGCGTACTGTTTGAATGGCTCCAAATCACGATTCCATTCTGTAAAACGCTTTGCTGCTTGGTGGTATAGCCTCAAAAGACTAGGCAACACCATGGGCAACACTGAAAACTCGAAAAACATGTTTTTTCTTAGCCTGCTAACATGCACTTAGCCCTAGTTCATATAGCGCATTAAGAGTGCAGCGAGTTAAATTGGGAATTGAATTAGTAAATTCGCCTTGGCTTCAGACAGCGAATTACAAGCGCCGCGAATTAAATTGGTGTCAGTTGGAATCATTGCTCATCGCTGCCAATCACTTTGATTTTCTTGATCACGTGTATCACATGTGCTCAAAAGTAGGTGATCAAAGTGGAAGTAAGTTCGATTTAGAGGAGGATGACAATAGCTGTGATTCGGTTATAGGTTAGACATTTGACAGTCTCCATCAGGGAGTGGCTATTATTTAAGACTAGGCGTGGACTGAAGAGGAAACGGTGGGGTAGCTGAAAAAATAAGCTGTATTAGGTGGGGTAGCAGAATAATCTTTGAACACTGGGGTAGTGTAAAAACATATGCCATATGTAAGAAGAAATGCAGTCTTGCTTTACTGTTTTCCTTCGGTGGGGTAAAGAAAATTTGACTTATGCAAATGGCGGGGTAAAGTTTTTTGAATGCACATAATACTTTACTTCAGTCTCCACCCCGGCCATAAACAATGACCGCTCCTTTACCTTGAGAAAGGAAGGAGAAAGGAAGGCGAACTTACTGTTCAATTGAATGCTGGAGTAAAGTTGCTGATGTGGCATATGAAGGGGGGGGGGGAGGGAGAGTGATATTACAGAAAAGCCTTACTTTCACAAATGAAAAAGCTCAATTCTTTTACTCTTTTATTATTTTTCATAATAGATGGCAATAATTTTTTGAAAATATTCCACCAGACGAGAATTCTTAAATGATGATGACACGCTCATATGGTCCTAGATTACATCTCTGTAACGACAAAACTTTAATCTTAAATCAGAACTTATTTTTTGGGACTATATTCCCCACCATCTGATTTTCAAATATCGCGTGATATGAGTTGAAGCGAATTAAATTCATTTAAATTCGCTGTCTGAATCCATAACTTGAATTCGGAGCGCTCTAACAGTGCATTATCAGCGCTTCAAATTGAATTTAATTCGCTGCGCTCTAAATGCGCTGTATGAACTAGGCCTTACAACTGAAAAAGAGAGGCTCCCTAGTTATAAAGGGTATTATCTAGCACTTAAATATGCTTCTGAGAAATCTCATCATATACTTTGTGTGTAGAGCATAAGTGTAGTAAAAAAGTAACAGGAACCTTAAACGTGAACAAGAAAATTACTTGCTTTCATTCCTCTTTCATGTAATTGAGAAACTCTTGGCCGCAAGGAGCCTTAACTCCAGGTGCCAATGTACCGAATTTCATAAGAAGCTAAATATTGGTCAGTTTTGTGTTGTAGGCTTCTAAATCAGGCTTTCAATGGCCAGAGTTTCTTACAAGTTTCTCAAGAGTAAAGTAACAACAAAATATGTATAACCTTTCATGCCTTATGGCTTCTTATGAAAAAGACAGACAAAAAATTTTTCCAAAGACCTATTTGTCCGACACCGAAGACTCGTGCGAACATATTTTGGCCAAAGGTTATTATCCGAAATTCTATCAGCTGAAAATCTTTTCAGAATGGAGGAATTCGAATGCCATACGCCACAGATCAACTAATTTCGACAGGACGAGCTCAAAAAACTTTGAAGGGGAATGAAAATTATGAGAAATCAAACAAAAGTGAAAGTATGTTTATGAATTTATGGTTTTTATAATGTAAACACAATACAGTTATCAAGCTACCTATATAAAATTTACGCTATAACACACGGGATCTCATCAAATCATTCACTGAAAGCACCAGAGGTCATGAGCATGAAAATTCTTTCACTTAATGCATTATCTATTGCTGGTTTGAGGGTGTCAGTGAAATACTGTCAGATATTTTCATGCAAGAAACCAAGCTGCCGAAGTGAGTTGAAATAGCATCCTTTGATTTCTGATAGGACTCTTTAGATTTCACTTTACCTCTTAACTGATAGAGTTGCGCTTTACACAGATACAAGTACACAAGTACAATATACGACATCCATAAACTACTGGTTAAAACTATGTATTTAGCAGATAGGAATACAGTATCAATATCACGGACCACAAGAGACTCTACAACGTAAAAACAAATAAGTTCCTTGTACTTTTATGCAAATAAGGTATTCAACAGGAGCAGAATTTTTCTGCTGAGAATCATGCATCCTTTCCTCATGTACAGGGCCGCCGAGGGATCCCAGAGGCCCTGGGACAAAAGAGAAAGATGAGGCCCCTTGCGAGCGAAGCGAGCAGAAAAATGTGAGGGCCTGGGAATTAACTTCAGAAAAATATTGCTAGTTCTACATTAAAAGGCCCCCTTGAATTTGAAGCACTGGGAGTTGTGAGGTCTCTAGACCTGAATATCCTTGGGCAATTTGCCCATGTACTTGCTGAAATAACAGTATTTGAATATCCCAAAAAGTCTTGATAAGCAGCATAGACAGAATCTACACTGAGAAAACGACTATGTCAGTTTGGCCATATTTTGGGGAGAAAATTTTGAAAGATTCGCACAGTATCACATATCAAATCAAAGTTCTGAAAAGTACCTTCAATTGTCGATTTTCTCTAGATATATCTGAGCTGTTGAAATTTTTTGACGTTTGCTTTTTAAGGGCATCATTTTCTCCCTGCAGCCTCTCTATCACACGTCTCATTGCAGCAATAACTCGTTCCATATCTTCAACTGATTGCCCACCAGTGCCAGTTCCCATACCACCCTGGAAAGCATGAGCAATAATTCAGGACAGATGTAACAATGGAAAGTACTATTTTTCTCAACAACTTGACTTGACTTGCTAAGACTTGCGTATCTCAAAACGATATTGCTCAATTTGATATTTTGAGAGTTTACTTAAACAATCAAACATATTAACTTCAAGTTGGCAAGGAAAACATGATGAAAGTTAAATAGGACATTCACAGCATAAAAGCAAATTGTCCGTTGAAGTCGTATCACCCAATGACGCTGAAATGAATACTATCACAAAAAAAGTGGTTCACAAATGGTCACATTAAAATAGGCTGGACTACGAGTATATGACATTATCATGAAAAAACTACAAAATTCACCTTTCTCTGTTTTCCTTTGCTTTTTAAGGAGGTCAATTCTGCTTTGATGATCTCACAATACTCCTCCAAGTCTTTCACTCGACCCTTTAACGTGAAACAGTGGTGCAAAATCAGAGTTGAGGCATAAAACAGATATAAATAAAAATTGTTTTAGGATACTCTGACAAACAGACTCAATAGCAGAGGCTGATGTACATGCGAAAAGGTCTTAAATTTTCTTTCTACACAGGAAATTTGTAGCTGAACATGGTAATCAGGGCTCGAAAATGGCGGGTTGTACCGACAGCGGAGCTGTGAGAAATTGTTCGAGGATAACTCTGCGCGGCAAGTTTTGAACAGTTTTACAGGAAGTTATTTGACTATCGTGCTTAATCTGCGTCATACCTTATTAAATGGAGTAACTAACTGAAAATATAACTTGTAATTACAGGAAAGTTTGGCATTGCTTCGCAAGAAATTTTGAACTTTACTATTGCTGTCAGGAAGAAAAAATGTTTTCAAGTCCAGATGGTAATGGTACCAATGACTCTACTTCATGTCAACGTTTCTTCCAATTGATAATTCCTTGTCTTTTTCCAACTGTCCATGCTATCCCTACATTTGAATTGCCCCCAGACCCCATTGCTACAATAAGGAGAGTATTTTTTGGGGAAGTGACTGACTTTCCCTTCCAGCGGAAGCATGCTAGCTTCGTGATTCCAAATTTGCTAATAGGAACTAAAACTGTCTTGCAATTCCATATATATTTTCTGTTAATTAGGTAAAGGACCGATTTTCTATTGTCAATAGGAGAGGCCAATTGCAAAGCACTAAGTACTATACTCATCCAAAGTTGACAATTCGCTGCATATGCTTTGTCTGAAGACTAGCAATAGTATAAAGTGCGGACTATAGATGTAATCTACAGCACATTTCACCTGATAGCCTTCAGGAACTGCAACCTTGATTCAAAGCTTGGCTATAGTCTCTTGCGTTAGATTATCATAAACTTTTTTGCGTATAACTATCCTCATACCAACTGTTCTGTTGAATCTATATCTTTGCAAGAGTTCCTTTGTCCAAATTTATCGCTGCATGATCATATAGATGTGTGAGTGGATTCTAATCGTTTTCATAATCGCTCTTTATCACTGATGCATAGATTTCCGAGTGAAGTACCTACTTGGGCGTCATCAAGCTCGACAGTATGAATATACGTTTGAGTGTGAAGGCAAGCAACTTGAAATCACAGAAATTTCCACGGGAGCAAAGCGTGCTGGTACCTATCGATATGCGTACGGATGCTGCTTATGACGTAGCCAAGAAAGTGGTCATTATTTCCGGCAACCATTATCGTCATCGTCATCGTCATCGTCACCATCATCATCATCATCATCATCATCATCATCATCATCATCATCATCATCATTATCATCATCATTATCATCACCATCAACACCACGACCACGATCACCACGACCATGACCATCATCATCGTTATCTGCATCATCATCATAATCATCATCAGTATCATCCTTATCATCATGATCATAAAGTAGAACATATACATCATTGAGAACCGCACATAACATCAAATTCCTCGTAACGACAGAAGATAACACTGCCAAAGTTGCGTGATAAAAACATAAATCTTGAAAAACAATATCCAATAATTATATACATGACAGCTCTTCTTAGAAAAGTAACATGAGTAGTGGCAAATCAAGTGTTGAAACAACTAAACTACTTTTCAATTTCGGGCGGTGCACTCTGAAGTTTAAAATTGATACAAACCTAGATCGTAAATGCCATTCCAATGGTAAATACGTGGTTCAAACCTACAAATGACTTAAACTATAAATAAAGTGATATCACAACTCACTTGCAATCGGGGTATATTAGCGAGTGCTCGATCGTTTTCAAATTTCAGATCCATATTCTCCTGAGAAAAAAAAACGCCCAATCAATGTTATGGTCAAATGAAAATCAAATCATATCAATAAATTTGTGCCGAACAAATTTTCAATAAAATAAATCATCATACATTATCTTCAAAAAATTTCAGACGTTTTAATTTTCGGACAGAAGATGATCCGAATATTTAATTGTCCGAGATATTTTGCGTCTGAATTTTAAGTTGTCCGAAAATTTTATTTACTAATAAATTTCGCGCACGGAAGAAATAATCAATTGTTTTTTTCAAATAAAACGTGTTTTAACATAATCAACATACATGTACATTAATATTTAGATTCAATGTCTATATGTCATTTCATTCCTCTTGTTCATCATCGTCCATCATAACAATCAACGGATCTGCTGCTTCTTCGTTTTCTTGTTCAACTTCTGTATAAATATTTGACCCAGGTATTTGATCGTCATCACAGCTTAACTCCGGCGTCTCAAAATTTTTCTGATTAGTTCAATGAGTCTTTCCATGTATCATCGTTTTTTGTCCGCAAGAAAAAATGTAACATCAAGAACAATCTCGAATCCACCTTTCGGAATGGGTGATGGTCGGTACTTTCCGTCGTAAACTGAAGCCACCATGCGACCTCCTTTCTCAATAAAAAAGCATAACATGCGCGAGAACTCTTATGGCACGTGGCCAACTACGTCTGGAGCTAAGCGACATGACATTTTTCTAGTCAATGCGATAGCATAGGCTTCGATCAGTAGAGCAGTTCTGTCCGTCTCTCTTCTGAAATTCAATACTTCTCCTTTCATAGGATTTTTCTATATCGTCTTCCCATATACGTGCCAGCCTCTTCTGCTAACAAATGTATAATACGATGTTTCCATTGCTCTTTATGGTAGCTTTCAACTAAAACACAGTCTGCTCCTTGTCTAATATGAGTGTTAACGTTTACCATTCGAATTGCAGGAGTTCGATTTTTATTGATAAAAAATTGGATGCAAAGCCGAGGGACAAATGCATTCTTCTTGTGAAGATTAATTTATTCTGCTGTCCAACGAATTCCAGCCTTTGGATCTCACAGTTAACGGTAATGCACAGGATTTTCTGAACGCTAAATTTGGGGACTGGTATGCAAACCAAATAACGCGTAAGCTTGAGAACGGTGAAGACGCTTATGAAATCGAAGTTGAAACTACTTTGACAGTCATGAAACCAATCCACGCCCATTGGATTATTGGCCTATACGACCATTTGCGAAAGCAACCAGGCCTTATCAAAAATGGTTTCAAGATGGCTGGTATTGCCGACGCTATAACCAAAGATCTAGACGAAGAAGATCCATTTGTAGACTTGGATTTCTTAGACTAAAATTAAGATGATATTTAAAAATCATTTAGGTGGAACAGCTTTATTGCTTTTTGACTTATTATAGATTGTCCAAATTTACTTTATATTCCAGAACTTGTCCGGAATTTTTGTCCGAAATGATCCGAAATCACTAAAAACTTGTTCGAAAATTAATGTCCGAACATTTTATGTCCGAAATATGTGTCCAAAAATTTTTGAAGATAATGTATTTGCATCTTCAACACAGTCACACCCATTATGACAATGCATCGAGATCTCTCCATGTCTAACATCCTAGCAATCACTACAGATGATCACACGATGAAATCTAACCTTGACTAGATCAAACCTGGTAGGAATCCTATGTTTCGTGTAAACAGATCTTAACACAATGATGCAATAAAATCTACAATGTAGCCTTCAATTGTATCACTCGGTCATATTTCACGACATACCTAAACATCCAAATGTAGAACTGATGAAATCCTTTTAATTCAGTTCAGTTTAAGCTGAAGGAGCAGTGCAATGGAATTGCTACTGGGCAAAATGCCAACTTGGTGCTGGTGCTCAACAAGTATAGTTTCTCAGCAGATCTTTGTTAACTGGCTTGAGACAACCTTGTGAAAGGTGATATACAGGCCGCTGCTGCACTGGCTAGAGCAGCTGGCAACTCTCCAGTCAATATCTATGAAGTTCTTGCTTCATGACGGATGAATGTGCATTTTTAAAATGAATTTTCGTTACAAATGTCAAAGAAATACCAATCAATAAGACTCTAAAACACGTGACATAAACATTACGTCACCTCGATTCTGATTGGTCGGTAAGTTTTGGTGGGCAAAACATATGGCTTTAAAATGGCTGAAAACGATACAGGCTTTTTAAGACTGACACAGATTTACTCCTTGCCATCAATTTATGCAACTTTAGGTAAATTTTCAATGTCGCAGATCATTAACTATTTTATTGAAGCTATTGCCGCTGATAGTAAATCAAAACAGGACTTTAAGGCGCTACGAGAGTCCTCATTTAGCATGTTTAAAGCTGGCCACGTTCAAGATATTCATTTGAAAACTGGCTATAATACAATAATAATTGTTGCAACGTTGCAACGTGCTTGCCAGAAATGCGCAAAGACATAGTATACAAAATGATGATAAGACTGAAAGCTTCCTCTGCAGATATTCAATTCGCAAATTGTGGCTGTTTAGCTGGAAAGGGCCCTAAACCAGTTGTAAACATATGGCGTCATTGTGCTATGCGTTGGAGGACTTTGTCAGGGTATTCATGGGTAGTTCAGGACCCGAAGGCTTGTCATGTACAGATAGACTAATGGAATGGAACAGGCCAAGGGAAAGAAAGCTCTCCCTAAAAAAACTCAGCGAAATTGATTTTTCTGTCGCAAAGAGGGAGACTAGGAAGAGGGTTTGTTACTTGCAAGGGCAATTTTCAGAGGATGATGATCTGGTCACCCAGTCTGATTTAGATGCATTGAACTTATTTAAAACAGATTTGAAAAATTATCAAACATCGCATCCAGAAATAAAAATGGGCATGCTTACTGTCCTCAGTCAGGACCAGCAGACATGTAATGGTGCATCAATATCACAGCCACCAATTAATGATTGCAGTAGCAACTTGAGCACATGTAGGGCTGCTTGTAGCAGAGTCCAGAAATGGATAGAATTTAAAGCGAATCTTACATTTTCAGGCACAAAGCGCCAAGAAATTTTTTCAACAACTAACAAACAAAGTGATGATGAAAAGTGGTTTGAAGTTAGAAAAGGTAGGATAACAGGCTCAGTTTGTGGCAGAATTTTAAACAGTTCCCACATATTTCCAAGATCAATCTTAAATTTTATTCTATGTAGCAAAGTCACAACTGCAGCAATGCAAATGGGAAAAGAATATGAAAAGCAGCTTTTAGTAAGGTACAAAAACCACACCTTGACTTTAACTGGCAAAGAAGTAACAGTTGAGCCAGCTGGATTTCTAATTAATCCAGAGAAAGGCTGGCTTGGTGCATCTCCAGATGCTGTTGTAGTACAGGCAGATGGTTCAAAAGGATGCATTGAGGTAAAAACAGCAGTTTCTTGTTGGCACAGTTCCATACCTGATGCAGCCAGAAAGAGTAGTTTTTGCCTAAAATCCAATGAAGCAGGCACCACGGGCTTAAAACAAAATCATATTTATTACCACCAGTGTCAGCTACAGCTCTATGTTGGTAGTGACATGTTTAGTTTTTGTGACTTTGTAATAGCCACTTCAAAAGATATTTTTGTTCAAAGGATAGGAAAGGACCATAAATGGGTAAAGGAGAATATCCCAAAGCTTAAAGATTTCTATGACTCATTCTTGCTGAAAAGGTTCACTGAAAGTTACAGTCATGTAAATTTTGACATTTTTATTTTATCAATACATCATCCAAGTTTGACAATATGCAACAAATGTAAAATATTTTATTTAAGTCAGGTAACATATGTGTTGAGTTGATTTGATTTAAAATTTTATATTGCTTAATACGCCCAATGGCTCTCTCTACATGTATTCTTATGTTTGATACTCTTCTGCTATGTGATACTTGAAATGGAGTGAACTGTTCGCCTTTATCATGAAAATCGGGTATACTGAGTTTTATTCCATGAGGCTTTGTAAATTCCTCTATCAGAAATCCTCTATCAGCCATCATTAGATCACCTGGTTGAAGATGCTCCACAATGCCACTGCGTCTTGTTAGTTCTTTGTCACTTATACTCCCCCCATATAACTCTGAGATGAAACATACTGCACCAGTGGGAGATATTCCAATAAGAGCCTTGGCTGTATTGCAGTTTTTGTAGCTGGAGAAAGTAAGCTGCTGTGCAACAGGATTTTTTGGCCTAGGGATTTTGAACTCAGTACAGTCAATAATTACTCGAAGGTTTGGGCATTTTGAAGCAATAGATATTGGCATGCTGTTGAGAATTTCTTCCTTGTTGGGCCATATGTTAAGGAGCTTAACATATACACTGCTGTACATTTTTGTGAACCCAATTATGGAAAATGTTTCCAACAGTTGGGAGGCTGACATTGAAGATGTAGGCAAGAAATTGATCTGCGATACCTAATCTGAGCTTTATTAAAACAAGCAAAAACTGTTCCTCAAGAGCAAGACAATGATGGCTACTTTCCTTAATTTGACCACAAGTTATCAACTTCATGCAAATTGAAAAAATTTCTTTGTCACGACAGCCAGTGAAGTACTTTAATTTTTTGTCATCGTGCAATACCTCTTGAATATTAAAAGATTTATGAGACTGTGTCTGTGTTTCTTTATTGCAACTTTCAGACAGGCAGGAGTTCTCCATACTTTCAGGTCTACTTAAAACATCTGATGAAGGAACTTGTAGGTGTACCAAAGGTGCTGCTGCACTGCATACGTTAGACAAGAGTCTTAAGTTTGAAGGGAGCTTACTTTGAACCTCACAGGCATCAGCTAAACACAGCAGTTCTGTAAATTTCTGGGAGTTTTTGTTTTCTCCATAGCTCTTACTGCTTCTGATGTCTCCTGTTTTCGAAACCTTGCTCCTCTGTCCTTTGCCAACAAAATGCTGGCTGCATACCCTTGTGTGTTCATTAACCGGTATATTCTCCTTATATATAGTCAAACACTGGAGAAGGCACTTTAATGCCTTTGGTTTCTTTAAGGGTAGACGGTGTAACTTGATTCCTGAACCTTTTTTTGCTCTAAATCCGCAAACGGCACAACTATTAACCATGCTTAGGCCTTGTCAAAAAATTTTTTATTCCCACCAAAACTTACTGACCAATCAGAATCGAGGTGACGTAATGCTTATGTCACGTGTTTTAGAGTCTTATTGCATTCTATTGATTCAGTATTTGACTACTGATATCATGGTAATTCGATCAAAAAAACAAACAAAAAAGGGTTTTAGTCTAGTATATGTAGGGCAGAAGTCAGTGAAGATATATTCATCTTGGTTAGCCAATCAGCAAGCTAGAAATTTCATCCAGGTATTTCTTAACTTCTGAATTTGGTTCAATATGGGGTGCTCTCTGATCGATTAGCCTTGCTACGGAAATAGTTCCTCCTCTAGAATTTCTCTTCATACAAATTCCTTAGTGTCGTGAATCTTTTTGTCATATGTTTTGCTATATGAAGTTATTAAAATTGTTGTACGTTGTTTAATCTTTGGGTATCTGTATGAAGTGGAAATCAAATTGAATGACTGAACTGAACTGAAACGAACTGAACTGAATAGATTCGATGCTAGAACTCTTCGACATTTTTGCTAAGGTCAGTTAAAGTGATTGGCAGGCCTTGGAAAGGGACTAAATACACAGGAAGCAAAAATTGAGGAGGGCTAAAGAGCCACTTGGCGTTATTACTGAAGATAAAAATCGCAACATAAAATATACAACTACCTTTCTGATTTCCAACATTTCCTTTTGAATTACTCGTTCTCTTGCAGCTGACCAACCAGTCTCATCAATATCATTTCCACTCTGTCAACATAATGAGATAGGATTGAAAACTATCGTTGCATCTGAAGAATACACAAAACATACGGTACAGTGAGACGCCACATTCTGTGTATAGTCAGCATCACGTGACAGGCAACGAATTGGTTTTCTGTTTTCAATGAAATTTATCAAGAAATTGGGAAAAATTCCGTCCTTGATATTCCATCCGTGAAACAAAATTAAAGTTGAATGCATTTTAATTTTTCATTATTCTCCTTGAACTCTGGCAAAAACCATTATTGTCTAAAATAGTGGTATGATTCAGCTACGTGGTATAATTTGTTTTATGTGATTTTACATAGAAATTCATAGAAATTTCTATGAGAAATTGCGTTAGTGGGAACAACTTAAATCTTGATGAACCTTTCTTAAAATAGAGAAAGTCTCACATTTACTGATAAACTTGACAAACCAAAATTCAGGATAGATTCATATGGTTCGAGGAATAACGCAGAAACTGCTCCGAGTTTCCATCCGTGAAAAAACACTAATTTGGAATAATCACCATTTATAGTATGCCTGACAACTATGTCCAAGAAATCAGACAGCAAACATAAACTATTTAAGAGCTTAGTAAAATGTATGAACGCTGAAAGTAGACAAGATCAAAAGTGCCTAATGTGAACCCTGATAGGGACTCTGATGGGGGTAGGGATTGGTAGATTATGAGGGAGCGCTCTGTTAGCGGTGCAATGCAGTTAGTATGGTAGATAAATAAAATATTCAATACTGAACCTGTTTCAAAGACAATTCATGCTCAAGGGCTTTAATTGTCTCTGTCAGTTGTGTATTCTCAATACGCAATTCCTATGAAGGAACGGCAGTTGAGTTAAATAGTTCATTATTGTCTGAGCATATTAAACAAAGAAGACATCAGTACTAAATTTGTAATGAAATCTTTGCTACTAAAAAGTTCATTGCTCACTTCCGTTCCCGAATAAAAAGGAAAATTCATAGAGAGTTCAGTGTGAAAGAACAGTTGCATCGCACCTCACATATGTTGTACATACTTTTGGTAACAGTCTTAGGATTCTTTTGTGCCACATAACAAGCAACAATATACCTCTTAAAGTTCAATAGCTGTTGTCATTTAATACGAAAATATTTATTATCCTGTATTTGCAAGCAAAGAGAATTTGTACAATTATGCGGCATTGTGAAATGAAATCCTGTTGCCTTTTAATTATGAAATAGTCTGTTCCCTACATTGCTTCACGAAAAAGTGAGCAAAGCATAATTCATCACTTTCCCTTTGATTCCTCAATGAATGAAGTTTCCATTGCTACAATGAAAAATATTGTCCGTCACTCTCATGCACAAACAAGAATGGGTATAAAAAACAAAACTCACGTGAACTTCAATATCTCTATCAACAGCAAGCTTCCTTTGAAGATCATTGTTCTGATAAATGAAAAAACTGTATGCAATTAGAGGCCATCGGGGTAACCAGCAACAAAATTAATCCTATTCAAACACAACACTACTTTATAGTTATAATGCCTATGAATGAAGAACAGTCTAGCAGTGAGAAATTACAACAATCTCAAAAACCACAAAGAAAGACTGCAACGTACTACCGAAGCCTTTGGACAATATTGGTGACTTTCCATGAGTATGAAATGACAGACCAAACAGATATAATGTAATCTCGAAGTGAGCTTGATAAAATAAAATAGAAAAGTCGCAGATCGATGTCAAGATTACATGCCCCTGGTGTGAGAAGATCACACAGCAAATCAGTGGGACTGACAAGATGGGCTTATGAACTGTTTACATGAGATGAGCTAGTACGGATAGCACTTTAGTGAGATTCAATAGAGCACTGGCTACCTTTGTTAATTTTATTTGGTTTTACATGGGCAGAAAGCTAGCAAGTCATTCAGATCAGTCGATTTCTAGATGGGATCTGTCGATATATAGGCGATATCTGCTGACCTCCATGTGAGATCTGTGGTGAGTGGGATGAAAGTTCATCATGAAGAATGATGAAGAGGGCCAGCCCGGCTCACCCAGCTGGAACTGCTCACACTGTGCAGACGTCTATAAATTGGTGGTAAAATTGACAATACAGAGTCTCGCTTCGTTACCAAGGTACAAAACGCTGACCCGGACAAATGGGGTGAGATGCAACTATGTAAACACAATAATAAAACCATCTTATATAAATGAGCTGGCCGCCTAACTCATCTCGTTCACCTCATCCAAACACTCCCTTACAATGATGGTCAAGTGGATATCAACAAAAAGTGATCATTATCTTCATTCTTGCCATAAAATGATACCATTTGATGTATTATGGACAACCTATGAAATCTAGTAAACGAAAGTGATAGACTTTCAGGAGACTCAACTGGACGTACTGTGCATTACCAGATATTTTTCAATTGCAAGTACTCATTCTACTTAGCAAAGTAGGTATCGCATATGCAAATGAATACATTTCACCTCTTCCTCCAACTCAAAAATCCTGCTCTTTAAGCTGTGAATGATGCCTTCCTTATTTACCAATGAGTCTAACTGAAACTCTTCAGGTCTTGAAACACTACAAAACAGAGAGTCAAAAATAAAATGGAAAACAACAAGCCTATGACTGATAGAACAACAATTCTTTGAGAAGACACTCATTCACTATTATGTTTCTATCAACAGCAAAATTCTTGGCAAGATTGGAATTCTAAAACATCAATTCCTTGCATTTAAGACGTAATCTTGATTGCTACTAATATGCACTGCTGATGATAAATTAAAAATGCAGCTCAGGGTCATGATTGTAGATTGTAGAAGCTCAGGGTCATGCTATACAAATGGGGAAAAATCATGCTCTACACTATAATTTATCGATTATTTACTTCTTATTGAAGACGAACTTTCTACTCCGAAGAGATTTGAAAACAGACAAACCACTGATATAAGCTGTCAAAATAATAACATAATAATGATAGATGTAACTTATGCATGCAACACTCTCCAAACTGTTATCAAGAAATGAACAATCTTTGCTGAAGGCAATTCTTTCCTTCATTTGTTGTATAATTCTCGTTTCATTTAAACTAGAAGAATGACGGATACATTGTCGAAGAGCATATCCAATGATACCAGAATTAACAATCCATGGTTACCCTGGTATAATACTCCTCATATCACACACGCTTCCATTCTACATTGGCAGTAATCTATTTACAGCTGCGTCAAAGAGTTCCCAAACTTGACGCAATCAAAGCAAAATCTATTTGAAAAAATGGGGATTAATGTTCATAAAATACAAAAGTGTAAGAGTTAATACGCGACTTAAGATTGATCTTTGTTACCCCTTCTTGGGTTTGCATAACATTCACTGACTTAAGTTAAAAAATATAACACAGGTATTTAGATTATGTGAAAAATACTTTGAATAATAAAAGTACACATAAAAGCGTATTTGAGAGTGGAACAGAAAATGCTCTTAGACTAACCATCTATTCCAAATGAAAGATGTATCTGAAACATACTTTCTAATAATAAACTTCTAAAATCCGATAAAAAAGTGAATATAATCAAATACTAATAATCTTCTAGCTGTTATTGAGCTGGGGAAAGGACTAAACATACCTCTTTATTTTTGACTGCAAAGATATCTTTTCTTTTTCATTTCTTTGGATTATATCCTTAAGCATTTGATTACTCTTTTCCAATTTTTCGATTTCTTCCGTCTTTTCCTTTAGCTTCGATTTGAGATTTTCCACTCGTTTTTGCCATTTCTTGCTTTCTTCCCATCTAATTACCTCATTACGAGACTAAAATGAACAAATCAAAATTACCAATACAGAAAGTTAATAAACAAAAGATTCCTAGAAGAAGACAACAACATGCACTTATTATGAGGAAAACCAACGTCGAGAGAAGATTATATTAGCTATGTTGAATAACGATTAACTAACTCACCAAATAGCACAAGCCAGTAATCAGCTTGTGATTATAGAATCTAATAACAGTAACAGGTCTTAATGAAGCGAATGTAAATTAGATAACCAAGGGAGATAAAATTGAATAAAATCAACCAAATCCATTAAATTCAAGAATAATATCAAAAGAAATACATAAATATAATAAAAAACAATGGAACATACTTAAAACGAGCTTGCACAAGTACTCCAAGATCACTGCTTCATATAGCAATTTGATGAGAAGAGAGAGTTTTAGAATAGAAGTTCAGTTCTATGTCATAAACCTACTTATTATATATCGAAAAAGAACAGTCCTACATTTTACTTCAACCGATTAATATAGGTGTCCTCCATATTTTCAACTAATACACGTGAACAAGAAACATGCATAATTTAGGCCAGTTTGCTTTTGACCCAGTGTGCTACATTGAGCCTTATGGGCAGCTTCACAGAGCCCAGTCGTATGAAGGGAATTTAATAACAAAAAGTTACAAATGCCTAAATGAACGCAACTCAAAAACCTTTCCTAAGCTCATATTCGTGTTTGAAAGAAATTCTGTCACATGATATTGCAAAGAGACAGAAGCATAGGCAAATCAAATCCCCAATACCTTCATATGTAGAGGAAACAACAAGAAACAGAGGTTCGTGGTACAATAGGGAAAGAAACACGTTCGGTATACAATGTCATGATCTTGCATATATTTCTTTACTGCAGCGATATCAATATTTCAATTCCAGATTCCCAAAATGTAAAGACAGAAAAACTACAACATCGCACTTTAAAGGTCATAAATGGGTGACAAGTAGAATTACCTTTCTAGCTATAAAAGACATCGAAGATAAACGGTGTGCAATTGAAGTGTTCAAATGTGTAAACGGACTCGCATCTAACTCGTCTGGAAATTACTTCTGTAAGCAAAATTACTCAAAAGGAACTAGAGGGAATAATGCGGACCTTATTGTTCCTCCTATTAGAACAGAAGCAGCAAGAAAGATTTTCTGTTACCAAGGAACCCAAATTTACAAAGATGAGCTATAAAGCGTTGTAACGACATTCGGTTTTTTCTTAAACAGATCCTTGATTTATAGCAGCTAACCAGCTGAACAAGCAAATTTGTTTAAATGCTTTATTATTATAATCATTATTACTTCTATTATTGCCAGGACGAGCCCGGAACTTCTTTCTTAGTAACAGCTTTCTTTCAACCGTTAGTTTGCTCATATATAAAGTATGTCTCTATATTTTTGCTATTAATAAAATTATCTGTAATTAGGCCAGCCAAGTACAAATTACCTATCATTAGAGAGATTTGTACTGTATGTTTAGTTTATAAATGTCAAAGTTTAAAAATGTCTGTTAAGTCTTTTTTGTTCTTCCTGCAAATCCAAATCTAATCCATAGTTCTTCGGACATACAAGGTCACATTAAGTCAGTTGACAGAACTTTCCTGAGGATATGAGCAGTGCCCAGCAGTGTGATCTTCTGTAGTTCTTCTAAGTATATTTTCCCCGATATCTTGTCAATGTTCGATTTCATTCCTTTCTTTCTAACTCCAAGCACACCTATAACAACAGGAATTCTGGTTACCTTCACTTTCCACGTTCTGCCTATTTCAACTTCTAAATCCTTTTATCTTGAAAATTTTTCAACTTCCTTTATTGATACATTTCAATCCGAAGGTATAGTCATATCAATCAGTTGGCACGTGCTGTTTATGTGATCTTTGTTAATGATGTCCGGCTTGTCAGCCTTTATTTCTTTATCTGTATGTACTTGCATATCCCATATTAAAAGTAACTTGGTCATTGCTAACGACAGTTTCTGGGCTGTGATTATACCATTTGTCCGTTACAGGTAGACTGAATGCCTTACTAATTTTCCAGTGCATGTATGATGCAGCTTTGTCACGTCGTTGCATGAATTCTGATTTTGCAAAGACAAGACATCCACTTACAATGTGATCAATGGTTTCATTATATTGATTGCATAGTCGACATTTGGGATTCATTCCATTCTTCATTATTTCACTTTGATATTGCTTTGTCATTAAACTTTGGTCTTGTGGTGTTGTTATTGGGCCTTCTGTCTCTGGTTTCAATCCTGAACTTTTTAACCACTTATGTGCTTCAGTTTCATCAATATCTGGTCTCTTCAATCTTTTCAAGTACTGACCGTGCAGCGGTTTCTGTTCTTATTTCATTCTCATCTGTTCTTTTCCTTGTTTTTTTCACTAGACTCGTGACTTCTTTGGCCATATCTGTGATACTATCGCTGTCCTTGTGCTTTGGTTGATCGATTCCTAGCTCTCGACAAAATTTGGTAGCCTCTTTTGTAACAGAGCATAGCTTCTTTTTCTTCTCATGCTCTAAGACCAATTTCATCATTTCGTCCTTGCTTTCTCTTAAATATGTTTCTTGACCAACAGTCACTATCTTGAAAGTTAACTCTAATTGTATTAGTCCCCTCCCTCCTTGTTGCGGACTGTCTCTGCCAAATATCTTAAAATCGCCCATATAGAAGAGATGGTTGATTTTCTTTCCTTGGATATCATATCCGCACTTAGTAGAATGAAGCAAGTTGCTTAGGGGGGCCAAAGCCAAGCATCAAAGAATCGGGGATAAAGAATCGGCCTTGAAATATGCCACTCTTTATTTCTATCAGTCGAGATGTCAGTGTGCCGGTAGAGTGTCTTAGAAGCAATGTTGTTTTCCAGTTTTTCATGTTCACTTTCATAAAGTTAACAATCTCAGGTGATACTTTCTAAAGCTGCAGTATCTTTGTAACCCAGCTGTGTGGCACACTGTCGAATGCCTTCCTGTAGTCAATCCATGAGGTTGTCAGATTCTTCTTTCTTGTTTTACGGTCTTCCATTATAATTTTATTCACTAGGAACAGATGTTTGCAACCATATGATCCTCGTTTGCATAATAGTCAGAGCAATACTGAAAAGCTTCGATCTAACTTAACCTCACAAGGCTTTATGATTATTTTTCTCCTCAAGCACTCTTTGAAAGATATAAATTCTCTATGGTCTTCTGCTCAAAGTAAACTACCTAAAAATATCTTCAACTCTACTGTCAGGTATCTTAATAACACAAACGCAACTCGGAAAAATCTCACGCCGTGGAATCTCTCACAAACGTCTCACTGCTTTTTTTGTTTCCAGCCAGAGTCTCTTCTCCATGTTGTAGGCTGTAAAACTTATCTCAACGAAGGCCGCTTCACATGGAGACATGACTCTGCGCTTAACTTCCTTGCCTCATCATTGCAATGTTTGAATCACTGTACTTTTTATGTTGACCTCCCTCAATCTTTCCCCTTCTCTTATCACTGGCGATGATCTACGTCCTGACATTCTCATCTCCACTTCTTGTAATACTCTGTACGTAATTGAATTGAGCTTCGGCTTTGAGACGAACCTTAAGACTAAATGCTAATAGAAAATTTACCTAATATCGCTACCTTCTGAATGACCTATCATCCAAATACGGTCACGTCAAATTTGTGAACTTGTCCATAAGATCCCTTGGAATCTTTGGACAATCTTGCGATGCGTTTATTCAGATGTGTAACGATCTAACTATTAACACAGGACACACTAACATCATAATTACTAAATTAGCTAGTATAATAGTTCGCACAACTTATTACATATTCAGCACGCGAAACAAATCCTGGACTAACCCGTACCTTCTTTCTTATTAACAGCTTTCTTTCCTCCGTTAGCTAGTTCATATACATAGTATGTCTCCATTTCTGTTTAAACTATTCATCAGGAACATTAAGGAATTAGCCTAACTAATTCGGTTCCAGAAAACAGTATGTTAACCAATAAATTAGTAAAATGACTTTTGTAGAAGAACTTTTACATATTATAGGTAGTTTTTGGGTCTACGAAAGGCCCTAAATATCAGCGGATTGCCAACTTGGTGCACTCACGGATACCTTTCATATGCTGTGTGGAAATTAACTTACAAGTAAACTACAAAGATTTTTAGTCTCTGCAAGAAAAGAAGCATAGGGCAACTGACAATGCAATCTTACAGAACTCGAAGAGAGAGAGAGAGAGAGGGGGGGGGGCAAAGGGTTACCAAAGAGACAATTACTTCTAAGTAAGCACATCAAAATTTCAGTCAATAGTGGAAACTGAAATTGACCGCGAACGGCATACTGGAAAAGCTATCTCCGATCCTGATGAAAACATTCCACACCCTATAGGTAGACTAATGACAAATGCATAGTCGTGATACAGGCTGCTATACTATGCTAAGCTTAGACAAACAATATGATCTAAAATTTGTTTGTAGTTAATGCGTTCGTTGTCAGTGCAGGACATATGTAAATAACAGCGTAAGAGAGTAGAAAAGAAAAATCCGAGAAATCCAGTAAAGATTTGAAAGAATCGTCAATGAATGGCTCATTGATAATCAAAGATCATTGAATAAGGAAGACAACAGCGAAGAGTTGTACCATTAAATCAAGGTTCAGTGGAACCAATGGAGAGTAAGCGACAAATGTAAAGCGAAATGACAAGATTAATGAACGCAATTGCGCCATTGACGACTAATAATCATTACAGGCAAATCTCCAACATATTTAGAGAGATGCAAATGAACAGAAGCCATCAGTGCAGTGGCACTCTTGTGCACAGGCATGTGCATGAGTTCTCTTTCTTTTCAGTCCTGTAGTTTTTGTAATCAAATTTGCAGTCAAAAATATGCCCTAAATCACAGTGTTCCATGTGGATTCAATAGGATGCATCAAATTTAAATTTAAATGATTGGTTGATTGGAAGAAAACTTAGCACTAAAAATTTGTTATAAAACTCAGGCTCTACAATAGCAAAATATACTTCAGTGACTAAATACAAGTAATAGAAGGTAAAGGCTTACAGTTTGATCTTTCGTTGGTTCTTCAGTACTAATGAGATCCATGCTTGAACTTGCAAGTACCGGTTCAGCCTCAACAGCAGAGATCTTCTCTTCTTCTGCAACTTCCAACCTTTTCCGTAGCTTTTCAACTTCCAACTTAAACTTCTCAAGCTAGTGAAATGAGAAAGCGAATAAAGTTAGAACCAAAGAATTTATAACGAATGATTGAATGAGATGTGGCATGTCTCATACACATGTATTCATGAAGCGCGATTGATCGATCATAGTGCGCTATGCCTCTATGATGAAGCCACGGTACTAGTTGACTCTGACTGTTTTAAAATTAATAGACTGTTCCCTTTGTAAACATTCAGAAGATTTCGCATGCTCTTTGCAGTCCTTGGTCCTCGATTACATATGTTGTAGTCTGTAAGTATACAGTAAAAAACGCTGTGAAAGCAATTACCGTCGTCCGGACAGGTTGAGGGCCTGAGTGTTTTAAAAACTGCAGTCTTTTATATCGATGGCAATACAGTCAGAATTTACAAAGTGAATGCTTCCAGAAGGAATCTAAAGCTTTTAAAACCTGTCGTCACATTTCAGATAGGTAAATAACTAATATTATCAAGTTATTTACCACGACTGTGATCATGCTTTCCTAGACTTGATTGACTTTGAGTGGAACTCATAAACGCACTCAGAGTCCTTTGTTTGCATGAGAAAATGCTGATACAATGTGAATGAAATAGTATGTGAACTGAGATATTTAGAAATTACTTAAGACTTGATAAATTACCGGTGAATGATAGCAGTAGCTCAGCTATTCATAGCCAACTACTTGCAGTCCAGACATTGCCTTTCTTTGCAACAAGTTGTTCTGCCCACCAGACCGAATTGGCCAATCATAATCGAGATTACGTAATGGTCATGTGACCACTGCAAGTACCTTATTGAAAGGGGGTTGAGCTTGTGATTGGATGATTCTGCGGCTCTAATCGAAACGTCTACTTACAGAAAAGTATATTTGTGGTTGATTCTCTCTCTATATATATGTATATATATAAATGCAATATGCCTTAATATCTCAGTCTTAAGATGAATTGCTAAATTGTCATATTGACTTATTGAACATAAGCTACAAACCGATTTAATTTCAGATTTTAGGCTTTCAATTTCATCTTCCAGTTCCTCCCTTTCTTTCAGCTCTGCTGCCAGCTTCTTAACACCAGTCTCTCTGCGTTGTATTTCCTTCAAACAAAGTTGAAAACGTACATTATAATAACAAAAATAACCTAGACACGAAAATATAAACACAAACACACAGAGACAGAGACACGCACGCACACACACACAGACACACACATACAGACAGACACAGACAGACACAGATAAACATAGACAGACACAGACAGACACAGACAGACACAGACAGACACAGGCAGAGACAGACACAGACACATTCGCATCTTAGAGTATGAAAGACTTTCTTTGAGCTCTTTGAGAAAATCTTTGAGATGAAAGACGCTATTGCATCAAATGCAGAGGAAAAGTACTGACAAAGGCGGCGTTCCAATTTAGTTGCTACATGAAGCATATGGTGACGATAAGATCGATCAATGATATTACTGAGTATAGAAATGACCAACTACCTATTCAATCCGCAAGAGCATCAAAACGGACTTCATCAAGATTATTTGCTATCCGTACTAAAGATATTTAGATAATAACCTGAACTATACTTGCAAGTTCTAGAGTGTCTTGAGTAAATTTGACTCAATGTATGAAAGTTAAAATTCATAAGTATTATATAAATAGCGTTCGATTTGCAACAAAAATTACCCTTTTTGTTTTTTCAAGTTCCTTCTTCATAGAGGCTTCTTCTGTACGTTTTACTTTCAATTCTTCCTTTAGCTTTCTGTGGCTCTCTTCCAATTCCTCAATTTTTGCCTGTCAAATTATTGTTCTTATTCTTAACAAATTTCGATTGTAACAAAGGAATCAAATTGTAGTCAAATAAACACACTAAAATAACGTAGATTGACATGCAAACCTGACCATTTTTGGGAAAATGCAACTAAGCATTTATAAACTTTCAATAAACAGGTGTGTAATATCTAATAAACTTGAAAAGTCTGTTGGTACTACAGAACTTCACTATAGCACGAAAAAGCGGGAACATTGCTTTAGCATACTGAAAGCTTTTTTCGTCCGACACTCGTCAGAGTATGAAACGTCGGATAGCGACCGAGGCTGGGTTTGTGTAAACAAAAAGAGTTCCTTTTTTTCACTTGGACTCTTCAAGTAAACAATGGTGAATAGGTGCTAATTGGCCAATCATAGAGCCAAATAGACGCATTATTCATCATATCACGTGTACCCGCATCTGGCTATATATTTCGTTTCACCTTTCGGTCGCTATCCGACGTTTCATACTCTGACGAGTGTCGGACGAAAAAAGCTTTCAGTATGCTAAAGCAATGTTCCCGCTTTTTCGTGCTATAGTGAAGATCTAATAAACTATTACCATCTCAGTATGACAATATAACTTTTTAAATGAGGAAAGTTCTCCCTAAAAAGCTGCAACAGCCTATAAAACCTATGAGCTATATTTCAAAATAATCATTGTCTACGTACTAACTAACACATGTCATATTTTGCAAAGAGGAACGAATGGATACATTTATCATAAACTCTTATGATTGTAACAATTTGGACTCTTATCAAAATACAAACCTCTAAAATTGACGTTTGGCTATCCACGATTTTCTGAATATTAAGCTCATCTTCAGCTTTTCTTGCATGCGACTAAAGAAAGATATGGATTGCAGATATGACACTGAATGAAAATGATCTCAAAATTATACACATACCACCTTAACATTAAGCTTCTAGTTTTTTCTTTGTTCTTATTGTCTTGCTCTGTGCAATCACCTGCCTATTCATTTGCTCTTAATCTAGTTGTAACATATCCCTAGGTAATTTCCTTTGTTATTATAGCTCTCATTCTAAGCACTTTGCACATTGTACTTCAATGGAATAGTTCTTGCTGTAAGACCCCTAGGGAGCAGTCACTTGTCTTTACATCTTTTGCACGATGTAATATGCTTAATGTGTAACTGAAGACGATTGTCGAAGCAATGGAAAGATGCTTTACAAGTTTAAATCTGTCGTCGTTTCTTTGAAGTTTATTTCTCGTGTATTATTTCCGAGGAACTTTGATTACAAATTTGAAGTAATCTCGAACAAAATGGTTGAGGAAAAGGTCTTTGATGCAAAACATTGATTCTATAAGTTAGACAAATATAATTTTAAATGACTTGCAGTAACTCATGGGATATATGGCAACCTTTTCAAATAACCTGAGGTGACTAGAACTGAATAATAGAGAAACAGTAGCTTATCCCATCGATAAAAATCTGGGCGAAAGGTCATACCTGCAGACTAATCTACAATGTTCCTGAAGTAATATTAAAACATTGACCTGTCCTGAATACGGATGGGGACTTACAATTGCAAAAATATTGCTAGTTATGTTGAAGAAATAATTTACAAAAGCAAAGCAAAGCATAGTAAAGAATACCTTGACATCGTCTTCGGCTTGATTGACCATATCTGCTCTGAGCTTTAATAATGCTTGGCTTAGTGACTAGTAATAAAGTTAACAACTTCTACAGATCTGTTACATATTACGAATGAAGCAACAATCAAATAAGGAACAATATGACGGAACAATTATTCAAACAATGCCGAATATGTCCGACAATAGTACAGGGGCTTTATCTATGGTTAATAATTCATCGATGATTGATGGTCAAGAATATTCTGATTAAAGATAAACCTTCAAATATATTCATGTTAATATTACCTGTACAAAGAGCATTCATAGGGAGTGTAATTTCACATATCAACTTATCAGACTCTGCTCACTTCAAACAAGAGACAAGGTCAGAGTGATAAGTAGCCTACGTGCATGTGGTTTTGCCACTACTTCAGTCGCAGTCTAAAAGGTGCAATATTTCCTGTTCTACCATACTATCTCATAAAGCATTAATATTTTAAAGTCTAGATTAAATATATTTCGACTTCTATTGCTTTCTAAGTGTATTTTTCTGGCACTTGATACTTATCATCATGGACAATCATTACATATAGCTCTTATGTCTTAGTATTGTACCATTTCTAATGAATATATATGTGAAAGATTTAGCGCTCTATAAAAATGATAACAATGATGATGACTATTATATTTATTGCCTTCTGTTGCTTCTCTTTTAACATTAACTGATTCCGTAGTTTCTCAATGACGGTCTTCATTGTTTTGGTTGGGGCTCTTTCATTGGCTTCTTTTGCAGCTAGTAAATCATCTCTCAAAAGCTCAACCTGATAGAACACAAAACATTGTACCACTAATGGATATGGCCTATCAGACAAATAATAAAAGATACTTCCATAAACCTGATCTAGCTTCTGATAACCAAACGGAACAATAGGTAGCAAATTGGAGATATCTGTACAAAGCAAAAACTATTGCTTGTTTTTCTGGTACAGTATGCTGCCAACATTCTGTAACACTTGAGCGTCTTCGTAAATATTGATTTCTTTTCTAGCCAATGTCAGTATCTCCCTTATTTATGACAGTCAGATGCATACAATAGTTCTCTTTTATAAAGCGGATGAAATATCATGATCTCATGGTTGAGCTTTAGCTATGGGGACATTTAAGCTTCATTTCATTTCATCACTTCACTTTATTTCAATTTTTTAAGGAGGGACACCTTTCAGCACAGACTGGTTCTCAAGTGGCCCTCCATTTAAAACATTAGAATACAAAGTGAAATTAACAAAGGAAAGCGAATGAGAAAATTCTTGCAAACAAAACTTAAGGGGTAGATATTAAGAAAGATGTTCAGAATTATCAGCTAGCTGACAATCCGAATGACATGCATACAGAGGCTAAAAGTTTCGAAGGGTATAGTCCCCAGAGAGAATGAGCCCTACAAAAAATATGCAAAGAAGATAGGGGAATTATAAGAGGGCAATCTGTACTATAAAACAAAAACATTGATCATTCAAGTAAACAGATATGAAGAATTCAAAACTCTGAAATAATACATGAAAGTAAGGAAAAGTGAAGCAAAAACCTCCTTGTTCAAATCTGTCACTTTTAATTGCTCCTCAACAATCTCCTGTCTCAGTTTATCAACTTCAGCGGTTTGAGTCTCTTCACGTCTACATACATTTAAATAAAATCATAAAGTACAAACGCGATATTCTTCTACGTTTGGTACAAATGAATTAAAAATATATTAACAAATGATGAACTTGTTAATAAGGGTAATGTAATGGGGCAAATTCTAGCAACATGAAGCGATTCAAGAATTATTTCTGTAGCTATTACAAGAACCATACACAAACAAAACACATCCGATGGTGAAATGCATCCGTATGTCCTTCATTCATCAACATAATGGCAAGGGGGAAGCTTGAAAATTCTTTGCAATAGCTTCTAGGAGGGATGTATAGAGTATGTCTATCATATGTCAACTTTTTCAGAATTTCTTCTTGTCAATAAAACTCTTCAAAGCAGATGATAAACAAATAGTTTCTTGGCAAAAAATTAACCATAAAAAGTGTATGTAAAGTTTTTCATTAGCTAATACAATCAAGTGAACTTTTGCAATAGACAAACGTAGAGTAAGGCCTTGGATTGAAGCTCAAAATTAGAATCGATACTTCGGAAAATTTATTTCAGTAATCATGCTGAAGTTTTATAATCTCGAGAGTGTCAGTGACATACGATTTCAGGAAACTCTCAGTCATACTTGAATTTTCAAAGATATTTCTTGTCATTCCATAAAAAGATTCAAATTCAACTCCATCAACAAGAACAAGAGCTCTTAAATTTTGATAATCAATGCATCTACATTTACAAGAGAAAATGTTTTCTTTAAAACGTCCTTTAGAAACAAAGATAAATGTATGAAAAACATACAATCGCATTTTCTTTTTCAGCATTTTTAGCTCTACGTCTTTAGCTTCCTTTACTTTTTCCATTTCAGTTTTCATTTTACTTAAATTCCCCTGAGCAACAGCAAGTCGGTTGTCTTGCTCTGCTACAATCTCCTCCAAGTCTGCTAAACGACTCAGCTGAAATGCAAATTTAGCAAACTTCACTTTTCAATACACACTAACAGTAACTACTTTCTTTCAACTAACTTATCTTACAATCAAAAGCAGCTCAAACCAAAAATATAGTAAATCGGACAGAGAGGTATATATAAAACTTTTGTCCTCAAACCAATGCCCGAACTATTCTGCAAAAATTTAATGCATAAGAAAGTGCATTCAATTGAAGTACCTGAATTCACAGATATCAAAATACTATATATTTAATATCCTCTACTTGTGCTCAACATTCAAACCCACTACAGACAGTATGTAAAGTATTCGCATTGAATTGGGAATAGTAGCAAAGTAGCATATCTCTTGCACTTAGCCTCATGAGAACATTGCTGTTTTCTGGTTCTGCCACCACGGAGAGGGAGCTCTCTAATATTAATGCAATCATGAGATTTACTTCAATTGAAGGAAGACAAAAAAGGCGACAATTTCCCACCTGCTTTTCTGAAGGCACTGGTGGCTGAGGTGAGTTGATATATTCCTTAATAGAAAATATCAAAAACAAATCAATGAACATCAATATAACGTAATTCCTAAATTGATGGTG
The DNA here is from genome assembly GCA_964019165.1 of Mastigias papua. NCBI lineage: Eukaryota > Metazoa > Cnidaria > Scyphozoa > Rhizostomeae > Mastigiidae > Mastigias > Mastigias papua. The sequence continues at coordinate 6,110,709 of OZ025287.1, read as the reverse complement.
TAAAGGACTTGTTTGGCAGAAAACCATCCCTTGCATGATACTATACGCCTTGTGCCAAAGATGTGAGATAATGCATATACGGAAAAGAGTAAATGATAGCTCACAATATCTATAAACTAGTGCTACATTGCACACTTACACAATGGAAACACGCCATAGAGTCAAATATGTACAACTGCAATTTCGAGTAACATATTGCGACATATTATGAAGAATAACTAAACGTTTCCAAAAAAAGCTTATCGGAGTGAAAGCAATCAAATAGTTACAGTATTTCATACCCAGTTGCAAGTTTACTAACGTTGAATGAAGAAGACTAAAGGCAACATTAGGCTAAAAAAGTCTCTGTAAAGTCAGATTTTGTTCTCAGGGACGTAGGAAGCATCTAAAAAGTAGGGGGACCAAGTCTTAAAAGAGGCACATTACCACACCCATTTTGGGCTTCAAAAGGGCACTTTGGCTTAGTTTTCAAAAAAGTGAGGGCCATGGCCCCTCTGCCCCCCAGTTCCTACGTCCCTGTTTGTTCTCCTAACAGAAATTAGAAATTCAAAGACTTGGCTCCTAGAGAATACCTGGATTTTCGTCAAAATTGGGAAATTGAAATGTTTGGAATACCATTTTGAAATGTTCTCATCAACCTTAGGCCTAGTACAAAAAAGGACATAAATTTGGAAAAATTGCCAAAGAGCTATAAAATTATTTACCAAATGAATTGCTTTCAGCCTCTTTACTTTTTCTTCCATTTCGAGATGGAGCCGATCTTGCATAACCTTCATTTCATTTTTATGTGACTCCTGAACGGTATTCATATCCTAAACACGAGAAAGAAAAGCCTGCAGAATATCACAACTAATCTAGAGAAGATAACATGCTTTAATCAACCAACGAGGTTAATTAAAACAGACAGAATATTGCTACCCACATAAGAAATAATGGAAGGCGGCATTTAAATTTTGCTACAATGTAGCAATGGGTTAATACTTCAGAATAAACTTCCACTGTGACGATTTAATGGCACTATGGAATCATATCAATCAATTGCAACATCAACCAGTGCTGTGAACCACAAGAATATGAATAGCAACAGATGCTAAAAAGGCTATGCAAAATATAATCTCATTTACAATGTGAAAACTTAAAGTTGAAAGTGACAAGAACTTTCTTAAGATCCCTATATACCGTAGGCAATAGATGATGAATTACGGATTTAAGAAACGCTAAAAAAGGAAACGAATACTTTACTTTGCATACGCATATTTCTGGAAATTATATAGATGTACTGCGTACACAATACATAGACCATTGCTTGACGTTGGAAAAGTTCTAGTTTAGTACCACTATCGTACATGTTTGCGCCATTCATGATGGCTTGTTAGATATTTCAAAACTCTCTAACAGCAGGACGTGGAGAAATGAAAATGTTAGAAACCTTGACAACAAGGGAAAGCTATGGAAGAATTTCCGTTGCATGTTTTATTTGCATATCGAAGTTATTACCAAATGAGTGCTGGAAATGTTGAAGCAAAACAATGAAAGAAACAATTTCCGTCTGAAATAGTATCACAAAGCTAAGAGCTTGATGCAGATATACGATCCGCAGGAGCTTTTGATAACATGAACATTCACAAATTGAAAGGCTTAATATCAGTATCAAGAATACGAGCAAATTTCACCGCTCTCTATCAAGATATGATGACTATTCACAATGTTGCAGGCTTTAGAAACAACCAAGAAATGTGTCCCAGACAGTCGATATGGTTGAGTCTCACAACTTGACAAATCATACTGCGAAAATCGTCATGATTACAGTTCAAAAAGCTTTGAATTCATTCATCAAGATTTTGCAAGACAAGGTGACAGATAGTTCCTTGCCGCAGATTAGATTGCAGATATCTAATCTAATGTTATATTACGTATGTAGACATCAATCAGACAGACTATATATTTCTGGTATGTATGGAGGAATATCTAATGTGATATCTGCAATGTAACGGAACCCTTAAGCAATTAAGTAGAATTGTTGAGCTAACAAGCAAAATATGATTATGAGGTAACCATGCAGTCCTAAAGGGATTAAACAATACCGAAACAACTAATCTGGATGGAGATATTCTGGCCATAGAGCGTTTTCATTGACGCCATACAATTGTATCCGACAACATATTAAAGATATACTTTGGAGCAGTGGAGTAAACAATGTGGTGATATTCATTTAATTTCGAAAATTTAGCAACGGCTTCAACTTACCAGCATTTCGTTGCAGGAAAGAGCAAGATATGACGAAAACTTGCTTTTATTGGAGGATCTTACCCTTTCGTGCTAGACAAATATCAAGGACCTAAACTTGATATCACTTACTGATATTTGCAGTCCTCCATTCCATAGGAATACGAGAACAGCTATTACCAAAAATCTTCGAATTGGCCCTACCTCGAAGAAGGCCACACTCGAATAAGCCCTACACCAGAGCGCTTCAAATTTCTAATAAGCCCGAATCGAACAAGCTCCTACCCTATATGATGATGAAGACCTTGGTGAAGAGCAATGCTTAAGTTTAGATTGATCTTGTAATATTATGGAGAAAAGGAGGTTTGACAATGAGCTTTATACGCAACATGTGTCAAGTAATTTCATAAGCCCCTTCGAATAAGCATTTTCCCCTCAAATAAGCCCTATCAAAAAGTATCAAAAATGAATAAGCACCCAGGGGCATAATTTGTACTTCGTGCATAGGTCTGTGAAGCAACGTGCCAAAACAGGCAAATCACTAAAAGTTAGTTACACTGCAGATTGGCAAAACACTCGTCTATGAAGCAGCATACTTTTCACCGTTACTTCTACTATGGAAACCCAACATTCAACAATAATTCATCAATGTGAGGAAAGAATTCAACGATAACCCACTAGAGCAATATTCTACGTGTTCAACACCTACACATAGTGACCTCCAATGCCTCCAAGATGGCGTTAGCGCAATCTGTGACATCTGTGAAAACGAACTAATGCGATAAGAGACAACCGCAAAATAAGAAGGCAAATATAACCCGTTAGTGACTTGCTCTATGACTGATTTCGAAATAAAATGTGAAATTGCTTACACTTCTCAACGCCTTAAGCATTTCTTGATATTTTGAGATGGACTCATCTTTCTTCTTTACCATTAACTACAAACATGAAAACAAAATTAAAAACTCTGAGAATATGACAAGTGGCTAAAAGAAAACTCTAAATGAAGTAAATTTATCAACAATTAACTGTCTTAACTGTACATTATTGCTTTTCAGCTTATAATAGAATACTCCATACGTGTACTATAATCCTGCATTCCTGGTGAGTAGTAACCACAAGACTGGTATTTCGTAAACCTGGATGCTGAGAAGCTTTAAGTTTAGTGCCATTGGTTTTTCACTACAGTTAGTCAAATACGACATTAGAGAGCAATGCAGAAATAAAACCTACTTATCTGTATTATCTCCTTAATTTCTAATAATCGAAGATTTTATATCATCTAAAAGAAGGCAAAGTAGTTGTCTGCAATGATATTGAAAAAGTGACCTCCAGGTTGCAACTATGATGTATCTTCATTTCTAGGATAGCCATAAACAATACATAATATTTGTCATGATCTGATTCTCCCAAAATTCAACAAAAGTAAATATACTCTAAAAAATGTTATTGAAAGTTGGAGATAAGTTGTGTTCAAGTCAGAAGCTCTGTGCAAGATGGATGACAAATGATCCGATTAAGACAGTTTATAACAGCTTGCACAAAACTTGGGTTACATACTTATAATCGTCGAAAGTTTCTCCTGTGCACTATGCAATGTCATAGATGCCAAATTCAGAATCGTTGGCACTTATGTAATTCCATTGCTCGGAGAGGAACATGAGCAAGAGATGAGGAGGAACTTGAATGGACGTATTGTTGAAAGTGGAAACTGTTTATAAATTCAATACTTCGGTCTTGGACAATTTTTTGATGGGATAATGATACTGTGTTGATCAAAGCTGACGAACAAGAATTTCGAAAATATAAGAAGTACTTTGAAATCTTCTGATTATGTAAAGCATTGTATCAAAATCAACCTCTGACAACGCATCAGATGGGAGGGGAGGTGGGGGGGACAAACTGTCACTCTGTAAACTAACTATTCTTTGACAAAAAGCAGACAAAAACAGAGCTAGTGAAGACAGCTAATTCATGGTCAACACAATCCATAGCCAAAAATAAACTGATAAACAAGTTAATGCAAGTTTTCTTCAGAAAAACTTCAGTACTTATTGCGAATCAGAGCAATACAGAGCGAAAACATATGCCCAATAGAAGTATGGCTCAAATACAAATATAGTTTCTGAATACAATGAATTTTCGGTGCTTTGGTCATAGAGGGATAAAACATGTCGGATAAAAGTATGACAGAGCCGAGCCTACCTTAAGGCTATCTACTGTCGACTGAGCAACTTGCAAGGCATTTTCAGCATGCTTCTGCTCCAGTGATAACTCACTCCCAACATATTCACTTTCTTTGATTTGTGATCTTTCTGATATCGGCAATCGAAGTCGCAGTTCGTTAATTAGCTGAAATAAGATGAAATCAACATCACACCACCTACATCAACAAAATACATCAAGCATCCTATAAAATTTCGGAGGTTATTCTATTTCATTTACAATACCAAGTTAAAAGTCTGTTGGTACTACAGAACTTCACTATAGCACGAAAAAGCGGAAACATTCCTTTGGCATACTGAAAGCTTTTTTCGTCCGACACTCGTCAGAGTATGAAACGTCGGATAACGACCGAAAGGTGAACCGAAATATATAGCCAGATGCGGGTGCACGTGATATGATGAATAATGCGTCTATTTGGCCCTATGATTGGCCAATTAGCACCTATTCACCATTGTTTACTTGAAGAGTCCAAGTGAAAAAACGAACTCTTTTTGTTTACACAAGACTGGGTTTTGAGTCTTGATGTAAACCGATTCCAAAACACCTAAATGAAAGGACGATCTTGCTTGCCCAATGATCCGAAAATTATCGTCTGTATATGTTTTGGCGCATTCTGGATTTGTTAGAAGATGTTGTCCTATGGCCGAATCACTTTTCATTTTAGAAATAGAGTTTTTACACATACGAGGTGGCTGTTCTCTTGTTGTTGTGTTTTTCGTCCTGATGCTCGTGGGTACATGTTGTTTTATTCTATCTGCTAACCTCTGCGTAGTGCGCCCTACGTACCGAGCTTCACATCGGCACGAAAATTCGTAAACTACACAACTTTTTTGGGTGGTAGGAACGCTATCTTTTTTAGCAGATGGTAGCATGACCCTCGTATTATAAACCGCACGGGGCTTCACAGCATAGAAACAAGATGTAATGGCTTTATTGATTTGGTTTTCAAATTTTGATGAAACATTTCCAATCCAGGGCAATTTCAGGTAAACCGGGCACTTTTCAGGACCAAACCGTTTTTCTGATGAAATGTTGGCTAGTTTTTCCTTAATGCAAGAAACAAGGACATCTTCTGGATATCCATTGTCAATTAAAAGTTGTTTTATTGTGTCCAGCTCAGAATCTAACTTAGTTTTAGAGCAAATCATAAGTGCCCTATGAACTAAAGTTTTGATTAGGTTGATCTTCCTAGCTTTTGGGCTGAAGGAATTCCAACGGATGTATTGACCAGTAAACGTTGGCTTCCTGTAAATGCTGGTGAGAAATCCAGTGCCCCCTTTCTCCACCGAAACATCTAGAAAATTCAAGGAGTTGTTTTGCTCCTTCTCTACTGTAAATTTTAGGGCTGGATGTAGTTGGTTGAGGTTTACATGAAAACGATCACATTCCAGCTCCGAACCGAAAATGACAAAAGTATCGTCAACATAACGAAAGTAGACACCTGGTTTTACGGTGTTATTGAAAAGTCTACTTTCATGAAAACCCACGAAAATATTTGCTAGAGCTGGCCCCAAAGGACTACCCATTGCCACTCCATCTATTTGCTTATACATCTGGTTGTTAGTTTTAACAACCAGATGTATAAGCAAATAGATGGAGTGGCAATGGGTAGTCCTTTGGGGCCAGCTCTAGCAAATATTTTCGTGGGTTTTCATGAAAGTAGACTTTTCAATAACACCGTAAAACCAGGTGTCTACTTTCGTTATGTTGACGATACTTTTGTCATTTTCGGTTCGGAGCTGGAATGTGATCGTTTTCATGTAAACCTCAACCAACTACATCCAGCCCTAAAACTTACAGTAGAGAAGGAGCAAAACAACTCCTTGAATTTTCTAGATGTTTCGGTGGAGAAAGGGGGCACTGGATTTCTCACCAGCATTTACAGGAAGCCAACGTTTACTGGTCAATACATCCGTTGGAATTCCTTCAGCCCAAAAGCTAGGAAGATCAACCTAATCAAAACTTTAGTTCATAGGGCACTTATGATTTGCTCTAAAACTAAGTTAGATTCTGAGCTGGACACAATAAAACAACTTTTAATTGACAATGGATATCCAGAAGATGTCCTTGTTTCTTGCATTAAGGAAAAACTAGCCAACATTTCATCAGAAAAACGGTTTGGTCCTGAAAAGTGCCCGGTTTACCTGAAATTGCCCTGGATTGGAAATGTTTCATCAAAATTTGAAAACCAAATCAATAAAGCCATTACATCTTGTTTCTATGCTGTGAAGCCCCGTGCGGTTTATAATACGAGGGTCATGCTACCATCTGCTAAAAAAGATAGCGTTCCTACCACCCAAAAAAGTTGTGTAGTTTACGAATTTTCGTGCCGATGTGAAGCTCGGTACGTAGGGCGCACTACGCAGAGGTTAGCAGATAGAATAAAACAACATGTACCCACGAGCATCAGGACGAAAAACACAACAACAAGAGAACAGCCACCTCGTATGTGTAAAAACTCTATTTCTAAAATGAAAAGTGATTCGGCCATAGGACAACATCTTCTAACAAATCCAGAATGCGCCAAAACATATACAGACGATAATTTTCGGATCATTGGGCAAGCAAGATCGTCCTTTCATTTAGGTGTTTTGGAATCGGTTTACATCAAGACTCAAAACCCAGTCTTGTGTAAACAAAAAGAGTTCGTTTTTTCACTTGGACTCTTCAAGTAAACAATGGTGAATAGGTGCTAATTGGCCAATCATAGGGCCAAATAGACGCATTATTCATCATATCACGTGCACCCGCATCTGGCTATATATTTCGGTTCACCTTTCGGTCGTTATCCGACGTTTCATACTCTGACGAGTGTCGGACGAAAAAAGCTTTCAGTATGCCAAAGGAATGTTTCCGCTTTTTCGTGCTATAGTGAAATACCAAGTTAGTATGGAAAGTTGAAACAAATGTAATGCCTCATGATAGGATGAATAAAAGATCACATATGCTAAGCCTATTGCACACCAGCGACTTCTGTCATCAATGACAAAACCCTCAGTCTTTGGCGACAAAAATCGCCTGTGTGCGGTAGTCAAGACAAGAAATTTTAACCATCAGCGACAGATAGTAAGTATCAAACATATTTGATATTTGAAATCTGTTGCTGACGAGAACAATCTTTCATGTATAACTACCTCATACGGGCGGCTTTGCCTTCTAGGACTGCAGTTTTTGTCGCTGATGACAAAATCAGCCAGTGTACAGGAGGCATTAGGCGCAACTTCCTAGATACTAAAACAGAGTAACTTCTTGAAAGAGGTAGGGAAGACACGAAAAGTGCCCGAATAAGTTACGTAATTGATGTACATTGCAAAAAGGACAATTAAGTAAGAATTCGCAAGTCATAACGACACAGATGAACTAAGAGTGATATGAAGTTTGCTGGCAGATAGCTGCAAAGCACATTTTGTTGCAAAGATATGATGAAGTCCAACTAGCTGCTTTGTTTTACAAGGTTAGACCTGTTTCGCTACTATTGGAGCGCATCAGTGACATGAAACAAAAATTGATCCAAGATAAACAGTACAGCAGCAAGACATTTCCACAAGTATTTTATCATTTCACGCTATACGTTTCTTCATATGAGATACACTCTCTGTTCTCAGACTGAGTGGTTCTTAGGATTTTGTCAAATCCAGTCTTAATCGTTTCTTTAACATTTCAGTTAAATAAATATATAGAGCTTTATAAGATCTACTTAGATGTTGCAGCTGTGAGATGAGATATAGTATCTTCAGGTTATGTGAGGTATTATGTAACTGAGTTTGGAACTGGCTTTGGGAATCGAATTGGAATCGGCAATTGTATTAATTGACTTCATGAAATTAGCATTCTTTGCTATAGAGAGTGCGCAAACAGTGAATTATCTTGATTAAAGAATGGGTGTTTTCAAATGCACTTCTGAAGTTCAACTGAAGTTCACAGCCGACTTGTGATTCGTAAACTTTTCTGAGTTATCATCATGTTTCCTATTTCTTGTTTCCTATAAAACAACGCCCAATGGACGACAGTTCACAACATATTGTATATGCTAAAAATTCTTTAAGACAAATGGGAAATCTTGAGTGCGAAAGCAACACCTAAAGTGTACTAGCAAAATTTGTTGCTATAATTTGAACCATGTTATAAGAAATATCACATAAGAACCCAACTCAAATCATTAATACAGGTCTATATCAATTAGACTTCAACTGCACAATTCAAGAGTGGGTTTGGTTAATAACATATTACTGAGCTTCAATATATTGATATATGATGACGAAATAACAAGATGGAAATGGGGAATGTTCAGATCGATCATGCAAAGCTATCCTTAAACAAAAGCATGAATATGGCACACCGGAGCTCCTGTCAGTTACAATGTTTAGGGTCAGGATTAAGTAAAATATTACACCAATAACTACCCTGGGTAAAATCCCCTTTCGTCAAATATCAAAATACTACCAATGGACGAGATTCTACACCAAAATGGATTCAATGGTATACAGACACTTCAATTTAGAAAGTAACTCCAGGCAATTGCATTCTGCACAATGAAATGCTTTTCATTTGTGGACCATTGTTCTGTCCATATCTAACAAAGCTTTCCGTGTATATTGCTAGTTGCGTATAAGTTTTTTGAATGAGTTTAATTTAGATGACGATATCCTAATCAACTAAATTTTAATCCTTGGGATATTCATGTCTAAATATTTCTAATTGTTCTATATCGCTGATTGCACTAGATCCCTAAAGGATCAGTTGTGTCCGGCTTTCAGTCGCATCAAGCAAAATAAGACCGATTCTTCTTTCTCCTCCTTTCCTCTTCTTGAGACTGAACCGATCTAGCAAGGTCAGTGCTCCAACCAGAGCGCTAAGGTGATCTCTAGATCAGTTCTGTGATCGCCGTGAAACTCCCACTTCTTTCGATCTAATTGAAACATACTACGATTGCAAGAATCTCTAACCTTGGCCTGCCAGCATTCCTTCTTCCTTTGCCAGTTTCAGCATACATGATGTACTATGAGAGCCGCCCATCCGTTACTCTCCGCAAATCGACTTCTTTCAACAAGACCTTTCTCTACTTATTACTAAGGGCCTACTGCAGATGGTACGGGGTGTTTGGCAAGTTCTGCTAAATCTACTAAGTTCTGGTATAGTGGACTTTGCTTATTTAAAGAGAGTATTTGCATGAGGCCATTGAAAAAGAGTACCGGATTTCTTTGATTTCTCTTGTGGTATACATGTGATGCGATTTCTTTCTAATGTCCAATAGATGTTCAATATGGCCATGTTACCCAATTTTGCAACTATACTATGGGTCGTGAACAGTATGAGCACTTTTGAACAACCTTATAAAACAAACCTTGTCCTTGTGAGCAATTCTCCTTTCGGCGTCTTGAAGATTCTTCTGGCTTGCAAGCGTCTCCTATAGCAAGCGAAAAATGCTTATGGGGATTATCCATGCTCAAAGGTAATGAAAAGGAGGATGATATTCTAATAAAGAGTCATACAAAGATAATGTATACAGTACAATATATATAGTAGGGAAGACACCCTACACAAAGCAAAAATACCTACAAGTACAAGCAATATAAATGGAGGAGACTTTACATGAAAAACGAGATCTTTATTGTTAAAAGTATGATAGTAAAACAGATAAGCAACTAGATAAGTCGATCAAATTTATATTCAATAACTCGTCTTGTTTTCGAGCAATCAGTCAAGTTGTGTACATCAAATTATTAACCAATAAGTTGCTTCCATTTATTACAACTTTCACTGTGCCTCAGTTTTGCTGCTGAGTTACTGTGGAGAAATACCTACTAACAACTTTTGGATCGGAGGAAAAGTTACGCTCATTTAAGGAGACGAGCTTTTTATTGCAACCTCGTAAGTACATTTTATAGTGATAGTTCTGAGCCCTCGGTAGGGAAATGAATGCTTTCTAAGATATTCAACACAAGGAGCAGCATCCATTGTTTACCGTATATACAAGAGGCCTCTCCTGAACCACCCTTAACAGTAGACATGAGAAGAATGTATATATTCATGCACAAAATGTGAAACAAACTTTAGCCTGCATACGTGATCCTCAAATTTATCTTTGTGCTTCACAGTTTAGGGCTAGGAAGTCTTAATTTACCGAATAGCAAATACTAGCTGTCATATCAGTACTGAATTCGATATGCTTTCTGGCGTCCACTTTATTATCCCAGGAATCAAGCTAGTTAATATCTTCCGATCCAATATACTCTTAAAGCATTACTGACAAACTTTTCTGGAAACAACATAGCAAAATGTAGAAATTATCACACCTTGTCCATTCTTTCCCAAGTCATTAATGATATATAAGGCGAACACGACATTCATTCCATTTCTCAGATAAATCTAAGGATTAAGTATTCAAGTCCAAGTCTGTTTCACATTTTGTACATGAACAAATACCTTCTTGTCCGAGCCAAGAGTTGTGAGTAGTGATTTCTCTACAGAAACTCCGCTTCAAAATGGAGGCACAACAAAAGTTGTAAACAGTGGAAGCATCTTATTGGTTAATGGTTTGCTGTACAAAAATCCGCGGATTGGCTGAGAACAAAATGCAGCTCTGCTAAATCCACAATAAAATTCAATATAGTATATATGAAGCCATATGACGATGCCAAAAAGAAAAGAATCTTTTTCTCAACTCCCTTACATAACGTTGTAGTTGATGTAGCTCAGGTTGTCATTCAAAAGGTAGTTCTTTTAGCACAAAAGCTGCAGATTCGAAACTTCCTACATAATTCTAATAATTTGTGAAGAATAAGGTTTACTCATCATCAGATACACTTATGTCACTTGTACTAGCAATGAACTGCAATGCACACATTTTTACACACCCTAATGACAAAAACCGTGTAACATGCTTATTTATTTTCTCTGCTGTTTATCTAAGAATGCTATCCATATGTCGGAAATATGCTAATAATATGAAGAATAATGCGTAGTTTAACCAAATGATCATATGTTTCTGACTTTTTCAACTTTAAACGTCCAATCTTTTTCAAACTAGGACAAACGTAGTGTACTACAAAAAGTCATCCCCTATACTAATGCATATAAGAAATTTTAAAGCATAAAACGAAATAAATCATATGGCAAAAGTTCTTATTCCAATCCATGAGAAAAATTAATCCTAAGTTCAAGGCAAAACAGAAGTAGAAAAAAAGAAATCTTATGCAAAGAAAACACGAAATACTTCTCTCATTTTCTTGTTTTCGGCTCTAGTAATAATAATGACTTTAATATGTTCTTTAAGTTTAACAATTGCCATCTCCAACTGATTCGCCATTGGCAGATTTGGGTCAACGTATGAGCCTGTCATTTCTTCAAACTAGAATAGAACAGCATAAATATTTGTGTCCAAATTTTCTCTAATTACCGACCACAGAAAAGTCATTTGCTAAGTGATATCAAAAATCACAAGAGACAATTCTTTGCTTTAGAACCTGAATGTTTGCAAGAATGGGTAATTTCTAGAAAGACATATACATCCAAAGTAATGTATCATCAAAAGACTTTTGCGAGTTGCTTTTGGTACCTGCAAAAAGCAACCAGATATTTAAATGACAAAAAACTGAAGTGGAATTCAATGCATCTGAGAAGTACTGGAAAGCAAATAGGATACTTAGTTGGGTAGAGCAAGTACCTTCTGTGCTGCCTCAAATAGTTCATCCTGGTTTTTTTCTAATCTGGTAATTTTTCTCTCCAGTTCGATCTCATGCTGTTCCCAAATCAACTGACGGTCTTCGAATTCCTATAAAATGGACGACAAATCGGGTGGGTGACGTAAAATTACCTAATGCTAAAAAGAAACAGATACTTTCAGAGTGCACAATATCAACGATGGCCAAATAGAACGCCTAAGGAAATGTGACATAGAAAACTTTCTTGGAATATCATACACAGGCTTAAATCCAGAGATATCATTAACAATAAGTGTGCATGAAGCATATTGTCCTTGTACGTCTTTTAAATTCAGCTTTCCACACCTTATCTTGACAATATATAATGCTAAATTAATCTGCCGAGGGCTTCCAAAGAGGGTGGAATTCTAATAATCTAAATAAACTGGCTAACAACTAAACGGAGCAGATAAAAAGCTCCATTGATATAACATAACAGCTTCAATTCTCCTTGAAACAGACAAAAATGCCAAGATAGGGGTTTTACAAGAGAGTATACACTGCACATATGCAACCTATTGATACTCCATTGGATAAACGATTGTGAATTGAGCAACACATTACGATTACTAATGTTTTCCTGAACTCATATGTATATGCAGAAGTATCATGACCAACAAGAAGAGCAGTCCAATTAAAGCCCACATGTTATGCCCTCAGAATGTTTGTACTAAATCACTTATTCGATGTGCAATCGGGGGTTCTACTGCTAATGCTGATATTTGAGCGAATGATTTTATCTAATACAGTATACCAACATTTGGTGGCCTCATATCATATGATTGACATAATTATAATAAGATATACGACATACGACAAGAAAATTGTGATAAGATCCTACAACAATTCCCAAAATCTACAATAAATTAGTGCATTAAATAGAATTCACGAGAAATAAAATTCTAATGGAAACCGGAATGCGTCATATGGAAGTGGAACACAATAAAGTTGGTACACTAGAAGTGATGAGGATGAGCCTTTAAAGTTGTTAAGGATGCAAGATAGTGAGATGAAAACTCCCAACAAACAAGGCCATATGAATCAAAATGACAATTGTTGATGCCCAGGTTGTCGTCGAATGATCTTATTTATAAACATCTACATGAAAATATCGTTGGCTTAAAATTTTATGTGCTGCAGATGAAATTGAAGCCTTCGTTGATAACTGCTATTTTTGAAAAGCATTTCCAAAGAGGCTGTCAAGATATTTTGGAGTAAGAGAAAATACCTTCGATTGCTTAAAGCTCTCATCTTCAACTAAGGATATAGACTCTTCAAGCCTTTTCTTCTCATCCTCAAGGAATTTTATCTGTGAAGAAATTGACATTATAAAGACAATAGAAAAGCAATCAGCATGCTAAGAATTAAGATTCATAGCCAATGTACAGTAATATACATGAAACATAAGCCATATCAATATTGACAATGAAATATATGTACCAATTGCTTAAAGAGTTTTCATCACATACCGGTTTCCTAAATGCACATTTGTGATGACTTTATTCACCTGTGCATATATTCATGAAAAGTACTTTTCAAATAAATAGACCTTTTCCCTTGTCTATATTCAATGAATTTTCTTCACAACTGACTGTGCTCACCCAGACCCAACAACATATTTAGATGCATTCTATATTTTGCTACAATTTTATTTGCTATTGCTTCACATAATATTCCTTCCTAACATCAATTGATGTTAGTCACAACGTTATCAGCTCAGTAACTTTGCAATCTTCATGAAAAAAACGCATGTCCTGTAACCTTTCGAAAAATGCACTTGTAGAGATTTCTCATTAACTCTAAGATAACGCTCTGACCAGTAGAATTCAAAAAGGTTCGCTTCTAAAAAGTTCACTGAGCTGTCGTATTTACAAAAGAACATTCGTAACTGCGTTCAAATAGTGGAACAAGTTGTAGGCATCTGAGCACACCAAAGAAAGAGTCTTTTTTGTACTTATCTTTCCGGGTTCAAATAACTTAATAGTGAATACTTAGAGGCATGGAACCAAATCAAAACTGATGCCTTCTAATAAGAAGGTAGAAAGGAGATTGCCTGTTTGGTGTATCCACGGAAATATTCGAAATGGTGGAATCTGTTTAGTGAGATCTCTCATTCTCTTGTAGCAGCAAAGCAATCAGCCTATATTTTGACCTACCGTACTGTTTCTTAGTTGTTCCATGCGCATAACATATCTTGGTCAATATATTCTTCATTTTTAATTCTAAATATGATAGAGCTTGAAAGTGTTTTTGATGTGCATTTGATCTTAACATTAAAATAGAAATGATCAAGGAGAAGAAATAGGTAAGCATGCGAAAACATAAAAAAAATGTTCGATATAGGAATTCCATTATCATCTTAGCTCTCGATATCGAGACATACAGAAGGAATAACAGAAGATATAGCCTGATTACTGCCTATTATGATTTCATATCAGATTCAGGTGTTTTAATGCATCCGTTTCGCATCGTACTCAGAAGCATACCCGTGTCGCACTGTATTCACCAGCGTCTTCATGTAAACAGAAGGCCAATAGAGTATGATAAAATATCGAATATATTTGAGCCAAATATCATGTAAAAGAGATCTAACGATCCGTATTTTCAAATATACTCCAAATTCTGATTGATAAATTGAAAACCACACAATACATTAACGTTATTAACAATAACAAGGTATAATACCCTATATTCTTGGCTCTCTATTTCCCTCCGCAGCTTCATGTCCTGAATGCGTATTTCTCCAATACGATTGTGCCATTCAATTACCTACATATAAATAAGATACTATGACCAAGTACAACAACCTTTCACGGTTTACAGCAGATCAAATGGCTGAAAGAATTTATTTACTCAAAAAGACAATTTTTCTAAGCATGAAAATTATATCAACTCCAATGCATGCTAATGGTGCATGGTGATGTTCTGGAAAGCACGAAGAAAACTATTTAGTAGCCCAGAATTTTCGAATAAGAGGTGCTATTTGAGAAAAGCTTTCAGAAAGGGATAGAATCATATTTCGTCATACACAATTCTCAACTGTGCAAATAGTTGGAATGCTATAGAACAGTAGTCCCTAACCAATCGGTCCCGGACCGGTACTGGTCTTTGAATCAATTGAATTTGGATCACATCTCGCAATCACATACGACACGAAACACAACTTATACTGTAAACGACTTCAACCCAGCACGCTACAAATATTTCACTTTCTTCGTTTCCAAAGATAAGGAGTAACTATAGTCATTATATCAAAGCGTCAAGTTCTGCTTAAATTAAGTCTGTACACTCCCAGCGAGGTAGCGAAAATTTTTAGGTGAAGAATTTTATGCCCGTTGAGAATTTGTGTAGTGAATTTAACGAGGCATTAAGTTAGACTGCACTTCACAAACTAAGAGTAGAAAATTAACAAGGGTACAACATTTTAAGAAAAACCTTGTTATTTCTCTATACGTGTTAAATGGTAAGAAACAAATTCCACTAATTAGTATTATAAAGGACATTGCAATACGATCAAACGGTGGAAAGTAATCTAAAACGCGCATCCTCGCCTTTTCAGCTCCTTTACAATCTTTAAGGGTTGATACCAATTCTTGTAACCCAACAAGTTTCATATCGGCTTCAGCAGACCGGTCTTCAGCTTCTTTCCGCTTCACCATTGCCTTAAATCAAATACAAACAAAAAGTGCAACAACTCATCAACTAAAATGTTCTCATAAATTGATGAGAAGCAGCATATCATTCAAGGTACATTATTCGTGACATTGCTTACCCATATGTATTCTCATGCTACATTTGATAACGAAGCGTATTGTACAGAAGCTAATCGATAGGGTATAGGTCTCTATTGTAGTCACGCTTTTAATGTAGTCTGTATATCACAGATCAGAGCTGTAGATAAGCAAATATGATATTGCTATTGAAAATAAGCACGGAAATGAACATAGCAATGAGAAACCAACATCCTTCCAATGACTTTATTAGGAGTTTTTTGGCGAGATCCTAGTGAATAAGGAAGTAAATAATAGACAATATTTCTTTTGGTAAGCAATTGCTTCTCTTTTGCTTTAAGGTTTTTCTAAAGTATTTGAACATATATTTCAATAGCTAACTATCGTCATGGATTCTATCTATTGTATGACATATAGGGCTACAAAAAGTCCAAATCACATTTTGTATGACATAAAGACCAAATTCACACTTATAAACATTTCGCAAACAATGCTTTCAAATGTATCTCCTATTCATTGCTGAAAAGAATTTATTTGAAAGCATTGTATGAAATTAACAGATATTTTAGCTATAAATAATAGTACTAGGGCATATCTGGGGACCGTCTATCGTCTATTCAGTACCGATCTATTGTAACTTTATATAAATGCACATAAAAAATATAATTCACATTCTACAATTTCGTTTTGCTGTATCTATCTTGATTTCCATATACAATTCTATGCTTCTCTCCATTCACAAAATTCTGAGCTCATCCTAGACTAAAATTTTTCTCCGTCTTTCTCTGCACTCTAATATTCTATGAAAGATTCTAAAATGGTGGCAACAGAATCACAAAAAACTGTTTGGAATGATCAAATCAAAACCACCCAGCCACAGCAAGAAATGGGCCATGTAACGCAGAATGCTAAACACTGTTAGTAGACAGCAACAACAAAAAGTAACAATAATAAGAATGCTAATGCGCAGTTGTTTTACAAATATGGTACATAATAAAATACAAAAGCTGATAGTCACAGACAAATATAGACAAGGCTTTTGCAAATTTATGACAGTAGTGGCCTATACACTATGGTATAACATAGGCTCCTGCCAAAAGCGCTAGGGACTTTCTTCATAAGGGCATTTCTAACCTATCCCTCATATCCACTGGGCTAAACCATCACCACTTTCTTTACCTCTGTTCGACTGGTACTTATGGCATACGTTACAGAAAGTCCCATCAAAGAGGAAATAAGTTTCAAGATATATACTTGAGGTAACACAAGCGTGGTTATGAATTAACACGACATTATCAATAACCACGAAAAGATACTACAACATCAACTACCAAATATGCCGCTTGAAACACAAGTATTGAGGTACAATCGTTGCCAAAAATACTTGGAATACGCATACTTTTGCATTTCAACTGCAATTTATTGCTTGAGAAGGTACTGTTATTAAAATACAAGACATTGCTGCATCCAAAAACGAATGAGTTACCACTGTTACATCACAGCTACACAACATTGTTTGGGAGAGAGGAGGAGAAAGGCAAAGAAATTTGCAATAAATCTGCAAAACGTTCCAACTATTTTGGCAACGATTGCAGGTATTAACAAAAGATTCATGTGACGTCTTTTGAACCCCTCCGTCAACTAACATCACCTAACGTCGTCCTGCGGCATCGTAAAGGATTGCAGTTTGATGTACTTGCACATCATCCCTCCCTGACTCCAAACGCTACCTAGCATCACCCTCCGTCAAATAACCTCACTTACCGTCACCCTGCGTCAGCGTGAAAGGTTGCAGATTGATGTCCTTGCACATCATCTCTCCTCCGTTAACTAACGTCACCCAATGGATCACTTAATGGAATTCCTTTTCATTCATAATCATTTAAACATGAAAGTTGAAACTTCAGATTGTCTGCTATTGACTAGACATTATTAAAACTACCTCGACCAATGCAGTCTCAATACAGAGAAACTTGGCTAATCAAGTGCCCGTTTTGAGATCATATATTGCTTAAGACAGGGAATTAATAGAGAGGTCTTAAACCTAAATGAATTTTTCTGCTTGATTAGTATTTACTAAAGCTGCACTCACCAACTTATTATTTTAACATTTAATATATTTACTTAGATTGATTCTTGCTATTGTACTAAGTTCCATATGAGATGTTAAAGCTTCATCAGTGCAAGAATGTTAGCACTTTGGAAAACGTACGCAAGTATCTGATTGATTGGACTGATGGAAATAAAAACTTAAAGATGAACAGTAAGCAAAGAAAAAGCTGCCTGCACATGGATACTATTTCATGTATCTCAAAAATACCTGGCGTAGGTCTACATCCTGTTGCAATTTGTTGCTCTGTAAATCTCTCATAGTCTGCGCAAATCTTTCTTGCTTTATGAGAGGCAGCGACCCACTATATTGCCTTCTAAGATCCTAGACAAGAAATAGCATAAATACAAGAAATTCTACTTCAAACTGAACATCAAGGACATGCATATACTATGATTACAATACTACCTGAGCAAGCATCGAAAGGTAGGTAATCATTTTTGTAATAACCTAGGTAACAAAGACAGCAGCAACTTTTCGATGCAAAAAAAATAGTAAAATAGAACAATAATGAACCCATTAATTTAACTGATGCACTTACACATTAGCAAACGTAAGGTTATTCTGAATAGTACCCAACGGAAAACAGATTGGCAACCTAGTAAAAATCCACTACAGCACGAAAAAGCGGCACCATGTTTTAGTCATACTGAAAAGCTATTACTTGAAGAAAACAATGGTGAATAGGTGCCAAGTGGCCAATCATACGGCTAACTGGACACATTATTCATCATATCACGTGTATGCGCATCTGGCTATATATTTCGGTTCACCTTTCGGTCGCTAACCGACGTTTCATACTCTGACGAGTGTTGGACGGAGAAAAAGCTTTTCAGTATGACTAAAACATGGTGCCGCTTTTTCGTGCTGTAGTGAAGTTCTGTAGTACCAACAGGCTTTTCAAAAATCCATTACAAACCAGATACAATTCCGGTACATTTTCACAATCTCTTCTTTCCCTATATTAACTATAGGAAGGGATAATGGATACAGGCGACAAAAGCACACGAAAATCTTTCGGAATGAGAGATAACGCTACAATTTAGCTTTGACTCTTTCCCAGAACACTGGCACAAAAAGTGATAAAGGCAGACCGAGAACCTCGTGCCAAAACCGATACTATATAGCATTGCCTCCTATTTAAATACATTCAATGTTGAGCCAGAATAAACATTTAGATTTTCTTCATGGGCCACATAGATTTCGATCACAGGTTTTGAAGAGAGCCCTTATCATTGCAAAACTCCAGATCTTATGGCTACCCGTCTAAATTACTTAATGATCAGGGCACCCACCAGAGTCTCGCCTAATGTTGTGTGTTTTACATGTTTCCAGTTTTCAAAATATGTCCATTTTATGTTTTTTGAGGTATCCTTTCCTAAAACTATGCCCGTGTTAGGCCCGGTGCATATATTTCCCAACTGCATAACCACAGCTCTGGGCGAAAAAGGACAAAATGTATGAAATTACTATCTCAAGGGCGTGGAACGTAGGATAATAGGCATCATAATTTACAGTATTAAAAGGCTTGGACATGAGTACATTCTGCTGGGAAAAAGTAATTATTATACTACTAATCGAATTTTTTCAGGATATATCTGAAAATATGTTTTTCATGTCTGCATTTCTAAAACATATGTTTGAAATACCAGGTTACAATGTCTCCTAGGTAAATGATTATAATGCATACATCTTTCAATGTTTCTATCAGTTTCAATCATTCTGACAATCCATCCTTCCCTCCATCCGCCCCTGCACCCATCCACCACCTGCATTCATTAGCCCCTGGATTCATTCACCCCAAAGAGATCATTTATCTCCAATCTCACACCTTACCTGGATTGTCTTTTGCAGGAATCTAGCTTTAGCTCTAGCTTCGATTCGAGTGCGGTATAATGTTTGATCTTTTTCGTCAACTTGTTGCTCAATACGAAGTATGGCAGCTTCTAACTTTTTAATCTGCGAAGGAGCAATGGAAATATGGCTTTACAAGGCTGACATATCTTCAATCGATATGTAGGAATTGAAAATTGCACATAGAAACAAGTCTGGGTCCTATAGCTCCTTGATAACAATATCAATTTCAAGTAATACGGAATTATCAAACAATAACGTCGATTACAAATGAAAAAAAATTGTCAAAAGAGTAAACTTTGTGATGAGATACGTCAAAAATCAGAAATAGCTGTAGACTCCATAACAATGATGGATAAACACAGAGAGTACACTGGGAACTACAGCTCGTCTCTTAGGTGAATCAATTGTTATCCGATCGAATTTAAATCACAAATTCAAAT
This sequence comes from Mastigias papua, assembly GCA_964019165.1. Taxonomy (NCBI): domain Eukaryota; kingdom Metazoa; phylum Cnidaria; class Scyphozoa; order Rhizostomeae; family Mastigiidae; genus Mastigias; species Mastigias papua. The sequence goes on along the minus strand of OZ025287.1, from coordinate 6,090,416 downwards.
TATTGTTGAAGTATTTCTCAATGTTGAGTATTATTGGTTTATATTGCAAACTAAATAGAAAAAGGTACGAAGACATATCCCATGGATTTCACAGGAACTCAGAAGTAGCGTGGCCATCGATTAATGTTGCTGAAACAAACTGTAGATACGGAAAACGGAAAGAAGATAGCAAGTAATGTACACATATATTCTCACATATATTTCCAAACACGGTTTGCAATATGTGATGCACATCAACTAAATCAGAATTTAATATGCTCTTACTTTAGCATTTGATGCTTCAAGTTTCCTCACGGCAGTAGCTTCACTGACTTGTTGTGCAACGATTTGCTGATGAAGCTTAGCTTGATCGAAAGATGATTAATGAAATGCATGCTTATATACGAAAAAAGTATAAAAGAGACATGAGGGGCACATCAAGCAAATATTAAAGAAAAGTTACGAAAGACAGACAGGCCCAAATTCAAAAGTAAACTAGAGAAAAATCTTTCTGCAGTAAACTTCTATTACACTGGAAACGAGTACATCATTAAGGATAATTCATCTTGAATAAATAGATTGAAGATATTAACATTAATAATAATTTTTTACAAAAACTGTATATAGAGCACTCTGAAGATAGAATTCCTTCAACAACCAGAAACACCATAGGAAATAAAATGAACAAGTGTCAAATGGTATACAAATTGATGTAAGTGTGCACTTAAATTATAAATTTTTTGTACCGTTGCTTAGCAGTAATAAGATCCCAGCATAAAAATTCAATTCAGATCGTAAATGGAGAAGTATACATTTGGAAATTAACGAATAGTGGGCTTTGAGACAACTTTCTGCATTTAGGAACTATGAGCAAGTGCGTTTATATTTCTACTGTGTATAGCAGAACTCAAAATCAAAAAGGACTACAATAGAAGAAGATACCTATGATTGTTTTCTCATCTGTTTCCATTTGTATATCATGCAATTGCCTCCTGAGTGAGGTTAGTTCTTTTTCTTGTATTTGTTGACGAAATGCAATTGTTTCAGCTTGGTGTGTAGCAACTTCAGCTACTTCTTTTAGACGAGATAGTTCAAGTTTTAACTTTGCTTCTTTCTCTTCAAGCTCTGTCACTCGATTCTTATCTACTCTATTGACCTCTGCCGGCACTGCATCTAAAATTCATTAAGTATCTTTCAACCAAATCAGTCATCGCAAAACATACGTAAATGAAATCGCTAGGAAAAAGGAAAATCAACAGGAACTTTGATGGACAAAGGGAATAACATGTAGACGAGACAAAACGCTAGGTGAAAAATAAACCCTATTGCTTGTACTTGAAAGCAGCATAATCAATATAACTAAAAAGTAACTAATCCTTCCCATTTCCATTCAATATCATCTTGCATGACACTACAAGTTAAACGCAAGTGACCACTTAGACAAAAGCAAACCGAATATCAGTCACAAGAAGTAGCAAAAGCAAACACACTGAATAGTTCTTCTCTTAATTCTCTTTCAACTCTTTGTGACTCTAAGTTGATCTTCGTGAGCTGGAAAGAAAATTTCAAATAAAATCGAGATATAAATTGAATACGGATACAACTGAGTAAAAAACAACTAAATGCCAAACAGTTACAAATAAATATCCCAGAACAACACGATTTAGTCTTAATAATAAATATAATTCCATAAAAGGTAAAGATAACCATGGGTTATAAAACAGCATGAAATTCGTAAGATATGCTTTAAAATCATTTGACACATTAGTCAATACACACACTGAAAATGAGGCTTAGATATAATGATAATTCTAGCACCAGCTGACATTTCACCATATCATTATACATCCCTTATCTTCAACTATTTTCTTTAAATCCACTCTTCAATATACTACTACTCACCTCTGAAAACCTATGTTCCAGCTCATTATTACGATTCTCTAGATCAGAAATCATCACTGAGAGTTGTTCCTGCTTCTTTACTGCATGTGCTGCCCTTTGTCTTTCATTTAGCTCCTTGTAATAAACAACGCATATTAATTGATCCAAGCATTCATTGCTTTCTCCTTACTTACATTAATGTTAACTAACCAATAAGAGTTTAAAATAACATGGCATAAATTGCACAAATCATTGTACTGTTTATCAGATAACGATAATGTCAAGCTTTCAAGCCAATCTTCATACTCGGGACAATACAGAATAACATGGAGCAGTCTAATCATAGTACACAAACAGACTAAGGCTATGAAGGCTACTGAGATGACAGATAATGGATTGATCTCTATATCATAGCAGTAAAGGGATCAACAAAAACGGATTACTTTCATTTCCAATGTAGCTAATTGTCTTGCTATTGAGGTTACTTCTTCTTGTCTTAGTGACTGAGGGGGGTCACCAACTAAAAAATAGAAGAAGTTAGGAAAGATTAATTCACTCTGAATTCAAGTCTGGATTCCAACTAATCGCAGTCATGTCACAAAATAGTGAACAGCTTTATCTTGATGGAACTCCATTTCTCACTTTGTCCAGCAGCGACCCATACTTCACCTGTGATACTTAAATACCAGATACCAGCGATCTCTACGAACTAAATACAAATTTTGACAGTGGTTGCAGTGATCCCTGAACTAAAAAATCCTCTAATGTCATGTCATTTTCAAAATTCTTTAGGGCGGCTTCAGTATGGAAGTTGGTTTTCTAGAGGCCCCCTCAATTAAAATTACAACAATACGTAGAAAAAATTTAAAATCCTTAATACAAATGTTACTTTTAAAACCAAAACTACAAATTTATGTAAAACGAAACAAGATATTGAACAAGAAAGTTGCAGGCTATATACGATAAAATAACAAGCACAAGTAAATGAGAAATAAAAGAAATAAAACGTATACACCTCACGTTCCTAAGTATACATTTCAAATGTACTGTTTATAAGAGCTCAGGGACGATGTTTGCTTACAGTAGGATGAAAGGCTGTTCCAAATTTTCGCAAATCTGAACGAAAAAGATTCTGGCAGTTTGATGTGCTTTTCTTCAGTAACCTAAGATCTGTTGATGTGTTAGGCAGACATGGAGGAACAAGTTCATTTAGGCTCTTAAAGACCATTATTTTGGATTCAATGTCAAATAATTCATTACCAGTTTTCCACCCAAGTATTTCGAATCGATCAACTGACTACTGGGTCATTCCATGTCAAATCATCACAGTAGATGTAAAAATGACACCCACCCCTTCAGATTTCCCTTATTTTTTGTTCATCAAATCTCTATGATGCACTGAGTACATCACCAAATTTTCAGCTTAATAACCACTATAACTTTTGAGATATGCTATCTTAAAATCTGTGGACCACACCCAAAGATTTGGAAGGCAACGCCCTACTTTTCAAGGAGCGCTCTTTGTGAATTGAGTTGTTCTTGAAGACCATGTTCCCAATTTTGCCTAAAAGCATCAAATGTGGGGTAAATTGGCATGCAGATTTCAAAAATGACACCCAAAACCTAGTCAAAGCAACCATTTACATGCTAGCAGCCAATGTAGCTGCAAAAGTGTTTCACAACTTGACCACAATTTGGGGTACTTTTACATGGAATTTCAAAAATGGTTACAAAAACACCAAAATAAAATTTGGTGTGCTTAAAGTAGACATAGTGCTGTATTCAAAATATTAGTATGGTCATGGTGTTCTCTCTAGTTTGCAAACTACAGGTGCTTTAAAGAACTCTCCAATTTATGCGTATAATGATTTCCTGTCATATAAATTCATTGTGGTCACACTAGGCAATGTATGTTATGCACCTTAACGATGAATCCTGTCACCAACAAATAGAATACTTAATCTTAGACACATTTTGGTAGTTATGCCTTTTTATCTGGTCATTGAAGATATATTTTCAAAGAAGAAGCACCCATAAATTTGAGACACTGTTTTTCATATTCCTTATGAACTGCTAGATCCTAATTTCTGTAAAGGCTTAAAAAGCTACAGGAAATTATTGTTCTCATTATCCTATGAAATGTAATTATTTGATGTAACAGGAGTAGGGAGAGTCTGAATTCAACACTTCTGAGAGAGGATATTAGTCCATTGAAACTTCATGGTGTTTCTGCCTATTCAAGAATTGCCCATGGGAAACGAAAGATGGTCCAGTTTCAAGCTCAATTTCAGAAGAAGCAATCGGACCTTCAAGCAAGCCTAGCAAGTGCAATTTATGTAGAACCTGAACACCTAGAGCTTAATTGAGAAGAAAAGGAAGCTGTTGCTGTCATTGAACAGAGTGCAAAAGATCTTGATACATTGATGTATTTGTTAAGAGAGGAACTACAATTTTCATCTAAGAATGAGAAAACAAAGATCCTTACTTTAGTTCCTGATTCTTGGTCTGACGAAAAACAGTAGATTTTTTTAATGTTTTCAAATCATATGGTACGGACTGCATTCAAATTGAAAAGAGAGAAAGGCATCCTTTCTGAGCAAAAACCAAAGAAGGGAAAAATAATTCCTGATTCAGTTGTTCAACTTGTTAAGGCCTTCTATTGTGATGATGAGTTCAGTCGCTTAATGCCTGGAAAGAAGGACTGTGTAAGCATTTCAAAAGGTGTGCACCAGCAGAAGAGATTATTGTTACTAAACCTTAATGAGCTATATGCAGCCTTTAAAAACAAGTTTCCAAATGAGAAAATTGGACTTTCAAAGTTCTGCATGTTAAGACCAAAGTGGTGTATAACTGTTGGTTCTATGGGCACTCATTCTGTTTGCGTTTGCTCAATACACCAAAATGTGAAATTATTACTAAAAGCAGTCAATTTAGACAAATCCTACCATGACCTAATTGAAATGTTTGTATGCGATAGGAGTAGCAGAGATAGTGGAGACGAGTCAGTTTTGAGGAGAATTTTACAAGAATAACTGCTGTCCATGTTTACTTTGCTGTATTAGTGACAGGATTCATCGTTAAGGTGCATAACATACATTGCCTAGTGTGACCACAATGAATTTATATGACAGGAAATCATTATACGCATAAATTGGAGAGTTCTTTAAAGCACCTGTAGTTTGCAAACTAGAGAGAACACCATGACCATACTAATATTTTGAATACAGCACTATGTCTACTTTAAGCACACCAAATTTTATTTTGGTGTCTTTGTAACCATTTTTGAAATTCCATGTAAAAGTACCCCAAATTGTGGTCAAGTTGTGAAACACTTTTGCAGCTACATTGGCTGCTAGCATGTAAATGGTTGCTTTGACTAGGTTTTGGGTGTCATTTTTGAAATCTGCATGCCAATTTACCCCACATTTGATGCTTTTAGGCAAAATTGGGAACATGGTCTTCAAGAACAACTCAATTCACAAAGAGCGCTCCTTGAAAAGTAGGGCGTTGCCTTCCAAATCTTTGGGTGTGGTCCACAGATTTTAAGATAGCATATCTCAAAAGTTATAGTGGTTATTAAGCTGAAAATTTAGTGATGTACTCAGTGCATCATAGAGATTTGATGAACAAAAAATAAGGGAAATCTGAAGGGGTGGGTGTCATGCCTGTGTGAGTTGACATGGAATGACCCTACTAGGAGTGTCGAAACTACTGTTTATTAAAATTTTTGCAGCCCTATATTGTAGCTTTAGCAAAGATTAATCTCAGTTGTACCTGCACAGCCACATACAGAACAGCAGTATCGGAAATGGGGCTCTACAATGCAAGTGTAGAGGCTTGTTAACTCTGAGAAAGGTAAACAGTTTTAAGCATGCTTTAGGGGGCCTAGCCCACTGGAAACCTTTAACGATGCAGACCGAACCTGATCCCTCTAACCAACGCTGCTGTCTAACTGAACTCCAACGTACGCAGTTTTAGTTACAATCTTAAGCTCCATTCCACGAATTTTTACTTCCAGAAAATTCCCTCTAGCTATCGTACAGACCAACATTGAATAATTCCTAGCCACATTGTGGGACAACTTTTGGACACTTCCTTCTCAAATGTAGTGCCTCTTTTCTATTGACCAAGTGCCAGCATCACTGTTGATTACTTTTCTACTCTGGTTGTACTGTTAGGGTATCACACTGGTCCAAGATAGCAATTGAAACATAAGAAACGTCTGAATTAACGGAAGCTTCAAAAACCCCCCATCAAGATAGCACTCTAATGGCAGTACTAGAGTATACTATGGACAGAGCAAGATGCAAATGCTCCCATTTCTGGCATTAAGGTTTGTGTAGTCAAAACGTATGGAGAGATATGTCATGCAATACATGGACAGCTTAATAGTCGTCAAATAAATTTGATTTTAATGATGATTGATAGAATAAGAGCAGGCCAGCAACTTCTTTTTATAATGCTAGTAGCAACAAGTAAAGTATCTGAAGATGCTCAGCTTCAATTACGTCAAAAAACCCCTCAAAAACAGTTGCTATAACCCAAATAGGGTCCCCGCAATACCAGACAATAATAAAAATTTTCTATGTGCAAAATTACTTCTAGCAGGTAAAATGAAAATATTTGATCTTGATGAAGTACCAAAAATGATGCTTGGGATACCCATAAACCCAAGAGAGTTATCTATCAGAAGACATGCGTAAACTCTACACGAAGTATTTTCCATAAATACATTCCTTAGTCTAAAACTAGGGTTGCTCAGAAAGCAAAGGTATAGAACCTGTCGCTAAGGACTGTGTTCTAACGATAAAGTTCTTACAACTATTCTAGACACGTGAAAACGTTTGAACAACATTTAACAAACAAAGTCACACGTATAGTCGTATGAAAAATATTTCAAAGCAAAAATAGTGTTAAAATAACTGTTCATACCTTGTTTGACCAAAGCATTCATTGACTGTTCAAGATAAAAAGACTTTTCTTTTTCATTCAGCAACTCTTTCTTGAGACTAGCTTCCATATCCTCAAAATGTTTTACTTCAAACTGAAATTCCAAATGCAATTAAAATGATAAGACTTTGTCCTGGTTTCCTGTATATCATAATAGCTCCCTATTGAAGAAGCACAATGTTATTAAGCACCCCTCTCAACTAAGCCCCCCCCTCAATGTCTAAATGATGCCAAAAATAAGCTACCTACCTTGATAAACATTTTGTAAAATTGAAAACATTCATTAGTACGGCAACAAAACAAATCAAAATCAAATTCAAACGTCTATGTGCTGCAAACAGAAACGCTCCAGATATTGCAGCCCCGAGCAGAATTAATGAATCAATGCAAAAGTCAATTAAAACATGTGTACTTTCTTTGAGTCTCGATAGCTCTGAAGATGGAGGTGTAACGTGCATTATGCGCAGGCCATGTAAGAGCCCTTTGCTCAAGATACAGGCCGTCAGTGTTCACACAAAAGATATGGATCTTTTGAATGCGACATTTCAGAAGAAAACATGACCCAAAACAATAATTAAAATTGAATAATTGATGAAAATCATAATATTATTGATAAAGAAGCCGTATATGTATACATATTTTTCACTACAGGAAATTTCTCCACATCTCAAAAATTTATCAAGCCCCATCTTCAGCATCTGTTTAATTTTTAAAATTTATTAAGCCCCATCTACTTTAAGTTTAATGTCTAGCATTTATAAATGTTAAAACTGGGAGGGCTGCGTGAGATTTAGGAGTGTAAAGAGATGAGTAAAAACAGCTCGTTTGCATACAATTCCTCATCCCTCCCCACAATCAAACACAAACATTTCTGAGAACAACCCCACCCTCTTCCAGGATAACCCAATATTTGAAGGCTCCTCATCTATAGTTTATCTATTGTTCTATTTATACGCAGGCTAACAGTTACATTAGTTTTCAAAATCAATTTAAAGAAAAAACACTAATAAGACCCAGACATTCCGCCGATCTAGACGTAGGAAGACACAAGGTCATCTGGCCTCCGTTAAGAAAGGCACTTAAACTTTAAACATCAAATATTCAATGAAAAAGCAGGAACATACAAATATCCAAATACTAAGAAGGGATTCATAGGATTCATAGAAGGGACACCACACTTTACAATGGGTGCAGTCTTTCCATTATCATCGGCTATGTAAAATCAAATGAAAAATTTGAAGTATAATGGTCACAGTTTTTTGACTAAAGCATTCAGTTTCACGTCACGGGAATCAAGGAGTATCCTGCTTGCCTCAAGAGAACATAGTATGTTTCTCACCTCATAAATAAAACATATAAAACATGTTTCATTTCTGATTCAACGTTGCATGAGACGAAATGAAACTGATGAGCACACGGCGAGTTAAGTGCTTAGCAAACGGTAATAGTAACTTTAAGCTAGGGTGGGGGAGGGGAGTAGCTCTAGCGTGTTGTAGGTTGATGGGCATCATACATTATCTTGATTTGTAAGATGTTTTTGTCATACAAACTTATAATTCCCATAAACTCTTCTATGATAACGGTACGTGCATTACAAAGTCCGTATTTACCTGCAAATTTTCAAATTCATTTGATCTCGACATCAAGACGTTCTCCCTTTGTAGCAAGTCTCTGTATTTCGAGGTGAGTTCGCTGTATTTCCTGTTGGCAATTTGAATATCAATCTCAGGAACACTCTCGTCTAATGCCTTCTGCAGAGATACTATTCGAAAAGAGGCCATTTCCTTCAAAGAAAAAAGGTCAGTTCGTGAAAAGAGAGAATAAAAATGTGACTGAAAAGGAAAATTGAAACTATAATGGAACTAAGGCAATAGAAGTCAATATAGATGGGAGTCTAGCCAGGTCAGCAGACAAAAATATAGAAGATAATACCATTTCCATGATTATCGTACACAAAATACTACAGATTGAGACTTTATTGCTGTGCACATGACTTGATTGCAAATTGGATAAACCAATAAGCAACTGGAAAATAAGCAATAACCTTATAACGAGTAAGGTAGCCGATTCTTTCTGTAACCGCATTTTCCACATTTGTTAAATCATCCTTTAGTTTGATGCACTCCTTCCGAAGCTGCTCCTCAGAATCAGACAGAATGGTATACCTCCTTGAAAGAGATTTCTCATTGACTCGCAGCACTGTTAGCTTTCTTGCATACTCTGCAATCGTTGCTTTTTGCTTGTCTGGGTGTTTCTTAAGGGTCTCAATCATTCGCTATAAGTGAATAGAAAAAGTTGCTAGTGACAAACATCCCTTAGAAATCTGTGGGTCTGAACGGTGGTTGAATATGAGCGTGCAGGCATCATAAGACTGCCACAAGAATTCTACAAGATTTTTGCACTCGAAAATGATATAGCTAAAAATATGAAGAACTCTATAAATTCAAGTATACACGAAAGACACATTGAAAGATTGGGAAGGCAAGGTGCAACACGGCTACTATTTTTGGTGTAGTTTAGGTCGTCAAAGATATGTACAATAACATTAGATCTTGTCCAAAACTGTCCAGTAATATATACCCACATACAAGACACAAACACACTGCTAAGACATAGTTCAAACAAATAATGCCAGGTGGAAATAAGCCTAAGGAGGATATCATGAGGGCAAGGAAAAAGAGGCTCATTGGGTCGCATTCAAGTTCATACACAAAAGAAGTTTAGCACAACATGCAACAGTCCAGACCTAACATAATGGCAGACTGACGAGAATGTTTCAAAAACTGTTTCATCATTGACGTTAGCGTGGCACTAGACTAAAATTTCAGGGCCAAGGAATAAGAGACAGTGGATGCATACTCTCGAGTCCGGAATAGACGTCCCCCCCCCCCTCCGACTATTTATATTTCTGACAAATTCATGCCAAGACATTCTTATAGCAACCCCTCCACCCGTATAGTAATTTCCTGACGAAGGGGAAAGAGTAATACATGGAATATTGGCTAGCGCCAAACGTAGAGCATAGGCGCGGCCCCAACTGTACATATTATAAGAAAAACGTGCCCTTACACCATAAGGTTATAAAACATAATCTATAAAATTGCATAATCTTCACTGAGCCTAATGCTAATATCTCTCTCCCCCCCCCGATTATTACAACCACCCTGGCTATTTAGTCTCAGATTTTCTGCAGACTCCTATATTGGCATCCCCCTTCTATTCCGGACTCCAGAGTAAATGCTGATGTCGAGAGAATGGACGTTATTGTACCCCCATGGCAGATTTCAAATGATAGGCTTACCAGTTGCAATAGGAAAACTGGTGTTATTTCATAACAACCTGACAAAGCAACTGATGACCAATGGAATATAAATAGAGAGAAAGCAGACATATGAAAGCAGGCAATGCAAAAGGACGCTTTTATGGGGACCGAACAATCGGCGAGATGCTTGGTAGCTTCTAAATCAAATACATAAATGGACACAGCAGTTAATCTTTGTTTCCATACAGGAAACCGACTACCACATGAAACAACTATAACTTATTAAACTTTAAATACAAAACATCCCATACATGCATACAGATATCCTATAGAATATAGCTAAGAAAATGATCTGATGTCGGAACCAAACATACATCAAACTCTTGAAGCTTAATTTGATTCTGTTCATTCAGCAGTGCTTGGTTCCGGTTTTCCTCTTTTAACTTCTTCATGTCCGTATCTCTTTCTTCTTTTTCATTCAGAAATTGAGAGTAGACCAAACTCTAAAGAGTAATGCACAAGTTATGGATCAAATTGTAATCAAAACTTACGAGCTTACAAATAATTAAGATGCTATGAAAAAGTTGTACTAACAAGATAACATGTGAAAACTACACTAATTCTAAAAGGAGAAACTAGATGGGATATGACGGCGATGAAGTCAGTGAAGACCTATAGGATGCCATCTGAACAATCCTATTGACTTAGCTTTCCTAGCTATATGGAATGAACAGAATGGGAAAACTCAATGTCAAAAGGGGCTAAATAATACTGTTTTGAATCGAAATGTCCTAGATCCCTTTGGAAATCATGATAAGTCTTTCATTTCTGAAAATATATGAATAAGGAAATGACATTTAATGAAAAACTCAATTGGCAGTAAATTACACCCAAGTAAGACTTCTTCAACTATGGTGTTCTTTCAACCTCCAAACTTGCCTTGTCAAGAAGCAAATTGCACAAATTTCTGACTTCATGTATAGATACTATGGCATTTTTGAAAAATAACTTGACGCAGTAACCAATTCCATATAACTGCGCGCGACGAAGCAAGCATACTAATGTGACTTGCGAACTCTGATACGTCATAGCTGTCCTACCTCTTCATGCGCGAAAACTGTTGGGACCTCTAATAAGTGGGTCTACCACAAATGGAATTGTAAAAGAGAAGGCACTAGAATTCGCCAAGCAAATCAATGGATGTGGCAATTCTAATGCTATTGACTTTTATTCACTAGTCAAGGAGAAGTCAAGAATATATATTCAAAATTTCATGAAGCGTACAACGCAAAGAGAAGGAAATACTTCAAGTGGATAGATTCTACTATAAAAATCGATATTTCGACTAGCTGTTTATACCCATACGCAAGGCCGTGTCTACGGGGGGTATTGGATCATGCCCCTTATACTATATTTCTCACGTTTTACTAAGCAAATTTGTATGAATCGAACAGAGCATAGAAAGAGTCGCTAACGACTGCAATTTCAGTATGACATTCGTTGTCACGGGTTTTACAACATTTGTACTTGATCGAGGCATCTGCAGAAATCTGCAAATCTTCAGAATTGGCTATAAAGTATTCTAACAGATGTTATTGTTCTTGTTACTGTGTCAACATGATATCAGTTGGTATTCAAAATCAGCAGCACCGACACATATCTGTTATGTAGTAATCAAATCCATGATTGAATTCGGAGTTACAGTAATCCTTGTAGGCTTGTTTATGAAATTTTTGAGATGCAGCCAATTTAAGATCTTTAGCATAAGTGTCATGTCTTTCTATTTCCCAATTCAAACAACATATCAGCAAAAAGACAAATTCCGCTATCATTCTTACTGACATATACAATAAAAACCCGCGAATAAGAAACTACATTTATTAAGAACCTACAGTCTGGAATTGTATATCTTTAAATCAATTAATTAAAACCTTTTCAGCTTGATATTCTAAGTAGGTTCTTACAACTGATTTCATTCTCCATCCACTCAGAACTTAACCCAGCTTTGTGCCATCCAACCCAATTCATTGATGCTCCAAAACCCTTACAAACATGACTGTGATAGGCAAGGCCGGAAGTGACAAGATTGGTGTGAAATTGGCCAGGCCAAGAATGAATAGGTTTGGCTAATATTAGATGATCACAGGCTGCATGTAGCTATAATATTTCAATGATAAACTGTCCCTTTTATGGTATTTGTTTAGGACTCTATGATAAGAACCTGTATCCAGGTTACAAGATATGCCTCACCAAATAAGAACACAAACAGGCTAACTTAAAATTTTAGATTATTGTGTACGGGCTTTTACTGTAATCTTACAGCATCTCCTATAGGATTTTATTCTTTACAAACAATCCACTTTCATCCTTTTAATGATACCATCCCTATATGTCATCAAACAGTCAAAACATTAATCGCCATCACATTGTTCTTCCAATCAAATTTAGACCGGTAAAAATGATGTTGATCTTCTCAGGTATTTCTTATCGAATAGACTTTTCCTCAGATTCACACTGATTTCGTCAGTTTCTTTAAGTCCCAGATATTTATATTCTTCAAGGTTAATTTCTTGCAACCTCTTCCCACTACATAGTAATTTTCATTATTATTGCTGTTCAGTGGAAGCTTTTTCATCTGAAATTTAAAGGTCATTAGAACCCTTGAAAACGAACGGTACCGACACAACTCTACCCTATGTCCATTTATGAACCTGATTGGCAACCACATAGACATCAAACAAAACGAAGGACGCGGGGATGAATGTATTTCCAGCTATCAGAAGTATTACATATACTTATCTGGCTCCATCATTACACTAAGGATTGCATGCAAACATATAACAAGCTACCTGTTGGTGCATTGCTATGGAAAATTTCCGCTTATATGATTCAAGGCTTTCTTCCGTTTGTTTTAGTAAATCTTCTCGGTTGGCTAGTTCCTACAGGAAAGACAACAAAGATTCAAATTATTTCTGAAGAGCTCTCGTGCACAATGGAGGATGGAGTGAAACTTCTCGTAACGATAAACAATCTTGGCTTTTCATGCATTCTAATATAAACATGGTGTGTGCATATATAAATAAATAAATAAATAAATAAATATATATATATATATATATATATATATATATATATATATATATATATATATATATATATATATATATATATATATATATATATATATATATATATATATATATATATATATATATATATATATATATATATATATATATATATATATATATATATATATATATATATATATATATATATATATATATATATATATATATATATATATATACTAAGTCATGAGTGGGCTACCACAATTGGAAAATTTATTTTGGCCCCAGTGCGGATTCGAACTCACGATGTTTAGATCAGAAGACTCCTGTGCTAATCAATTGCGCCATCCAGGCACAAAAGAATAGCGATGGAATCTTAAGGTCATTCTACCGTGAGTCCCTCAACGCATCTAGGGCCTTCTCTATGTTTCGGCTATAATGCCTTCTTCAGAGCCAAGCTTACTTTATAATATTAATTCGGCTATATATGTATAAGAACGAGAGGCGATACCTCAACTGCATCTTTTACAACACTAAAGTGCTCAACAATTGAATGGAGTACAAATAATTGCAAATTAAAAATGTCAGTTAGCTGATGCTATGATAATGCAAAGACAAAGGGATGCAAATGAGGATCTTTACTCATCGCTACCTATTTCAACGAGTCAGCAGCAACCGATGCCAAGATTTGTAAGGGAGAAAAATAACTTTTTCTTGAATTTTATGTCTTATTGCAAATATACTAACAACTTTCAACATGAAGATCTGTCAACAAAATATGTGTTCGAAATGATATTCCAAATGATGCTAGAAAGTCCAAGCTGGGTCAGGATATTGAGAAAATCATGATCAAATGGCCATTAAAAAAATTAAGTGAAAAGGCATACCTGAAGTATTTGCACAAGGAACTCATTGAGACTCGCGATGATATCTCTTGACGCTGGAGTGATGCCTTCCGATAGTTGAAATGGGTTCAGCTTGACAATGGATTGATCTGCAAGTAACATATACAATTATAACTTGAGTATATCAAAATACGTATGAAGCAGAATAGACATGGTGAATTTGATGATATCAATAAAAAAACAAGATGGCAATGGCTGATATTCATATCAAATATCATTTCTTTGAGAAAATCACTAGTAAATATCTATATTAGATTTGGTCACCAAATACGATATCAAAGCATTCACTTCAAAATTGTGGCAAAAAGGCAGTCTAGATTCAAAAGCAGAGGAGGAATTTTAGAGAACCTTCAAATCAATATTGTTACTTCATTTTGACATTCATTCATCTTTAATAGGAAATTACGAGGAAAAGATGATGTCTAACAAAGGCGTAAATTATGACTTTGCAACTACCATTAAAACTCTGCACAACAATGGAAATAGATTATAGTGAATTCACGTCTAAAATGTGAACAGTCATTAAACACAATGAAAAAAATGCAAATAAGCATTATCTTAGTATTACTAAAGCCAAGAAAACTTTGTTGATTCTAACAGTCATAAATAAATTGAATCCTAAGCTGGGCGTTGTAAGGAAATTTAGAATAAATCAATTGGATATCTTGTAGAAAAATTCCATAAGCATCATTATTTCTGATTCAAATTCGCCAAAATGACTCTTTATAACTTCACACAGAATGTGACTGAATTAAAGCCGTTCACAGATGAACTTATGACCAAATCTTTAGATATTAAAACACATTCCTAGATTTTCATGAGAACATCCTTTGTATGCAGTGTTCAGGGGTGTGTCACTGGTAGAAAACTTACGAGATTTGTGCAATTTTCGTGATTCTTTGTGATTCATTATTGGGAATTTTTTATTTTTTGTGATGTTATCACAAAGTTTATGAGTTACTTTCAAGTGACATGTCCCTCGGAAATGTTTATGAAATATATTTGATTCTTTACCTATTCGGTCAAATATGAATAATTGCTTAGGAAAAAAAATGAGGTCCAAAAGAAAATTTTGCAATAGCTGGGAGGGTCAAACTTTAATGGTCATTTGCTTACGAAGGAAGAAGTACAGGTGCATACAAGGGGGAGGGACGGTGCAAACATCGTGTGACTTACAGCGTATGCACTTTAAGAAGGATCCCTAAAACATGAATATGTCACTTCGATTGGTATCATAAGTAAAATTTGGTGACTTTTATATTCACAAGATTTGTCAACAGCAATGCAGTCTCTCTTTGTCGACGATCTTGTCTTAAAATGTATCACAACGCTAGGTTCCCCAACTCAGACATGAACTTGCATGCCGTAGCAAAAAGAAATAGTATTGTATACCACAGCATACATTAGAAAGTTACCCACCGGTATCTTTGAGCACCTCGATTTCTTTCTCTAATTCCTCCAACTAAAACGGATGAATGCAATGAAGCAAACTGGACGTAAATGGCATCAGGATAACAAATGAACGGTCATCGATACTAGGAAACAATGTAGCAAACAAGTCCATACAGTTTTGGTTCTAAGTTACCATTTCCTAGTAACTATGGAAGCTCATTACATTAATCTTAAAGTAGCTCTTGCCAAAATGAAGAAGCTTAACAAACATGTTGTCTACCTTTCTGACGAGTGCTACAAAGTGGGCGAATGTAGGGAAGTGGACATGACAATTCTGACATACAATTTAACTAATGAAATAAATTCAGTAGTAGACTGATCAACTCACATTATTTTGTTTCCGCTCAATTTGCACAACCAAATCATTAATATCATTCCTTGACTTGCTAAGTTCCAGCCTAAGTTCATCATTACGTCCGTGTAGCTGTTCTATCTATAAAGAATAAAGAGTATCTTTTTTCTAACTGTCATATAATTTTGCATCTTGTGATTCAGAAGTAATTCATGCTGTACACGTTCATTGTTCTGCCGACGACAACGTGATATGCATACACACAGTTATCAACAAAACCCAATCGCTGAGCATCCATGCTCTACGAATTTTTGCCGTTTCTGAGGCTTGTTCAGTAATCATTTGAATGACGAACGTCATTTTGAACGATAGCTGTGTGTATGTATATCGGTTAAGATATATTCATTACTTATCCGCTGCCAATTAAACTAGGTTGAGAGCACACAAGAAGCTACCAAACGGGGGACATTTTCTGCATATACTTGTCTAATGTGAAATTTCAAAAACCTTTGGTAAATGTGCGTGACAGAATGCAAAAGGAATAAATGGGCGTCGTTGTGGGCGCTAGTAAGCAAACTAATTTTCTACATAACACAACAAAGAATTATCGAATATACATTTTACAGTAAGAGTTTACACCAATTTAGAGAATATATGATAAAAGTGTGCTAGAGGCTAAAAGCTCTAGTTTCTGGGCGCAGTTTTGGGTGTGTTCACAAACGTTGATTAGTAAAAAGCACCTTCTGTGATATATATATTATATATATATATATATATATATATATATATATATATATATATATATATATATATATATATATATATATATATATATATATATATATATATATATATATATATATATATATATATATATATATATATATATATATATATATATATATATATATATATTTACATATGTAATATGATAAAAGTGAGCCAATTGTTGTGAATGTAAAGAATGGAGTGGCTATGGGGATGGATATTGAAGTTGGCCAGTAAAAAGTGTTCTCTATGAAAAATAGAGACTTCTATTTAATAAACGAAGTAGTTGTCTGCCTAATCTAAGTCGTATTCTGAATCACTGTTTCTGTACAAAATTTCATTAGAGCCACTGTTCTGCTCTTCAGCATCCATCAGAATCGTAGTTACATGGAGAGGAAATACCTCCTATATCCAGGTTATCCTTTCTCCTCTGGCTACCCATTAGCAGTTATAGCATCAAACTTGGCTGTCATACTCTTGTAATGTAATTGCATCTTTGGCTTCCGACATTTAAGGTTTCACAACATGGTGGTGGTAAGGACAAACCATGAATTCCGTCTTTCTCTTCGTATATAGTCCTGCACCTGCACAACTCATAACGTACTTCACTGATATCAAATTTTCCCGACATGAAAAAAGAGCAAACATATTCTTCACGCAGCGCTTGAAGTCCACTATCAATTCTCCAATGACTTCCTAATAGGGCGAACATCTCGGGAAACTTCTTGCTCCTTTCCATCTTGTTTCAAAAAGATACGTTTTGATTTTCAAAATACTGGAGATAGTCATAACCAGAAAATGCATAGTATCCGATCAATGCGGATTAGAGAGAGCTTGACATATCAGACATACCTAGTTTACTATAGCACGAAAAAGCGGGAACATTCCTTCAACATACTGAAAGCTTTTATCGTCCGACACTCGTCAGAGTATGAAACGTCGGATAACGACCGAAAGGTAAACTGAAATGCATCTGGCTATATATTTCAGTTCAGCCTTCGGTCGTTATCCGATGTTTCATACGCTGACGAGTGTCAGACGAAAAAAGCTTTCAGTATGCTAAAGAATGTTCCCGCTTTTTCGTGCTATAGTGCAGTTCTGTAGTACCAACAGACTTTTCATATATACCTAGTTGCAAAACACTCCTTGACTTTTCAGAACTGTAATCAAAATACAACTTGCTGGACCCTTCTGGAAACAAACTTACATACAGGATAGTGATATCCACATCATCTGATGGAGATCTTACAAACACTCGCTTGCAGTGCTTGCCCTTGGCATGCAAGAGAAGCATGGTAAATGCCTCTTCTTGATGACTGCTTACCTCGTCCACAACAGCAGTGGAATTTTCCATCAAGAGGATGCAATCCTTTTCAACAGAAAACATAATTTCATTACATCTCAACGTCAAGAAAGGCATGTTTTGCATAAACATCTCGTCCTTGATGACGTGGATCATTCTACCTTTGTTCTCTTCGTTCGAGTGTAAGAAGTAACTTCGTTCAAGTCTGTGGCGGAATTTCCACGCATAACTCGTTCAGAATTTTTCACTGGCTAAGTCCAGTAGGTGTCCGGCATTATGTCTGCTCTAGCATACCCTGTTGGTAAGCTATCAATAAATTGCTGTGTGAGCTCCTGGTACGTAATACAAACTCCTGGGAGTGACCGAGTCAAAGCCACTAAGTCTACTGAATATGACACCATTCCATCATTTAGAATTAGCTGTGGCTCATGGATGACGACTTGCTCAGATTATGACAGAACAATCTCCGTGAGTTAAATTGTTAATTGCACGCCAACTTTCATCAGGATTAGCGAATGCCAGAGGAAAAGACATAATAGGATATTTCAATGCTGCTTGAAAATTTATAGCTCATAAACTCACCGCTAGATTTGCAAATAATTTTGCTATGTTTCTATTGATTTCAACTAGATGTTGTCTTCTAACATGTTCAATCTACGGTTTTTGCTAGCAGTTTTGAACAATAACAGCTTGTTTCGCTTAATTGGGTTATGAACTGGGGCATCAGTTGGTTTTAGTCTGTTATTAACGGACTCGTCGTATTGTGCATCCCCTTTACATTTAGTCTGGGATATATCATATGATATGTAGTCAATATGTATCAAAGAGGTAAGATGGTAAAGGAAATCTTTGACTACAGATTCGTCAAATGGATTGAGATAACAGAATTTAACAGAACCAGTTAACTGTTGCATTCATGAAATCCGTGCTCTTGAAGAATGTTTGCAATATGCAAGTATAAATCCAGGTTGGGCCAATACATACAAAGACGATAACTGTCGGATTATTGGGCAAGCATGATCCGTCCAGTTGACACAGTCTCAAAATCCAGTCTCATGTAAAAAGAAGTTCATTTTCTCCCTGTGCTCGTCATGTAAACAATATGGCCAACTGGACTCAGTATTCATAATATCACATGAACCTATCCGTATTTGGTTATATATTTCGGTTCAGTCCTTCAGTCAGTTTCCGATGCTTCATTCTCTGAGGAGTGTTGGACGAAAATATATTTTCTGTATAATACAAAAACGCCTCGCTTTTTCGAGCCACAGTTAAGTTCTGCAGTACAAACAAACTTTCTACAAACATAAATTAAGAGATACAACAGACAAGTCACAACAAATGATTGTCTTTAAGTATTAATTTCAAAAGATAAATAAATGACTCAAAGTTTCATATAGATATTTATTAAAATGGCAGGAAATTAAAGATTTTGTTCCTATCATTAGGAGCAATCACTAGCAACAGCACCATTGAGGTGATTTGTCTATGAGAGATTCTAGTACATTTTAAGCATTCCCTGAAGTAGATACATTCCAAATTCGTAGTCCAGGACCAGTCAAAGATTCTTGCCCAGACTTATTAAACAGCTGCACAAATAGCCAAAACTTCAATACTTATTCCTACAAAATCCAGTTCAGTTTCAAATCTTGAATATAGGATGAAGTTGGCTCAAACTATAATTATAGACATGACAAAATATCAGCATAATCATGCTCCGTAATGAAATGAGCTTCCCTCCAATCGAAAACAGGTGTCTATATCAGTAGAAATAGAGCAAGAACATAGCCTTATGATAATGGGTTTCCAACTGAAAGAAAGCCAGCAATCGTTATATAAAATGCATCAAAGTCATCTACCTCAGCTTTCAGCTTAAGGTTTGTGTCATAATTTCCTTCAGCGTTTCTTGATTCAATCATCTGAAAATCAAAAATGAAATTTAAAACTACTAACATTGACTTCTAATGATTAATGTATGCAGTGTCGAGGCTTTCTCCTATTATAACAATGAAATCAACTTCACTACCATTCTCCCTAAGTCCTACTATTTCTGGCATTGTTAATATATTAATAATAATATTACTATCCTCATCACAACATACAATGTTCACGTAAACTATTGGCAATAGCCTTAATTGATTTTTAGAGCAAAAGGGATCAAGAGGATCTGCTTTCCAAATGTGTCACAGGTTTTCCCAAGGAAATCCCATATCAAAGCCGACCATATCAATCTTCAAATAGTCATGTCAATTATGTTTACTATATTTAAATATTGTGTCCAAACTTTCAGTTATGTTTTAATCCAATAATAACAGTTGTACTTTCTTCCAGTTGAATTATAAAATAGGAGAGAAACATCGATTCAGCCAAATTCCAAGCCATTTCTTGATATCAAGTGCATTTTATCAGCTAAAATCCACCACACTGTCAGTAAAAATTGTTATACACCAAATTGATGTTTAGTTCATAATCTCCTAAACTTGCATCCATTTTGCAATACGATATCCGTACCATTTTTGCCAACAATGAGTACCATCATTCGGTTTTTTGTTCACTTTTTTCTGCAGTTGTTGCTGCTTGCTACCTTGGCGGCTGTTGCAATTATTGTTGTCACGATATTGAATGCCATTCATGCCTAAGCAATCTGAGTAGCCATTTTCACATAGAGGGCCCAGACTGGGAAACTTTGAAGATAGTGATGCATCCAAACTCTTCAATGATGAAAGATGGTGAAGATTAGTTGGCTTTTGCCAAGCAACCTCAAGCTTCAATTTTCCTACTATTATCTTGCCAGTTTTTCTATTTTGAAGGGACGATGAGCAGATGTAATACATTGTGTGTTAGTTAAAAAAGTTTTTCGAGTTTCTCTGCAATGATATGTTTCATGAGGTTCTCAGAAAGCGAAATTGTCTCCTCAACTACCTTTATTTGTACCAAAACAAATCATACAATTTATGTCGTCCCTTTATTGTTGACCAACAAAAAGCAGAACAAACATGTACGTCAAGTATTCTGTTAAACAAAAGGACTTGCATTGGTACAGGTTTATATAAACTTTCCTTTCTTCCTTATCCTTTTTCATTCACTTATTCCTCATTTCTTCTCTCCCATATAATTCTTTTCCTTCCATTTAACTCTTTTCTTTGTCATCTCTCATTGTTCCTTCTAGATGACTGAGCTTCCTAAGAAGACGCATCGCTACTTCGCACACATTTCCACCCTTGCATGATATACTACCTTATGTTTGGAAAGGCATCTACTGAATTTATACGTAAGGTATATGGAGATGATGCAGTGTTCTCTTCATTTAATATGTAAAACTTTGAGGATACCAAAAGAGAGTGCTGACAGCTGTACAATTGCCAAAATGAAGGGAATCCTAATTACTAACCTAACACTTATGATCAACTGGAAAGTTTTACCATACACTAAAATTGATGCAGTTGGTTTACTGGTTCAAAAATGAAACTTGAGAGATAAAATTGTTCAAATTGTGGACAAGCTGTTATGGCTCCTTTCATTTCATATTGGAAATCGTCAAAAAGCTAACTGTATTACCCATTTATGACACCCATTGCAGACAGAAATAAATTTAATGCTGATTAAAGCATGTCTTATTTAAAGATCAGAGTAATGCTCCATTCAAATTTTTCAAAAATAATATACTTTGAAATACTAGTCACTGTCGGTTTCAACAAGGATTTAGGCTGAAACTTGCTGGTAGTTTCCAGGAAAAATAGACAATATCTGACCAAAAATCGATGATAGGTTGGAAAGGTCCGGCCTGGATTAACTGGGTGGAAAACAGGAGGTCTAGAACAATGCTTTAAGGAACTCTAGCGTTAAGTTAACTTAGGTTGAAAGTCGGCGGGTAAAGTAAAATAGTCTATTCAGTTACAATTTACAACATAAAATTTACAATACATACACCTAACACTAACCTATTACTGAAACAATACCTCTAGGAGTATCATGCAATACACCATACCTTCCCAGGGGTCATATCGTACATATATCAAATGAAATAACACAAGATACAAATTAAAATGCTTAACAATCAAATAATTGCAATAGAAGATCTGAACGTTCAAAAATATGGATGACTTTTCACACCGAACGTGATCTACCCGGTGAAAATACAATATATATCTTCACACCAGTCAAAAACGATAATTTCTAGCTGTAGCTGTCAAAAAATACCAGGTATATGACATTTTTGATGGCATCTCACAATGACCAGCGCAGGAGCTAGAGAACTCTCTTTGATTTCCAGAACTTATACATGACTTCATACATGACATACATGACATACATGACATCGGCCTAAGATGTGCTACAGTTTTATATCTGTTTTGCTGATTCAGAATCCATCGTAGATTATGATGTTAAAACTGGCAATTTTCCCTAGTGCAGTGGAGCATTGTATAACACTTTTGAGCATTAACTATACAGACTAGATCCCTGGTCACAGTAACTCACCGCAATTAGTTTCTCAAGTGCAGGTACATTAAGTTCCATTTTTCCACTATCCTCTAGTAAATAACAAAAAATTAATTTCCAGGGCAATTCAGTAAATGAAAAATAACATTGCAGGCAATGAAGAAATATTTTTACATCACTTAGAACCATAGGATATCCTCGTTCTGATCACCTCGGTTATAATCTACTTTCGCAAATGATGTACGGAAGTGGCCAGTGACGGCGAAAGTTCAGTTCATATTTCTAGACCAGAGTCCAGAAAAAGTCACGGCTCCACGGCTCTGAGCCGTAGGAAGATTTTGCCTTCTTTGTCGTATTTGAGGAAGGTTTAGTAATTTTTATCAACAATTCATCTTCAGCCAGTTTTCAGTTAATGTGACATCGACAGTGAAACGCATAGTCCTTCGACAGTTCAAGTTTTCGAGACATACACAATGCAGAGTTTAAGAACTTTGGCTACCTTTGATTGCCTTAGAATAGGAAGGGTTACGATGAAGATTTAACAGCCAGAGGAAAATTGGAAATTCGTCTGGACTCTGTTCTAGACTTCCAATGATGAAATTGTATTACTAACCGTTCCTTACCAGTTCCCTAATATTCAGCACACAAATAGCGCCATACGAATGGTACAGACACAAGGCAAATATTGAAATCTTGAATCTTGCCTTTAATTGGCTGTAACGTACAATCAATGAAAAATGACACATTTAACACAAGCATAGCAAACAGTCTATGCTGGTTTTGGCTGCAAAGGAATGGAACCGGCTCCAAAATTCTTGATTGTTTGATGTTATAAAAAACTTATAAACTTGACATTCCTTAGGGAATTTCCTGTAGTAGTATAAGTTCGTTAAATATCTCGGCATTCTTCATGTACTTATAAAATGGTTCCTTACAACAACAGCGTATATATGAACTCAGTGGCTAGCATAATATATATATATATATATATATATATATATATATATATATATATATATATATATATATATATATATATATATATATATAGAGTAAAACACAGAAATGACACTGAACTCCGATTGACTTTATAATTAGCGACTAGTTTCGTCCGTTCACGCGGACTCTTCAGGCTACACTGATTTTTTGAGTTCGTATTACTAAATTTATACTTTTTTTACATGTGAGATTTCGATTAGTATAACGTATTGATTGAGTATGGGACTTTGATTGATATGACGTTTTAGTTGTATTCATGAAAACGAGGTTCTAAGTTGTTTTAAGCACTGTTTAGGGAAGGCTTGAATTTCTGTATGAAATAGTCCTCCTTTTCTTTTCGAAATGTTTCGTCCTGGTTCTGCAGTTTGTAGAAGGGGCAAATTGTAAACATTGGGGAAATATTTTAACTTCCCGAAACAGTGCTTAAAACAACTTAGAACCTCGTTTTCATGAATACAACTAAAACGTCATATCAATCAAAGTCCCATACTCAATCAATACGTTATACTAATCGAAATCTCACATGTAAAAAAAGTATAAATTTAGTAATACGAACTCAAAAAATCAGTGTAGCCTGAAGAGTCCGCGTGAACGGACGAAACTAGTCGCTAATTATAAAGTCAATCGGAGTTCAGTGTCATTTCTGTGTTTTACTCTATATTAAACGGTGCACAGACCTCTCTTCGTTTTAACATATATATATATATATATATATATATATATATATATATATATATATATATATATATATATATATATATATATATATATATATATATATATATATATATATATATATATATATATATATATATATATATATATATAACGGAATACGACGTAACAACGTAAAAATTATACTCTACCTTCCCTGAACCTGTTGTCTTTTATCATTGCAAGTATTTCTCGAAGTCCGATTTCCAATTGCTTGTTTTCTTCCAGCAATTCCTGTAATCAAATTAACACACAAACTCAAAAGGGATGAATGTTTCACCTGTTTTCAATGGCGATTGTAACTAACGCAAACTGGCAACGTAAACAGGCAACGCAAACTGGCAACGCAAACTGGCAACGCAAACTGGCAACGCAAACTGGCAACGCAAACTGGCAACGCAAACTGGCAACGCAAACTGGCAACGCAAACTGGCAACGTAAACAGGCAACGCAAACTGGCAACACAAACTGGCAACGCAAACTGGCAACGCAAACTGGCAACGCAAACTGGCAACGCAAACTGGCAACGTAAACAGGCAACGCAAACTGGCAACACAAACTGGCAACGCAAACTGGCAACGCAAACTGGCAACGCAAACTGGCAACGCAAACTCTACAGTATGAGGGCAAAAATTCAATAATTGACAACAGATTTGCTCTCGGATCAATAGTAACATGTTTCGAATGCTTGAAGAGGGTGTCTTTTAAGCAATATAAATTAAACTGTAGCCGATAATCTGTAAAATAAATTACTGTATGAAACATTTGAAAGACATTCTTTACTTGTAACTATATAAAAAATCGAGCTACAGACAATAATTCATGCCATGCATGGGGTCTACTTGCTTTATCAGAACTGTTAGTTCATAACAGAGTAAAGTTTCTCAGTACATGAATGTTTTTTAGAATGTCATATATACACACCAGACACAAATCTGTTGTCTAGTACCAGTTTCCAAACATGGGGGAATACCTCTTTAAAAAGAAACTTAACTTGTAAGGGAGAGAATGCCGTCATCGATCACAAAGTGATGTATTTTCATGGTACGCTCTAACCGATCTGCTCCTGTCTCTGTGATCGACTGCAAATTTCTCCATATTTTCGCCATATATTTTCTATATATATATATATATATATATATATATATATATATATATATATATATATATATATATATATATATATATATATATATATATATATATATATATATATATATATATATATATATATATATATATATATATATATATATGTATATATACAAACTAAACCTAAGCCGCATCCACAACGTATATAAATTACATAAATAGAATAAACCACAAATATACTATCCTTTAAGTAAACGTTTCGATCAGAATCTTTCTCAGTACACATACATATATATATATATACGGACGGCATATATATATATATATATATATATATATATATATATATATATATATATATATATATATATATATATATATATATATATATATATATATATATATATATATATATATATATATATATAATATATATAGCTGATGGACTAGCAATGGACTGATGGACCGTTGCTTTAATGGCAGTGCGTAGACGGAAACATTATTTTCATTCTGGGGATCTGATGAGATTATTTGATTATTTTCATTATTTCCATCTCAAAATTTCTGCAAAATGTGTAGAGGTTGCAAAATATGTACAGAGGTAGCCAATAAAAATTTCTAAATCTACTTGTTTCGTTGATGCATAACTAGTGTTTATCGATTTTTCTATTTATCCACAGATTATCTGTTATATCACACAATTTCAAGTCAAATTAATTAAGGGCCTTCCCTATAAAGCTAGCTTGAACTATGATACAGGAGTATCATACTTTTTTCAACAGTTCTAAGCAGTTCTAGATTTTTGTGTGAAACCTTCCGTAAGCATTGTTAACCAAGAACAATTTCTGAGAATTACGCTTCCTGGCTCCGAACCTTTTCCTTCTCTGAGTCAGTGCTTGTGGGCTATAACTTAACACATAATAATGAGAACTAGTCTTGATCCACAAATAACTTCAATTTACTGTTCCGGGGACCTCCTTCATTGCATGTCTAAAGAGGGGGCAGCATAAAACTGGGAGAAGGGGGTTTATGATACAGATTGGGACAATAAAGTGTAGTAAACGCTTTTCTATAAGGAAATTTCGTGTAGAATGCCGAAATATTTAAAGAAATGCCAAAGGAAAATTCCCTAAAGAACCTGTCAATTTAAAAACTTATATAATAGCAAGCAATCAAGAATCAGGAAGCCGATTCCATTCCTTTGCAGCCAAAATCCACATAGATTGTTTGCTATGGATCTTACAAGTGTTTCATTGACTTTCTTTGTGTTTTTGGTCCTAATTTATAGTCAAAATTAAAGGCAAATTTCAGAAATTCAATGCTATACTTGTGCCCGTACCATTTTTACTGCAATGATTGTGCAGTGGCACTTAAGGAACTATTAAGGAACTTTCAATACTACAATTTGATCATTTCAGGTCCAAAACTAAGAAACTTTCAGAACCTTGAGTTACGTTCGCTATAAAAGAGCCAGTATTGTCAATCTTATAAATGTACTCTTCAGTGCCGAATAAAGATGGGATACATAATAATAATAGTGTACCCAAAACGTTCCTACACCAAAACGTATTAAGACCCCAGCCTAATAGTTTTCCTATTTTTCAATTTGAGCAATAATTTCCTGCCAAAAATATCCTGCTCAAAGCCACAGTGTCCGCTTGAAAAAATAGCTTTTTATCATTTACCCTAAAAGATACAAATCTATATATCTGACTTTATTCAAAAGCTCATTGACATTATCGTTGCAGTAACTTTGGAGAGTATACAAATAATCTGGACCTAGGCCCACCAGGAGACTTTTAAACCATGATGATTCACCCCTTGTTCACATCCTAGCTCTAAAATGTATTCTAGCTTAAAACTACCAAGCACTTGTCTATGGCCAGTTGAGTAGAGCAAAGGGGCATGAAGAAGATTATATTATCAAAATTAAAGTGATATAAAAGACTCTCAGCAATTTTTGCTGATCCTTATGATAGATATAGATCAAAATGAGGCCTACACGCGATCCTAAACAGGTTCAATATTTCTTCACCTACCTTATTTGCTGTCTGAAGTTTCACATTATCTGCATTTATTTTATCTCTTCGAAGAGCATTCGGTTCTTCATCTGCAGTAATATTTCTTTGCTATCCAGTTAACGATATAAAAAAGTTAAGTATCATAACATGAACAAGGATAACAAACAACCGTGAAATATTTCATTTACACAAGTTGTGTTCAAAGGGAAACAGATTAGAAACGAACAGGGTAGCTTAATCAACTACGTAAAGTTGGGCTCAATTACACAACTGCTTTAGTTGAATGTAACAGCTAGTAATGTCATACTACCATGAATCTCCAGAAACCAACATATAAAAGTAGCGAATAGATTGTATCCTGTCTAAAGGAACAAAAATATGTATATACACAAATAGGAGCTAAATCTTCAAAAGGAATTTATATGAAAACAGGACAGTAGCAACAGGATATTCATAAGGGTACTCGAATGAATAGCAGAATGATGGGTACATTTCTCGCAGCATATCCGAAACAATTGTATAGTAACAACTGGAAGGAGGCACGAAGAATAGCCAACATTCTACAGCCGTATTGGTTCTTCTCACGACAAAGTATTGAGGTCTCAAGGGCATATCTCATAAGGCATCAAAAATGTAATCGAGAGGCTTCCTCCTCGTCACAATTGCATAATATTATAGCTTTGTACCAAGTAATCAATTATCATTTACAAATCTTGCCACTATGATTGCATATTGCGTAAAATACATGCACAATATCAGCCGTAGAAACACAATTCAAGTCACTGGCCATTTCAAATATAATGGCTCAAAAACAGGGGTGATAAATATTCTAGCAGCATATAGCAATAAAAAACGTTTCAACATATAAACACCAGGACTTTCTGGGGCCGTCAATTTTCATGATTTAGTATCACATTTGATGAGTTTGTCTAAATAATATTGATCTGTGTAAATCTTATCCAACTTTCTAATAATCGAGTATAAATTCAAGTTATAAGTCAGCATTGGTTTGCGGATCTGCTACCAATGCATACAACAAAGCAATTTCACTCTGCCTTAAAACCCAATTTTACGAAATGTCCATAAGATGAAAATTCTATCTTTTGTTGTTATCATACTGTAAAGACCTATCAAATATCAGATTCTTCAAAGTTGTGGGATCTGAAAAATAAAGGCTCTTGGTCGCAAAAAACCTTGAAGCCTAGCAAGTTTCGAGAAAAATACACTCAAAGAGAGATTGTGTTTCGTCCAAGTTGCTATGTTGAGCTAGTGTTCTCGAAGGCAAATTTTAGTTAGGCTTCTGTCCATCGGGGAACTGCCAGTAAGATGGATATCCTCAAAGGAAGTTTTCATCAATCTACTATCCAATCAGGCTGGCTACTGTCTTGCAAAATGGTATGTGGTCTTCTTTGTGTTCACCATATCCATAAGCAATATAAAGAACTTGCTACACCCATTTAACGAACTAAAACATAATACTAGCATGAGTTTATTCATTATATGGCATATTCTAGAAACCTATGCATTTCTTAACTTCTTTGATTGAAACAATTTTCCAAATTAAAATGTATGCGAGCAATCTAGATGCTGATGATAACAAATATGAAGCCTAAAAACCATGCAGATGTCTATTTTAATCACAAAAAATACATCATAATGCCACAAACGACTTCTACTGAATTCTACTCTGCCAAATCATCTGGTCTCCACTGTTAATGGCACAGGCAATTTTTCCATTTTATATAACAAACAAAACAACAAACAATAATAAGCTGGGAGCAAATAACAGAAAAAAATAACAGACGAAAACAAACAAAAAATAGTAGAAAGGTAGCTTGATACCATAGCAGTCAATGAAGAAAATTAAACAAAACTCGTTACAATAACTTTCGATTTGGAATCATATAGGCTTATACTTTTGACTATTTGGCACCCTACTCCAATTAATATAGATGAGGAAGGGAATGGGCTGCCGCCATTCACTACCTGAGAATTCAATCAAAACGTTTTGTTGCTATGATGAAAAAGATTGTTGAATCAATGTATTAGCAATGTTACTGACTCATGGATTGCCAAAGAGGAGTAGTTCACATATCGATTCAGAACTAAATGTATCATGCTCAACTCCAGAGATTTCTGACAGCTGGTGAGAAAGGTCATTACGCATTTGCTGAAAAAGGGCAATGCAGGAAAACATGCTCATTATCTTCGATACCTGTATTGCATGAGCAGATGGGAATCATAGCCCTAGAATTGTGCCGAAATCTATGTTCATTTAGTGGACTAAATCTAACACGGCAGAGTATTAGTAGGCATCTCACACCACGTGTGTCCGTAACTGCAAAAGTCGTCTTTGTACCTGGTCTTACTTTCGCAAGTATCTTGCGTTAAAACCTACCAAGCAATTGCGAATTGAGAACATCTTCTTCCAGAAGGCTCCATTTAAAAAATACATTTTGGAACTATGTATTAGGAAAACGTGTAGTTCTGGAAACAGCTGGGTCAGAGTGACGGCGATTCTAAGAGAATATGAAAGTTCACAAACAGGAGGAATTTCGTCAAAGTATGCTAGCTGATGGCTTTTCCGTTAGTTAAAAAAGTAGCACAAACGCCTAAATTACCTTCTATTGTAGAGATTTCCCCATCCTACTTCATCGAGAAGCCTGCCAATATGCAGATGCAAGACTAAATATAAAATTACATACTTTCAATCAGAACTAAACAATTACCTTTGAGGACAGCCTCTCAGCATAGTTACTCTTGGCTTTAATAGGGACAACTTTAGGCTCTGACTGCAATGCGATTTCTTCAGCAGCTATAAGATCCTCAGACGTTAAACCAAGTTCAACCGCTCTATCAAAAAAATTCAAGACCAACAAATGAACTTGAAACATACTCATCGCATGCTTCGTGAGAACACAGAAAATTACAAACAGCAATGCCATACAACTATTCTAGTAATCATTCACTGAGACAAAATACTGCCTGATGTAGCAAAGAACTCTGTTTTCGAGAAATTTTGGCTCACATCTGAGCCATCATCGATGCATTTATCAGGTAAACAATGAGAATTCAATAGTGAATTATAGAAAAGGAAGATATAATAATAAAAATAAATCGACTATTTATACAGGATAACCTGTCAGTGCAAGAAGGTACTGTTATCATCAGAGTACTGTTAACTTAGTTCAATAAAAGTTAAGTAATATCCTACAAGAAAATAAAATAATTAAAAATATATTTTATGCCTATTTAAATGTTCTTCTAATGCTTTCCTGAAAACTGTTCTGTATTTTCCAGTCCTAACTTCCGTGGGTAGTGCACTGAATGTCTTGGCAGCAAGAACATAAAACTTTTGCGTCTAAACAAACTAAGTAGGCCTACAGATTTTTGGGAAAGCCTTTTAAATATGCAGGTATCATGAAGTTATATAAATCAGGTCGTAGAAGACAACAGGAATAAAGAACCAAAGAAGGTCATCAACTCAATAGATGGAACGACATAAGAAAGTTGAGTGTTGAAAATATGAAAAAATAGACAGACTTTAATGGATAGCTTGATGTTGCAAAAGATATTCGAAAAATCTAGAGATAGCATTTTTATCATTTAAGTTAATAAAAAGCTCTATCTCTGAATAGCTGATTTAGATACTGCAATGATATTATTTTGCAGAATCATTGCTAGATAGCACAGAAAGACATATTGACAAGGACTATGACTCGTCTCTCAGAAGAAATGCGGGTGATATTGGAAAACAGTAATGTCATATTGATAAACAGACATGACCATGAATAATAAATTCCATTGCATGTATATCAGGGTGAGAAGAATAATACGCATTTACAACAGTGTCTTTTAGCGATAAAGGTTCGAGTTTTCATGATGGATTGTAGCAATATTCTATGCGCTTTATTGCGACCACCGGTGTTGCGAAATGTGCTATGTTAAATGATACCTAAACACAATTCAATAGCGATTCTGTCTATTGTAGTTCTGGTTCTAGTATCATCAATAAGGGACCCAATGAAAATCTCCCTATCTAATAACATTTTAAATATTCAAGACAAAAGAAGTACCGAAAGAAAAGCATCTATAACAAAGGACAAAAAGATAATTATTGGGGAAAGCAACTAGTTTCATTAATAAGTTTTCAGGAAACACTTCCAATCCCTGAAATTTTACCGAATTGACAACATTCCCATATGTAAAAGAAACGAAGCTAAACTCATACGGGAATTAAACTAATTACTACTATCCAATCATCATCTCTTTCATCAACTTCACATTAAAATAACTAAGGCTCAACAAAACGGAAACACCACGAGAAGTAAACATGGGAAGATAAATAAAGAGAGGGATCATTAATCAAATTGCAAAATTCTTTAATTTGGTAGGGACATAATAAATCATGAACACAACATGGTCGAGTCATGTCCAGTCTTATATTATTACTTCCGGACTATATATAAGAATGGATGGGCAGTACAGTCCAAAACACACATTCAGATAACAGTATCCTAAAAATGGTTTCAAACGAAAAGACATAAGAAAGCACAAAAATCAATAAGATGCAAATGACGAATAAATCTGAAGGCCTCTATACTACTCAAGAGAGTTGGTCTGACGAAGTGAAAAGAGAAACGAATAATTTAAATAGTTTGTTCATGAGGAAGGATGATTTTTACCTTTCACCCCTATGCATTGCTTGTTTCCTGAGCATTTTCTTCAGCTGCTGTCGCTCCTCTTCTAATCTCTCTACCTAAAATTGGTGATACAGTGCATATTTAAGAAGAAGCAGTAAAGCTATGAAATTTTCTTTGTCAAGAAACAAAAGTTTGCAAGTATCAAATCATGCACTATATCATAAGCAAAGGAAATCAACAAAGAAAGGAACGAAAAGTTTAAATAGATTGAGATATGGGATAAAATTGGCTGATCTTAGATTTGAAACAAGAAAATTTGTAGGATTGTGGGAAGGAAGAGGAAGACAGGGCGTTCAATAGTTGAGAGGTTCTTGGACTGAATAATTGTCTGTGGGATACAGTGCATGGATTAGGTAGCAAACCTTGCACAGGGATTCTGGTGATTTTGACACATCCCATTGAGTTAGGAATAATTTTCCTGATTCACAGGGAGCAAATTCTATGAAATTAGCAATAGAAAATGCTAAGATGTAGGCAGACATTACCGGGGGTGTGCCATAAATGCGAATTTCAACTCAAAATACAGAAATGTTCGAGACAGATATTAACTGAGATAGAGGGTAGCCAAGATAAAGACAACTGAACGTACAATTTGTACTGCCCACTAGCTACCTAAGTTGAATACAAAGGCTCTTCCGGAGAATCCTCCCTCAATTAAAAATTGAGAGAAACTAAGAGAAGAAGAAATTATACGCTTTACCTCCTTCGTAAGGACTCTATTTAATGCTAAAGATTGCTCCTCTTTCACTTGTTTCTTTTTTCTAATGACACGCGAATCTAATCTTTCTTCAGGGTCCATCCCTAGACGTTCTCTAAGCTCTTCATTTTCCACCATATAGTCATCTAAATCCATTTGAACATGGTTCAGGTTTTGTGTTAGGTCTTCAATAGTTCTGCATTAACAATCGAGCAGAAAAATTCAAATGCGTATATGTTTAACTGAGCTTTCAATACAAATAAAACATAACAGAATTCATGACGCAATACAAAGTATTATAAGGGAAAAAAGGTAACAATTATCACCTATGTGTGCCTTTATGACACAAAATGTAACAATGCATTGACTGCAATAGATGCATTAGCATGAAGTCAAAATCATCTGCAAATGCTAATGTAAACATTATTTCTTGAGCCTCTGATGCTCGTTGAACAAAACGTATTGGGGATGCATTACAGATCTATCTCAAATAATCCATTGTCTTCTCTAAACAACAAGGGGCCATTGTGCTAGCAATTTTTTTAAACATTTGATATAAAAAGTACAAAAACATTACTAAAATTCTACTCAGCTACTTTACAATATTTCTACTAGAACTATACCTCGGGGAGCAATAATCCATGTCTGCCCCGAGGCCAATATATAAAAATATAGAAAGACACGAAATGACATAGAAAGGCCCAGCTGCACGCCAGACACCTACAAGTAGTCTCATCCAACAATGAGAAGCTATGGACAAGCGATAGCCTAAAGTTCTAAAATCTGACAGAAAACTGTGCTTATATTTGTAAATTGCAAAAACCCACTCAATACAATTTAGCTGTATCTTGGAAAAAGGAGAAAGTAGTTTCAGAGCGCGAATCTCATCAAAAGCACAAAGAGAAAAGGTAAACTGTGCAAACTAAGTCTAAAGATCCTGAGATAGATACATGGAAAGAATGCTGCTGTTTCGATGAAAAATAACTAGCTTCCAAAACAGAATAAATCTCTCCCCATCCTTTTTATTTCAAATCCTGAAACGGATACTAATATGCTGCAAGCATATACAAAGTATTGGCTGAGTACGCGAGACTTTTTAATGTTATAGTCGAGAATCATTTACTTGTCTCTGGCTTTCATTTTTGTTCTAAATTCTTTGATCTCTTGCACTGCTTCAGGTAAACCAAACTGGCCCTGTAAGAAATAAACTAATGTATGATATGATATGAAATACAATCATATTGAAAATGATGAAGGTGGAAACTCTCAGACACCTCTCAACAAGTAAATTCCCATTTAGGGCTTAAATCAAGGCAAAATGCAAATTAAACGAACGGAAAAGTAATTCTTAAGTAATTGTAATACAACAGTGCACTTCATACCATTTCATATTGCACCATTCGTCCTCTTAGCTCGCTAATAATCTTCTCCTTTTCTGTAATGTCACTTTCGAGCTACACCATATAATAAATGAAAATCATAAATTTCATTCACTAGCAGAATGGTGAAGAGAATAGCTAAGATAAAATGCAGTAAACATACTGATTTCAAGTAGACTAATCAGAGTTTGGGAACGTCATAATGCTACAAAAAAGAGCTACGTCACAACCCCAAATCAGAGACAACATTGGATCAAATTGATTCAGAAAAACACTATATTTGTCCCAAATAGGATGGCAAGGTGCTTGGAAAACAGTACAGTAGAGAATGCTAAGATGCATGAGCTGCCTTGTCAAGAAAGGTCTGCAATGAAATATATAGATGAATGTGAAAGATTATCACTGTATTGCTGATCTAAGGATTTATGAAATTTCTTTACAAGTGATTTTGTGCTTCAAAATAGGAAATAGTAAGTGCACAAACAACTTCAAAGGAAAACAAAAGAATAGACATTTGATCTACAAAGGGAAACCTATCTATTCCAGCAAAACTTTCCGGTTTCATTAATTGACGATTGGAAAACTGCTAAACTCTCTGAAGCACATTGTTTTGGACTTAAAATAAGTCAATAACAGTAATAGCACAAAGAAAAATTTCTGCCATTTTTAAACATCGATGCCAATTAGGGAGTGCAAAGAGTATAATGTGGTTGTCAGACAGGTAAAAATGTGCCAATAGCTGGCGCAAAACCTTTATTAAGATAAGCAGACTATCCTACATAAGGATTAGGAAGTGTTGAAAATTACTACTTCACAATGTTAGAAAAATCCATAATTGTGACAAAATCAATAAAACAATGTATCATACAAGGACCAAATTGACTACCTAAAAATGACCAAATGAGGTAATTTCCAATCGTAGCAAAACAGTTAGTAACTGCTGAAAATGCTGACTTCTACAAGAAAATTTCTCTAACGCTAAACATGGCATCGGTAGTTGAACATTGAAAACCCACGAATTAAGTATTGCATAAGGATTTTAACTGAAATTACTAGGATCTTTCATCTTATACACTATTGTATTATTACTGTGGTCCAATATAATGCTATGAACAAAATAGAAGAAATCGCTAGGGAAGCCTTTCAGAATTTCAGACTAATTTGACATTACTGACTCGATGTGAGTTGCATGACATAAGCCGATGCTCATATTACCTTCTGAACTTGCTCTCTCTCTTTCAAAGAAGTAAGTTGCTCTTTGTGTAATGTCTGGTTTAAAGTTTCAATCCTAGCCTGCTGTCTGATAGATTTTCCACCTAAGAAAAATTAAGAAAACAACGACTTACACAATAATCAGGCGGCTTATATTCAAGGCAGTATTGAAAGATGTTTAGAGAATTCATCAGCTTATTGAAGTTTACATATTAATATAAATAAATCAAGTAGTTTATGCAATGAAATACCATAGGATCATCAATTACGTAGGCAAGCACCAAGAGAGAGCACAGTAAAGTGTGAAGGAAGGGGTGAAAATACGTACGTATTTAATCCATGATGCTCAATGGAAATCATACCGAAAGGGTGATGAATAAATTCCACTTCACAGGTTGCAAAGCTTACATTTACTTCTCACAAAAACAATAATAACGTTTGATCGATAATCACTAAAATTAGGTTAACTTTGAAAGAAATTCATGTGGCATATAAATATAGCCATAGCTAGTTAATATGTGTGCAATAAATGAGTGCAATGTGATGAGCCATCTATTTATTTATTTATTTATTTATTTATTTATTTATTTATTTATTTATTTATGTATTTATGTATTTATCTTACCTATTTATGTATTTGACTTTTTCTTAATTTATCGATAGCAATTAGGTTTTTAAGATTTCTTGATCGCATTTTTGTATGTAAATGGAGGGCCCCTTAAAAACCAGCTACGGCTGAAGGGATACCCTCCCTAAACATTTTAGCAATAACAATAATAATAATGTATATAATTGAGTGCACCTTCAAAACATGGCTATATTTTGAAATACGCTGGCTTGATGAAAATAGTGCATACAAGTAGAATTGCAATCAGATTAAAACAGTGATTAATAATAATTTCAAAGAGAGTCATTGATGTTTCATGTAATCTAGGACTAAACCATGTATCTTAAGCAATATGACAGATAACATCGTTATAGGAAACTCTCACTGCTAAAACTTGACTAGCACCGATTTTCATAGCATTTAAGGCCAATGTGTAGAGAATCGAGGAAGTCTCTTATCACTAAGAATTCTTGGAACATTTGATTGATCCTCTGCAACAAGACTTTAATCAGCAATGTGAAAGATACATGATGTTCCAAATATCAAGGTCTATGACAAACCTTCTCTTGCATTGGGTTTAGATTCCTCAATCTTTTCAGATATAGCCACCATTTCTTTGGACGCCTGCAAAATCAATGTTTGATATGTTCAGTCTCATTTTATACATGACATACAATGTGCCAAATGCAAATATCACCCAAAGCAACCATACACATATCACCATTGCAAAATTCATTCAGTCTATTGGTATTATTAGCTATTTTCGGTCCTCTTACATGTCTGGCATGAGTTTCTGAGGTATACTAACTATTAGAAAGTACTTTACTATTACAAACTAATCATTTATATAATATGATTCAAACATATA
The DNA here is from genome assembly GCA_964019165.1 of Mastigias papua. NCBI lineage: Eukaryota > Metazoa > Cnidaria > Scyphozoa > Rhizostomeae > Mastigiidae > Mastigias > Mastigias papua. The sequence goes on along the minus strand of OZ025287.1, from coordinate 6,053,821 downwards.
AATATATTCCAGTATTACACGTTTATTATGTATATGAAAACTGATCACAGATTTCTATGATTTAAGGCACAAATACTTGTGTGCATGCCATGCACTTTAAATACACTCTCAAAGGTATTTCAAGAAATACTATTAAATATAATGCATAAAGCAGAAGTAAAATCACGATACATAATGTCTATGTAAGTCAAATAACCTCTTCCAAACTCTTCTTCAGTTCTTTAATTTTCTCGTCCTTTTCTTGATTTGCCTATAAACGTCAGGATATCGTTTTAACATGTCAAGTCTACCAAATCAATGATTCATGCAATCAAAGCATAGTGTGCCTAGATTGCCAAATATAACAATACCAACCAAATCTTGACTTAGATTCATTATCTAAGCATGAATAAGGGCACATATGAGGCAGACTTTTATAAATTTTATCGTGAGAAGGTAAAACTTCAATTACTTCACATTCAAGGGGGTCTAGGCCAAAATAAATCACATATGGACATATCGGGCCAAGACCACTTTTTTCCACCAATCGTGGCTAAAACTGACTTCCTGAATATGGTTGGGTGTTAATATAAAGAATATTGCAATTATACTCAGGTTTCAGTATAAATGGAGGATGGGAAATTTTCTAGCCATTTGATAAATGGGGTTTCAAATAAATGGGGACAAGATCAGAATTTCAAAAAATTACATCGATAATAGCATTCAGCTATAAAAATCACTTAGATCAACTAAATACAATGTGACTTGACTGTTGCCAATGCCACGCTATGTACGAATGGTAGCCTTAGATGCAGATTGACTAGCAATATATAAAAAGTAAAGCCGGATAAAACTTGAAAGGAAAAATAACTTACGGTTATGTCTATAAACTTGAAATCAATACGGGAACTGTAGATGGGAAGGGCCCATTCCGCAGTTTTTGCAAAGGGGAGCCTAAACCAAAGATATTGGGGAAATTGCTTTAACTATTGGACCAGATATCTCCTGTCTGCAGTTGTACTTTGAAAGGGGAAGCCGTGGAGTTTTGGAAAAATCTATTTGCTGCCTGAGAATGTAAAAATCCAAACGGCAATAGAAATATGGCGTGTAACACCGGCTTTTTTTATGAGGTATTGTCCTATACAGCAAAAAGCCCATGATTCAGATTTTGTTTCTGAAACTAATAAAAATTATTTTCTGTTGATTTTCTATTGTCTTTCAACAGTTGTGATTAGCAACTGAGGCTATAAAGAACAGAGCTGATTCACTGACTCGCTTGTTATTTGCCGTACTAGGGATCAACGATCCTATCAATGTTCGAGTTCCTGCTGCAGACAAAATATTCAGCATCTAGAGAAATTTCCCTGGAAAGAGAACGTTAAAACAACACATACTTATATTCAACATGCCTTCGAAGAGCTATTTGCGATATTTAAGAACTTAAAAGCTCCAATTATTTATCATCTGAGGTGCAATTGGTAGCAGAAGGAGAATACATACAAGCATCAACTCTGCAAGGGCGTTTTTGTCCGTATCCATTCTAGCAGCTTGTAACTGTCTTTGCAAATCAGAAACTAAACCACTAAGTTGGGTAACTTCTTCATCCTTCGAGATTAGAGCACCCTAATAAAAAATTAAAGAATTCTGATGAAAATATTGCATATCTATAGCCACAATAGTAGCCAAAGAAAATCTAAGAGTTCATGTACAATTGGAAGAACAATCTATTTCTAGAATATGACAACAAAGAATATTTTACGGTAATTATAACTATTAAGTGAAGGGAATGCTGAGGCGATAATTAGATAGTCAGAATAAGACACTGCAGCATATGAAAATAGAATACAGATTCAAGGTGAAAGTAATGACAAACAAGAAACACGAACACAATATACCATTGCACCGATGTTATTCACAAATACAACTTCTCTGAAATACAAAACAAATGGTACCTACCTTTCTCTCTAAGTGACAAAATAAGATTTCACTGACAAGTTTTCAGTAAACAAACAACAGAGAAATGCTTCGAATGCAAACTAACCTTCCATTCTTCAATCTTTCTATTGAGCGCAACCATAACTTCATCGTCCACATCAGCTTTAGATTGGAGCTGCTCATTAAGATCTTGTACCTACATGCAGTACATTGAAACCTTTTAAAGGCAGGCTGACTGTACGTCACTATATACATAATAGCTGCATTTTTTCATGATTTCCTTGATTGTATGCTTTTACACGGTATTGTCAGTCCTGAGGTTTTTCATTATTGACAAGCAGAAGTCAGATGATTTACGCAAAATTATCAGAGGATAATAAATTCATTCCTAGGAAAGGTAGGAGTAGGATAAGATATGAGAGAATGATAATTTGCATTCTTTCGATCACTGCTACTTTTATACTACATTCAAACCCTACTGATAGTATATTCCATATACATCTGAGATTGTTCGACACTTGAAAGTACATTCCGATGTTTTATTAACGCTTGGCTAAAAACTCAATGTAAAATGCATATACATTGTGCTATGATTTGATTCTATCATTATGAAAAGTATGCTGTAGATCACTTTTATTAGTGTACAATAGATATACTTCAAAACCACGTGTTCTTTAGAAAACGAGTGCACGCCCTTTCATGGCGTTAAATGAAGTTTGCTCATTGTAAGTACAGGTAGCATTAGTTAAGCTTCCGAAGTCCCTTGATGAGGTTTATGTAAATCATCATACTCCTATACTTCAGTCTGTAGCTCCTCGAGTGTACTGTAGCTATATGTGCCAAACAAGAATTGATGAGAGATATAGGCATGCTCACTTGTGATCTTAATAGCTCTCTATCTTGCCGCATGTCCTCAAGAACAGCATCAGTATCATCAAGCACACTCTACAACAATGCAAAGCAACATTAGGAAAGAGACACCGATTAATACTATTATCAAAATAACAATAAAACTCTCGACTTCTATTTTTCTCCCCTATTTTAGTAAATGAACGTAAAGAAAATATATTCGTACTACTCTAATATTCTGGATACGAGCTTCACATAAACACAGTTTCTATTAAGAGAGGTGCATACGACAACTGGAAGGAAAAAAAAAAACCTTTAACTTGGCGTGATCATCAGCCATTGTGTTCATTGCAGATGTCGCTTCCTTCAATTCAGTTTCAGCAAGCTGGATGTCCTTTTGCAGTCTGTCGTTTTCATTCTGTAGCTCCTATATTCGGAAAGCAAATTGGTCCATGCACTACCGAAAACTTGAAAGATATATAGGATGTATTGGAACAGGAGATTAGTTGACATGACTGAGCACAAACAGGAAATCGAAAACAGGAATGGAAATAGCACCAAACGTACATGTAAGAAGTGCATTGGAAACAAAACATATTTATAATTTGAGAGAAAAGAAAACAGGGCAGCCGTATAGGTCAGAAGATAGATAAGGAAATTTGGAAAAGGCAACATAAATTAACAGCACTATCAAGAAGTATATCTCCCACTCTACGACACTGCTGAGCACTTCAGATGGTTCTCGTTCTATCTCAGAGTCCACTTGAAATCTTCTCTTTTCATTGAACTTCCTAGAGGTTATTGGAAGCATTTTCTGAATCATTCTAATGCATTCATTCTCTACATGAAAGTTACTTTCCATACAGTAATCATCAAGGACAGGTTAGACAATGAACTAGAAAAAGCACTCAAAATATGGCACTGTATGGGAAGTCTAAATGCTGCAAAAAAATTATTATCAGTATAAATACAAAGCGAATTTTATCGATATTCAGTGCTATGTTTTCAAATCTCTTCAGAAAAGGTTACTAACTCACCCTGATCTCATCTATGTAGCTTGAAATCTCCTTATTTTTCTTGGAAATCTGATCCTTAACATTCATATCCACTCCCTGACGTAAAATGCTGCTTTCTCGCTGTTTGTATGAAAATACTTCATAAAATCTCAGTTGTATCTTAAGGAACTACTTAAGCTTTAACAAATATCTAAGACATACCCTAGTACGGATTAAACACTTTTCAAAACAATATACTAAAATGTCTTGATTCAATTTCAAAAATAAAAACCTCCTCAAATTAGCCCCCATTATGGGACTAGTTGTTCCTTTAAATGGAGCTAATTAAAGAGGGCTTATTCAAGAGGGGCCCATAACAGGTGGCTTAATGAATGCTCTGAGAAATGTAAAGGCCACTGAGAGAAGGGAAGGGGTAGATTGCATTGGGTTCTGAACCTGAGGGAAGCCCTAAGAAGCTATGAAATGATTCTTTGCAGACTTCTAACGGTCATAATGACGTCATCAGTGACTCCGTCTTCCCATTTGTCCTTAGCTTAATAAAAGCTTCTAAGGGTCTGACCATGGTACATAAAAACAACTTATTTTGAGCAATCTTTCATTCACGATATACGAAGGATACTCTAGCTACAAATATAGTCTAAAAGAATACTTCTATTATCTTCTGTGAAGGAGCTTATTTGAAGTGGGGCTTATAAACAAATTTTTGTTTTAGGGTGGGTGCTTAAACGAAATGGGGACCTTCATGAGGAGGCGGGCAAATCGAAGATTTACGGTAAAGCAAGAACACTAATAAAATTTTTATGCTAATAGTCCAATTACAAACTTTGACATGATAATTCTGAAACAATCGGGCAAATGTCTTAATCTTACTCGTCGGTCTACCAGGGTCGGACCTAAGTTGCCCGGGCCACCATTGGTAGAAATGCATTGTAGACACAACAGGATTTGACCCGGCTTAACTTGCAGTGCACCTGTGCACTGGGCACTGCTTCAATCAAAATTCAACGAACAAGACGACAAGCGGAAGTAGAAGTACTCTTTGACATAGCAAGCTAGAACTTTGCCGGGAAATTTTTTTTACTGAAAATTTGCGTCAGTATGGGTTCCCATATATTAACAAGAATATGGATTGCAAGGAAGATTTGTAATAAGAAAAGGATGTGTGCGTTCCTTGGTATTCTTGCTCCGCCAAATACCTTGCCATCTTCTCTACACAAGTCTTTTATGAAAGCAGTTATTCAACATCGTCTGTGTGTTTCCCTCCCCTCCACAAAAATACCGAAAAAGGAGCATTTCTTCGTCTGCCCACGTTGATCCTTATTAACTCATGATGCTGCACATTCTTGTAATTTCTGTACTCAATTCACTTTTTCTATCATTGGCGGAAGGTTGAGTGAAGTTTCAACGCTGTTTCTGTCGTTGATTTTTATAGCATTGCACCAGTGCTTGGCCTTAACTAACCCGGGTTCGCCCCACTGTGCATTTACACTACAAGTAGAAGCAACCCAAGTACTACAAGCAGGCTCGGCACAAACTTACCAATCAGAAGCAACTTTAGTTACCCCGGATGGAACCTGGGTTAGTAGCGTTTACACTACAGAAATTTGACCCGGGTTAAACTAACTCGGGTGGAACCTAGGTCAAATCTAGTAGTGTAAACAAGGTTAGTGTCAACAAACAGATTAACCCTTCCTTTCGCATAAGTACTCGTTCACTTTTATGTGAATGTAAGGAATATTTGTTGTATAGTCAGTCAGAGTAGAACCAGACTACAGTCAATAGCACGTATCCATTCTCTGTCTCCGTGTTCTCTGCTTGTTAAATAATGATAAGCGCTAACAGTGTTCAACGGATGATCGCACTAAACGAGCATGTTGCTGCTTCAGGAATTAGCACAACCCATTATGATCGTAATGGACTCCCCAGAAAAAATGACACAATGTGGATAAACAACTACTGCCATCATATTTCAACAGATCTCACACGTTTATAGGCCTCTTTTCCACCCTCAACTGATCAAACAATAAAGAATTTAAGATTGTTTACAAGCTTGAATATCGGGAAGACGGGAATCCATCAACAAAAGAAGCATCATAAATACCATTATTAGTAGCATCGTATGAAGTACTCAGAACAGAATCCCTTGTTGCATAATAAATGGTATCATATAAATAATCAAACACATGCCTGTGACTCAAGCTGCCTTTGGTAGTCTTTAATTCTCGTTCCAAGTCTATCAACCTGTCAATAAAATCATTGAAGACTAGGTCTACTTTTCAATAAACAGCATTTGCTGTACAAATATATCCTGTTTCCATCACCCTATGTGATAATCGTATCATATGATCAATTATTCACAACAATAACTCAAAATTAGTTTGACTTGGCAATTGAATGTATGCAGAAACAAAAACTTGCCACTAGTCTTATGGCAACTTAAATGCTAAAAGTATATTACTTGATACTATAACTGCATATTGAATAATAAGGATCACGAAGCTGGTTAGAAAGCTCTATCATTATAATAACTGTAGTATTAATGTCGCTGCTTCCAGGTTTTTGGCACTTAGGACTTCATTATGGTGGTATGGACCATGCCTCAAAAATTTTCGTTATCACTCTTCGTACAAATGACATTTACTACTTGGATTTGACGACAGAAAAAGGGGTTCTTCTTCCTGTAATGGTTCTCCATAAGTATAAAACAAACAACTATTAGAGTTTGATATACATAAGTTGTACATAAGCCACAACCGCATTTGGGGAAACTTAGACATTTCGGATGGATTTCTGGCAAACCGGAATAGCAGTACACCCTTACAACGTGTAAAATCCTAACGAAACTGGATTCCTATTGGACAATTCAATTTTCAAATGAAATACACCTTTTTTCCTATAAGAAAACACTTTTTTCCTGAGGCTCAATTTTCTTAACTTTTCAAGAATTTGAGGCTGAGATTTTCTTAAGATTTTCTTAACTTCTGAAGGAAAAACTGGCTGAAACAGGCTACTCTGTATTTGTTGGGCCACCATAAGTCTCGATCTTTGTACGAGATTTTGCAAAAATGAGCAAATATCAATTTGTGGCATGTAAAGAAGATGAACTGTAATTTTCTTAGCATTTTCTTGAACTTGAGCCTTGTGATTTTCTTAGGATTTTCTTAAGATTTTGGCCATTTGAGCCTCATTTTCTTATAAACTTTTTTCTTATAAAAACAAACGTGTATGTCAAGAAGATGATAATTGAAAAAGGCCCGATGACTTTGGTGCACAAACTGCAAAAAACTAATGCATTCCCCAACATGCATGGCTATTCGTCATCTACTAGGTGACTCTCCGAAGCCTAATGCTTCCTGCCATCTATAAAGAAAATATATATATCTATGTGTGCGTGTGTGTGTGTGTGTGTGTGTGTGTGTGTGTGTGTGTGTGTGTGTGTGTGTGTGTGTGTGTGTGTGTGTTCTGCTAGTTCTGACAGCAATGGCGCATTGACCATCGTCTTAGACAAAGACGAAAAAGTTTAAACTCAGCAAGATTAGAGGATTCAGTATCTAAAGTATCCATATATTCTTTGGGACAAAATACATATAGAAGGCTTATGTAATTACTAAGTGGTCTTTAAATAAGTATTAAAGATGAATAAAAAGCTAATACACACCTCTCTCTTTAGATCAGTGTTCTTCAAATCAAATTCTTCACATTGTTTTGACACCTACCACATGAAGATACACTCAGAGGTTGAATATAAAATGAAGCTACAGTTTTCTGCAGTTCCCCTGCCATGTCTACGTTGATCCCTGGTCTGGGGCCTAATTGCTTTCTCGATTACTGGAAGCATATAATTGTACATTTGCCATAATATCCAAAATGTATTGTTTGATTTCAACAGTTCTTTTGCTAGTTATTTGCATATCTATCTCTATAATATCAATACATAATATTTAGCTACATAAATAGAGATCTATAAAATCAGAATCCATGTATATACTCTAAGGTCAAATAAGCTTCTGTACTAAAGCTATGAGATGATTTATGCTAAAAACTAATTTACTTCCATGACATTGGTGAACTTCACTACTAGGTCCATGAAAAGAGCCAATCTTTTCAGTATAAAATAAACAGAATATCAACTAAATTTTAGCTATAGACAATAAATGGAAGTGGAAATTATTATGTCCAATAATCAACTATTGCACTAGCAACAATAATCCGTTAAAAAAAGAGAACTAATGTACATTTTGTCTACAAATCATCGCTCCTCAATAGTACTATTCATATTCTGACAATTGGTAAAGAGCTAATCGATTTCTTGGCAGATAAATCGACGTTGGATAAATCTTAGCAACATACAATAGATGCTATATTTAGATTGATCCATAATGCAGCTAGACAGATATCACTTTTATACTTGACAATGAGATGCATACAGATATTATACCATCTGAATCAGTTGACGAGCCCGAATGCAAGAACTGTAGATGAAATTGAAAGCCATAAATCGATTATTGCCATCGTAGTTTATGTTAACAATATATGTTCACTTACTGCATCCCTATGTTTTTGCTCCTTAACTAGCTTTCTTTCCAGCTCTTCAAGTTCCTTTTCATACAACTGAAAAAGGTTAAAACAATGTAAGCAGAAAACGACCATACTTGGAATAAGAAAAGACATTAAGATTACCAATGCTGAATAGCAGTGTTATATTAAAACCAGTAAAATGCCAAAAAAATGTGCAAATACGTCTGTTTGACATAACATAAGGCTTCAGCAACTTGAGAAATCTAGCACATGATTGCATTGAATGGAAAAATTTGACTGTTCAATGTCCAGTATCGCTCAAGGTAAACAATTATACAGTAGCAAGTTGACTGCACAAAGGAAAAATACATTGAGACACTGAACATTGTATACAGAAAGGATTTCCAAAAATATATACATATAACCTTGTTCTTTTCTTCCAGTTGAGTCATCTCTGATTTTAGATATTTGTCACCAGCACCAGCAAATTTCTTCAAACATGACAAAGAAACAAACAGAAAATAAAGCAAAAAGGTTTAGACGACAAAATAAAGGCGAATGATTCGACAAATACAACTGTTAAATCTTGACAAATAATTCTACAGTGAGGGGAATACAAATTTACGAAAACACAGAGATTTTAAATCAGGTATACATTCTCTTACTCTAATTTGATTGAAACAGATGTGGCAAAACAAACCCACAGCATCTACGTCTACTAGGAATTTGAAATGATTGGAGGATTCTAACGTTATGACAGAAAAGTCACTTTGGAAAATAATTTACTAAAATTCAATGGAAGTCATAACTTTCAAAATGTTTGAAACTATATACATCTTCTACTGTCCATAGATCTGAATGATAAAAGAACTTTAATTTTCTTCAATATCGTCTGATTGACTAAAACAAGAGATAAGAATCTGACAAATATTGTGGGGCCTCTAACATGGGCCCTTCTTGAGCTCTGCTAGAATGACACCATTTAATACGGCAAAGACAATCGGCTTTATATCCTAACATAATAAAATCTTAATATTATGATAATTTGCTGGCAGATATGCTCCTGGTAGCCTCGACAAGAAAATTACTACAAAAGGAGAGCAGCCATCAAGTAGTTATAAGGGATATGAATGTTGAGACAAAATGTGAATAGGCTATAGAATAATGTCTTATGGAAAATCAGGAATGTCCTGGAAAAATATAAGAATGCCATTACTCGATTGACGTTCCATTTTCATTACATATGAGAAATAGTGCTCATTTCTACGGGGTTGATAACATGCTCGCTATTCGTTCAGACAGGTGGGATATCTTGGCAGCCGGGACCACCTTGCAGTGCGGCATTACATTTGAAAAATAATAAGCACTATTCATTTCGGCAGAAGAGCTTTCTATGTACGACTGCCAAAAAGCGTCAAAATGCACTTGCACACAAAATTATCTTCGTCCCGGCTGTATTTCATTTTTTTTTCATTTCATTTCATTTATTATCAATCAACCCTACATACAATTCTACATGATACAATACGATTAAATACAAGTGCAACATTAAAACTAATTACAAGAAGGAACTACGAATGTGCAACAAATAAAGGAAAAGAAAAGAAATGTTACATGATTGTATATAGGATAGATTGATTAAGGAGGAGCTCTCTGAATAGGTAGACTAATCGAGAGAGAGCCCCCCCCCATGATAATAAAGAAACTAAAAAAACTTAATAAAGAAACTAAAAGAAAGAACTAACAAAGAAGCAAACAATTAAACAAAATATCATAGCTAAAATAGAACACAAAACCAGATATCATTATAGAATGTTTAAGAGAGGAAAGTCAAGGATTCACGGACTAATATAGTATAGAAAATTAAAGACCATAACTATTGATGAGGAATTCCTTTAGCTTTGATTTGAATACATTAAAGGAAACTGAATTTTTGATAAAAGTTGGCAAGTCATTCCAGAGTTTGGCACCAAAATACTTTATTGATCTAAGGCCATAAAGAAATGAATTCGTAATGGGTGGGAAAATGTCACCTTTCACTGCCTGACGAGTCTCATGATTGTGAACAGTGTTGCTGAGATGGAAATAGTTATGAAAGGGAGAAGGCAAAAGGCCATTTAGACTGTACTCATTTTTAGGGCTGTAGGGCTGTCTCAATTGATTTGATATTACACACATAGTTGTGCATACAATTCAGCTCGGTACTCGAGACAGCTTAGTGAAACGAGTCAGCTCGATGCTGGGCTGGAAAGTCTTTAAATAATATCAAAGCTCAAATACATGTACATAAACTACATGTACATAACAGTATATAAGTGAAAATCTTAGCTTTCCTTACATGAAAATTGTGAAGCAGAATCTTATCTTCCAGGGCAAATTATTCAAGAGATTTGTCCCCATGTAATGAATGGACCTTAAGCCAGGAGAGTGTGATATGAAATTATCCTGATGGCATTTTAGGAATTATAGTGCAAGCTAGGTCGCTTCTCCACCAAGAGATCGTAGAATCTGTCGATAAACACTAAAAGCCCATTTTACGTAGGTTGCATGACTGTGCTTTATCCTTTGGAATTATCGATCAAGCATGAAATGAATCTGTGTCTATTAGTCAATGTGGTACACAATCAAAAATATTACTCCTCATGTCATATGACTACATATTTTCCTTTGGCTATATTCGCATTCAACTTTGGTTGACTACTTAAGACTTCAAGAATAGAAGTGTCGGACCATAAAGCAATGTCAGTGTGATACAGAATATTTCTGCTCATACCTAGACATACTGAGATTCATAAAAATCAATAAAGAGGGAACTATCAATATCATAATACCAATCAGAACAAGATTCATTCCGCGAGATTAATACCAGTATCTCTTCAGAATATACAAAGCAATAACTAAATCGTAAGAACATAGAATTCCCTACGAGTTCAAATCATTGCTAATCCCTATATATTATAAATGACAAAATACTCAAAAATATTGCTTTGAAAACATACGTAACTGACATTACAGAAAAATACCGCATACAATGATACTTCAAAATTAAACAAAACATGCATTGGTTTAGATCTACTTGCCTGATAATGCGCTAATTCCTTTCTCAATGCTTCATTCTCACTTTCTGAATCTTTCATTTGATTTCCAAACTCTTCTACTGTCATTTCATATTGCACTTGCTTCACCTTAACGAGCAATTGATGATTGAAATTTAAAAAACTAAAAACCCAAAACTTCTATTCTATATAATGGACTCCACTGCTCATACCAATCATCACCCCTAATGCACATTTACCTCTGGTTATTGTTTCTATAAAAATTTTGGCTCCTCCTTAACCTATCAATCTCAAATATAATATGTTGTATCTCAAATATGTTGTATTCCTAACAAATCACATTCGATCCTCAAAGACCATAAGGTAAAGAAATATGATGACAGATGTGCAAATCACCTTCCAGAACATGCACCAGGGGCAATGAATTGACATTGATTCCTCATGGAAGGAAACAGGCAAGATCATTGAATAACACCAACAGCCTCGATTGTATCTTGTCTTAAACTAAAGGGTCAATATAGTATGGCGCAATAGGCGACATTTGCTGCCAACACCTGAACCATTCCAATTCCAACCACATTATAAACACCTTTACTCAGCACCAAAGGAAGTTATACTAAGGAGCATGAACAGTCATGAAACACACTCATGGTCCACAAAATAATATGTTTACTTTTGTCTCAGTCATTAAGTGTGTCACTCAATCAATTATAAAGAACTTAACCTACCAACATGACTGCTTGTGTCACTTTAAATAGTTGAATAACATGTTCAGTACTCTTTAATTCTTCATCATTTACATCCAAATAGGCCTACAAAATCAAATCAAACCTTATTAAATTGAATCTGCTATTGCAAGATATGTACAGGAATTTTCAGGTTATTGATGAAAAAAAAGAAAAGCAAATTTAGTGATGATGTTGACAATTTCTGTCTATAAGCTGCAGGTGTCCATATATTAGGACCTAAACAGAAACAGTTCTGTAGTCTAACTTACACAAATACTTTTTGCAAAAATGTGAAAATGACATTAATGACAAAGCAGTAAACATAAGTAAACATGCAATAGTTTAACAGAAAAGTACTAAATAATTACTATTCCCTTTCCCATTCAAACTACAAATCAACTTTATTTAGTGTATGAATTAACAGCTTCATAATTATTTCTACATATACTGTATGTAGGTAGTATCTGACCAGGGGAGGATACAAGGGGTTGCACTTGTTGCATGGAAGACTGTCAGAGTAATGATCACAGCAAATCAATTATGAAAAATAACAAAGGCAGTTAAGTCTGTGAGCATGATGAAAAGGCAACCTGGTGCAACAGAAAAAGTCTATCTGCACAATGATAGATAGCTATATTGCACAAAAGTTTCAAAGAGAATTCTGGAGCTTTCAAGGATTCCTGACTATGTGAACTACAGTAGAGACTTCATATTGATCAGTTCAGTTCAGTTCATTCATTTTAAATTCCACTAGATACAAACACTCTCTAAATTAAAAACTTACAATAATAAATAACTACATATAAATTAATAAGGCAATAACACACATAAAAGGTTGATGGTCGACTGATGGAATACTAGGATAGTTTTGAGTGAACTGCTTGTTGTTTACACTCAAGGACTATCGAAGGGGGGGGGTGACAAAACTGTTTCCCGACTTTTCTTAACACATTTTATGTTCAATTTCACTACAAACTGATAAAAAAACTAAGTGTGAGAGATTTTTTCACATGTTTGGACCCAAAAAAATATCTATTTAAATTTGTTCATTTTATATACAGCAGTAAAAAGCTCTTAAAATACAATAAATTTAATGTAAATATTCATTATCTTTGAAAATTCGCTAGAATTTTCTCACTTTTTGGAGATATTGGGGTGTGACACTCCCACACCCCTCAGTAGCTAAGCCTCTGTTTATACTGAGTACATTTGTGAGAAGGTTGCATTTAATTTCATTATTGAGAGCCAACCAGATTTTATGGTGAGTTTTTCATGTTTAATAAGATGGTAAATCATATAAAATAATTTGATCTATTGCTGAATCCATTGTAAAGGGTTGATTTCAAATGTGTCTAAGTCAATAATTCCAAAATTGCTTTGATCCTTGAAAAGTTTGTCACTGTGCAAGTGCATAGTATAGTCATTTTCAAGGGTGCAACCATAAACATAAATCCTGTATCTGCCCCTGCTTAAAACTAACATTTAGCAGCATAATCAAATAACAAGCATAAAGCATTTGAAAATTTTGACTTATCATCTGGAAACTATTGTAAAAAAGCATTGGTTCATTAACTATTGCAAAAAAGCATCTTTCACTAACTGTTGTATAAAAGCATCTTTTCATTAACTGTTATAAAAAGCATCTTTTCATTAACTGAATAACACTGCATTTTAAATATTGCAGAATCTAATAACCCTATACTTGCTTTACTTCTAGTACTAAACTGTACTGGCATATTCCACAAGAGTTGGGCAGACTGATATTTGCCGTGAAATCCTAATAAAACTAACCTTTGCTACAATTCTATGACAAGACAAAGATTAGATAGGCTTCCTACCTCTGCAAGAATGCTAAACATTCTCTCTGCTTTAGCTTCATCAACTTGTAATGATGTGCTTTCAATAGCAAGAACTTCACCCCAGTCTAATTGTCCCATGATTTCAAGGTGTCATATTACAAATCTATACAAATACAAAGAAGTTCAGTAATAACACAAATGCACAGAAGGGCAATACAAATCATATGCTCAAAGAATGCAGCTTTCACTGTACGCAAAAAGTTCTTCAAATTCAGAACCATAAAAAATCTGCCAAGGGTTGGTAGACCAGAGAAGATCAAGATGCCAAGACATGAAAGGTCTTTAATGAGAGCACTGTGATGTAGTAGGTTTGAGCCTTTACAAAACATTGTGTTGGAATGCAAAAAATGTCTACCTTTTGAAACATTGGCGAAAAACACAACAAGAAAAATCATTAAAAAATATATCTTCTAAAGCCACATAAGAAAAAATCTTCATTGATAACAAAAATTAATCACAATAACTTGTTGCCACATATAAGCAAAGCTGATGTGACCATTTTTGTATTGAACTGTCCCAACACTTTTTGAATGGCAGTGAAGTAGGGCCCTATTATCTTCTATTCCCATGGGTCTCTTTTAGGCCCTTTTTGGTATTCTTTTGTTCCTTCTTATTGGATGTCCACTATCCTGAAGTGGTATGTGATCTCAATAGAGGACTTTCGCAGAAAGAACTTGATACATCTGATATACACTCAATTAATTAAAAAAAGATATATAGAGTTCTATCTGTGAAAGTCCTCTATTGAAATCATGTGCCACTTCAATCCCTTACATTATTATAAGCGCTGTTCTGCACCTCTTGATTTAACATGTGATCACTTCACCCCCAAATATGATGATGTTCGGACCTTTATCTCGGACTGAAGATGGCCCAAGATTGGGTCGAGGCGTTTCATGCACTTGTCAGATAGGATTGAGTCAGATTGCATGTTACTGGATAGAGTCAAATTGTATGGCATTCTCAAATAGTATGGAATTGTGGAATCATTCGATCTAAAGAAAAAAGCTAAATGCTATCTTCTCTGTCGTCGTACGACGATCGTACTTATATTCAAATTCATACAGACGCTGCGCTTCCCATCATCTACTGCAACTAAAATTCATTTCTCACTGATTTAATTGGCTCATTATTTGAAGAATTGTTTCTTGCTAGTTTTTCAGCACATTAGGATATCGATTTGCTAAAGAAGCAGAGAAAAATGTCCCTGGTCCTGACATTCTAAGCCTACGTACACGAATTTCGCTGATTTTTTCCTGATTTCCCTGATTTGGCAGACACCCTGCAGTAATGCTCATATGGGGTTTTAAGGAAACACACCCCTACAGTTTCTGAATATTTCTCAAAACAAAAAAAGTAATTATTGCTAATGTCTCTAGGATAGTCTTTAACGGCATTCACTTTGCAGTAATACTGTAGCAGTATGCTTGAAACTGGTAAACAATCGTTCTAGTCAAAAAAGTACAAATACATAAAGCAATACCAATTTCCAAGCTGCTAACTATTTTCATCCACTAGTTCCCCATTTGTACCCTATAACCAGTGGACTTCAAATTGGCGGGTTTCCCGTTGCCTAGGCCATGTAAACATTTTTCTATTGCATCATGGGACTCATATATTCTCTTTGATCCCTTGTGGATAACGCAGCACAAAGACAACAAACCACACAAAGCAAAACCATAACAGGCCATTCACAAAGGAAGTCCGAGGGGGGGCCTGGTGAAATAGGACGAACTCGGACATAGGGGAAGCGGGTGTTTGCGCATTGCAGACGTCCAGGTGTTCAGAATATTACAACACATTTTTACTATGGTCCTATTTTGGATTGATCCTATCATCAAGTACATGTTATTCCATGGGCGATTTATTGCTTCATGGATAGCCAAAATTCATGCCAAGCGATGGCCAGTCTTTTATGAAGCAGCCATTTACAGAGACTGACGTCTTAGACGACGAGTGAAATAGATGGACGTCCAAAGGGGAAGGGGAATCGTTGGAAACAGACAATATCGGACAAAGGGGGGAGGGGGGTCTGAAAATTTAACTTTTCAACGGACGTTCTTCGTGAATGACCCCTAAGATCCTACAGCAACAGAGGCAAATTTTGTAACAGCCAATCAAAAGCGATCCTCAACAACCAATCAGAATCGTGGATGGTGACGTTATTTATTTACATTTTCCCTGCCACCCCCTCTAGCAATGGTAGACATAGCTGCATAGAAAAGGTCGTCATCAATACATACTTGCTTGAAACTCTCCCAGTTTTTTGGCAGCAGTTTTTTAAGGTAATAAGCTATGAATTTCTCGCGGCCCTAAGCGATGGCTCCATGAAAATTCTTTACAGCGACATTCAAATTTCATCCTCCCTAAATTGCATGTCAAATAGATCTGGGCACACAGGAAAAGTGGCTCCCAACCCAAGAAGACCTGTTCATAATTCACTATCAATACCGTGAAATTCCTCAAGAGAACCCTTTCTCAATAGCATCCTTAAATTGAAATTAATTTCTTATTGTAACTGTAACTTTGTCTCTTCCCACCCCAGAAAACTAGGTAATGATTTGCACATTTCCTGTGACAAACACCAGCAAGAGAAGTAGGACAAAGAAAACTAATACCCTTCTTTAACTTAGACTTGCTTCATCAAGGCAGCATCTGTCACAACAACCTTATTGCTGAGTGAAACGGAGTTGTAAGGTTTCCGTTTGGTGAATTAGATTTATTCCATTCGGTGAATTAAACTTCCTGTTTCAATTTCAATTTCAATTTCATTTTCAATCAAAAGCCTAATTACAATGGTTTATTGTCAAGCAGCTACAGCGAATATAAAATTTTCAATGGCTTCTTGACGTATTCTCATTATCGTTGACGAAACATATTTTTCGTTACAAGAGTGTATTTATTTTATCAAATTTGCGTCAGCAGGCATTCATCTTTGCAGGACTGTTTCAAAGAAATTTGCAAATCATTATCTATTTTTTGGAGGTGGGATAGACAAAGTTGAAATTAAAAAAAGGGAATTAACTTCAAATTGAAGAGGCTATATAGCTAACATAATCAATATTTGAAGTAGCAATGTAACTTTTTATCATTCAACTGATGGAGTGAGCTTGTTAGACTACTAGTAGTGTACCACCTATTTTATTCTTTCTTTTCGTTGCTTTATTTGACTAATAGTTTTAGAAACTTCATCTCACATTAGCTGTTAAGAAATTTGATCATGTGCATGTGCATGTATTCATTCTATAGATTTAGAATTAATTTGGTGCACTCAGAAACTATCCAATGTTTACCTTGTCTATTTCCTGTACAAAACCTCGATATCTTTTTGACACCAACTTTACTTATCTTGTTGCACATATCTTGAATTGTAAGCAGCATATTCTGTTGGAACCAGAAAATTTAGTGTCCTTTCTTGTTGTATTTGGTCACAGTGTAGCAAAAGTAAGTTGTAGTTTTAAAATTCTTATAACAAACAAAAGGAAAAAAGAGGCTATTGAGAAAGGGTTCTCTTGAGGAATATTGCGTTATTGATAGTGAACAGGGTCTTCTGGGGTTGGGAGCCACTTTTCCTGGGTAGCTTTATCTAATTGACATACAATTTAAGGAGAATGAAATTTGAACGTCGCTGTAGAAAAATTAGATGCAGATATCGCTTATTGCCGCGAGGAATTTATAACTTGTTTTTTTACAAAAATGCTGCTAAAAACTGGGAGAGTTTCAAGCAAGCATGTATTGATGATGACCTTACTTTTGTACTACTATGTTTTCCCCATTGTAAAGAGGGAGTGGCAGGCAAAAAGTAAATAAAGTGACGTCACCATCAGGAGTCTGATTGGTTGTTGAGAATGCCTTTTGATTGGCTAATTACAAAATTTGCCTCTGTTACTGCCAACCAGCTCGTCTTACTCGTCTTTCATTGGCTAGAGGAATTCATACACAAAGATTTAATACATCTACCTATGGGCTTAGCTCCCTACGTTACACTGGCACTATAGAGCTTAATTCTCTAAAAAAATGACGCTGTACTCAATAATGTAACAAATAAAAAACACATTAAGCGCATATTTTCAGATCAGGCGTTTGAGTCTTACTAAATAACTTTGCATCTGTTACGTTTACGTGCGTACGGCAGAGTGAGACATAAAGATACGTTTCTGTTCTTCAGTCGATACCCCTCAGAACTGACTCACATCTAATCATTCTAAATATAACATTGACATAAGCAAATAATAACGATGGATCTAACAGAGACAACCGGAACACAGTCAAACAGTCTACATACATTAATCATAATAATCATAATAATCATAATAATCATTACACATCAACAATTGTCATTAAGAAGCAGCACCCTTCCTTTGCAGCAGTTACACTAAATGATTAGCTACCATGTTAAATACATTAGAATTGGCCTTACCGGCCGGGTGGGGGTTTATGAATTAGCTCTGCTATAAGATCCCTTCCCAGCCATAAAGGAAAAATGTTGTTAAGTTGTTCTTTTCTCATTTTTTGTCTCTCACTCGATTAGTCAACTGTAAATTCAATTGTTCTTCTTCTATCTTGTAATTCCTTGTCGGTTTAAAAGAAGTTTTATGCTCTTGAAAAAAAAATTCAACGCAAACAAACAACCACTTTGTCACATTATCTTGCCATCTCCTTTGTTTACTTCTATTCATCTCTATTTCACACCTAACAAGCCCTTCCGTTAATTTGCTTACATAGGTAGAGTTCAGTTAATTTTAGATCGCATGATTTCTGTATATATCCATGTAATCTGTGTTGTATAGTCAGTTAGAGTATAGTCTGAGTACAGTCAACAACACAGCACCGCAATCATTCATTGGTTAACAGCAAAACTGCTGACACAACATTAGGTTGTAAGGAGTATATATAGAGTTGTTTTGAATGGCGGGGCAAATAAAAACATTTGTCCCTTCATGAGGTCAAAGTGAAATTTCAAAGTTGATGCAATCACCAAAGAATTGTTTCAAAACTCTTGCCCCCTTCTCAGGCCTTGGGGCCCTGGGTAATCTGCTTCCATTGCTCCACCTCTATCTAGGTATTCCTGGCGTAATCGCCTTACGTTTTGCAGTTAACTTTAAATGCCAAAACTATTGAGCCAACACATATACTTTGTATTGGTTTCCCATTATGAAAAGAACGAAAATAACAAGAGAAATTGCATATTATTGTGTATATGAAAACACCAACTGTCTACTTCTCTATCTATGTACAATGCCTGCCAAAAGTAGTTGGAACACCCACACAATTATACTGATTTCCGACTCCTGCCGCTTCTCCTTAACGCCACTTAAAATGTAGACCCCCTCCCCCCTGAAACAATGTTGATTCGATAGCGGAGACCAGTAGCTTTACAAACACGTATCACTTTTAGCCTTCGAGTTGCCCATGTTTGCTTCATACAACATTGTTTAACGGGGGAGGGGGTGCTATAGCTCATCTATAGCGTAAGTCATAGCAAGTGTTCCAAGACTTTTGGCAGGCATTGTAGGGAGCAATGGAGGTACAATAGGACCTTGTAAACACCCATCACTCATCAAATTGACCTAACCCTATTTGGCTAATAGGTGAAAACTTGTGATTTCTTGTAAAAAATGACCGTGTATTTCAGGCTTTAGCCTTGTTCCTGCAGATAGATTGACCATTTCGACAGATATGATTTCATCTGCTGCCTTACGATATTTGTGCTGTTGTTGTTGCTACCTGGAACTAGAACTGAACCGAACCATACGCAATGGAGGTTCATACGGCAATTTTGTTTCTGTCGCTGATATCTCTTCATCAAATTACATCGGTCACTGCAAGTAGATGCAGGAATATACAAAATGGACTCCTAGGTAGCCTATGCAGTATATGCAATTATGATGCATATATGGATCACTTCTGTGCTGGCCTTACTGATAAATCTGGTTTGATCACCATCTCTATTAGCTCCACCATAAATGGCACTCGCTGTTGTACTGGATCTGACTGCCGAATTGGGTTAGTGGTTTTATTTTTTGATACTCATAATGCCCAGTATGTAATACAGCAATCTCTAGTTATGAGGGATACTACCCAAATTGTGGGTTGCTGTCAGATATTATGCTGCGCTGAAATAAACCAGAGGATGAAAGAAAGTGGTTACACAGTGCAAATATACATGTACAGATGTCTATACATGTAAATACATCTCGGAGAAAAATTCTGATTTCGGTAAAAAGGCCTATAGATAGTATTTAATCAGCTGCTCAAAGTTTTATTCTACTGCAACATCTAGACATTGCCATGTAGCAAGTTAAGGCACCATTCAACTAGAGAAACAAAGTATTTCCACAGCCACACATACGAGATCGTTGCTTTTAAAGCTCATCAGGACGCCAGGAAGTAGTTATATGTGCAAGCTCAATGCCATGGTATATGCAAGCATGCATGGGCAGTATGTACTTTCAATAATATGTGCGTTCTGTTCCTCTAGGGGGCTATTTTGTAGCTACCTTACCATATTGGTGCTGCTTTGCATCTCAGTTTTAGGTAGGCGATTTTTAAATAAGTGATATGGGCCATCCATGGAAAAGTCACTCCAAAGATCTGTGACAGGCTTGTAGCCCATAGCACAGTACATAAATAATAATAATAATAAGTATTAGTATTATTATTAATAATTAATTGCATGTGAGCCTGTCAAACTCATGTTTGCACACACAAGATCTCATCGAAAACTGCAAGCTTCTCAGTGTGGATTAGTACCATTTAAAAGTGTAGGACAGTGGTTCCCAAACATTTCAAATCTCTATGTGGATGACACACAACTCTATATGTCATTCTCACCAACTCCAGAATGTGCAACTCTCTCAATACACCAAATTGAAGGGTGTATTCAAGAAATTCAGTCCTGGATGCTGAGACTGAACTATTGGTGATCGGAACGCGAAAACAATGTGCAAAGCTGTCAAACCTGCTTGTCAATATTGGAGATAGTATGATTAAACCAAGTGAAAAGGACAAAATCTCGGAGTAGTCTTTTATGCTAATTTGTCACTTAAGTCGCATATAAATTCCTTGTGCAGCTCAGCTAGGTATTACTTGCATAATATTGGCTTAGCTCGGAAGTATCTTACTCAAGAAGCTGCTGAAAAAGCCATCCATGCCTTTGTCACATCTCGGCTAGATTGCAGCAATTCTCTTTTGTATGGTTTAACAATGTGCGAGTTAAAAAACTGCAAAAAAATTCAAAATACTGCGGCCAGGATTTTGATCGGTGCGAAGAGAGACAGTCACATGACCCAGGTGTTAAAACAGCTTCACTGGTTGCCAATATCATGCAGGATAAAATATAAGATCTTAACATTGACTTACAAATGCACCAATAACCTTGCACCAGTATATCTTACTGAGTTAGTCACATTATGAACAGCAACGCGACGGACAAGAACTGCTGATGATGACTTGCTTCTTGAAGCCCCAAGGACAAGGTTAGTGACTGCTGGTGATCGTGCATTTGCAGCTGCTTCCCCTCTGCTTTGGAACAGACTGCCATACATGTTGCAAGCTCTGGATTCTTTGACCACGTTTAAGAGTAGACTGAAAACGTAGTTATTTCAAGAATATTTTTAATTAGATTTAATTAGATTTTATTTATTTTACAAACAATTTTTTAGCATTCTTTGTAACTGTGTATCATATCACTTTGTTACTTTTATGGACACTGTGTAATGCGCCTTTGAGCCATGTGGATAAATGGCGCAATATAAATGCCTTTTATTATTATATTATTATTTGCTACATGGTGCTCCCATGTATGTAGTTTTTTAAATGAAAGCTGTCTGGGAGGGATAGATATATGTCATTAAAAATGTACCTTCATTGAAGTCAGATATTAACAGTGCTATGGGAACCACTTGAATAGCATACAGATTTTACGTAAGCACTGCATGTGAGGGATTTATCAAATGGATCTCAGTCTCATTTCACACCAGTGTACTGCACTGATTGTAATGGAGAGCTCCATTATAATCAATGCAGTATATTGGTCTGAAATAGGATTGCAGGGTATAGCTTTTTTTGACTAGTTTTTGAGTATGCATGAGCGGAAGGTCTGGTGTGCAACTGTGCACTAGGTCTCAGATGCATACAGTAAGTATACACTTGCCATTTTGGCTTTTAAAGTAAAGCCTGTTTGGTTATTTTCCGTTGCTTTCACACTTTGGAACAGTTTGTGTTGAGCAGAATTCATGTCAAAGAAGCAGTGTTTACTTCATTATTGCCATTGTGCTAGTTGAAAAATATTCAATTTGTCAACTTACACTACACCTTATCATCTTTATACATTATGTCATTTTGGGTGGCAAGTCAAATATCTTCATATTTCTCCAGAGATAGTATTGTAAATGTTGTCTGAAGGGAGACCACAGTAATTTGACACTTTTAAATCTCAATATCATTTGAATCTTGCTAATTGAACTGGCTTTTATATACTTTATGTATAGGTTAGTTTCACTTTCTCTTTCATAGTGTTGAAAATCGCTGGTTGCCTCAGATTAACTAATCTCCCGCTTTGTGGTGTAGCTGGCTTTGTAAAAGCTATGGTTGATGGAAAAGCTTCCAACTTTCCTCCCAAAGTTGTATTAAAGCTGTTAAAAGTGGCTTATCTCATTTGCTAAATGACTGACTATGTGATTTCCTTCTTCCATCCTTCTTGTCTTGCAGGAAGTGCAGCTGTGTAAGAATAATTAACATTGCCTATTCTCAGGAAGGATTTTTTGTTCTTAGTTTTGTTTCAGTAACTTGTTCTTTATTTGTTGAAAGCCACAATATCCTGATATCTTTCTCAAGCAAACTTAATCCTCAGTCAATTCTGTAGTTTCACTATTTTCTTCTGAATATTCCACACCAATCTCATAATCATTGTCATCATTGGAGCACACATCATGATTTACATAGAGCCATGCCCCCCAAAATGAATAGAAGTTGCAAAGCAGTTATTCCTAAAGATTTGCAAAATCGGTTTGCAGAAGAGTTCATCAGGAAACCCAAAATGCTTGTGAAACAGAACAAGTCAAAGTAGACTTGATAATAAAACTTTTGAACCTGATGCAAATAGTGCTGACATGCATAAATCAGTCTGATGTAGCTTTCATAGTTTTTCGGGGGGCAGCAATTTTATATCTCTTACCAAAAGAGCTCATGCTTTACAAAATAATTAATAACCTTTCTTATATTTCAAGAACAGAACATTTGACTTAAGTATGATCCATCTTCAACTAACATGCCTCCAACCTGGAATTCTAATAGTGCAGTGCTCCCCAATCCCCGGGCTGCTGGCTGGTACCAATCTGGCAATCTTAACGGTTAATTTTACACATTATTATTTGAAAAGTCTGTTGGTACTACAGAACTTCACTATAGCACGAAAAAGTGGGAACTTCATTGTTTTAGCATACATACTGCTAAAACAATGTTCCCGCTTTCTCGTGCTATAGTGAAATTATTATTTCTTATTCAGCTTTAATAGGCGGAGTGATCTTTCTACGTCCCTCCTGGGTCATGGTTCAATTGCCTCATGATGGGTCGGGGACAAGTATGCTAATGCATATACTTAATGTATGTAATACGTTTTTTTACTTGTAGTTGTTTAGTCTTGTCTATTTGTGAAATGTAATTGCCATGGGGTAGTTAATTAAAGTTTCCTTCCCATAGTATCGTGCTGTTAATTTTGGTATGTGTAATGCATATCGTAAACAGAAAAATTTTGTCTCAAATTTAATAAAACGAACAAAGCGAAACTTTTTCAAGAATAAACTAAAAGAGAGCCGGTCCAAGCCCGCGAAGTTTTGGAAAATAGTTAAGGAAATTTTTCCTGTTAAAAAATCAGCAAATATCTAGACCAAGTCATTCAAACTCGATGAAAAGACTGTTACGGACAAAAACATCATTGCGGAAGGGTTCTGTAAAGTTTTTGCAAATGTTACAACAACTCTTAAGAAAGCATCGTTTCCACTAGTGAACTTTACATGGCGTTATAACCAATCATCGGAGCCAAATGTCACTAAATTCTAATTCAATAAAGTTCCCGAATCGGAGGTACTAAAACATTTAAAAAAAACTTAAAAGAAATTGTGCAACGGGTTTGGACAACCTGCCGTCATGCTACCTGAAAGACATTGCATATGTTCTAGCAAAACCGCTAACTCATGTCATCAACCTATCGCTTCAACTGGGGACTTTTCCATCAGACCTAAAGAAAGCGAGGGTTACCCCCCATATACAAATCCGGTGCCCAAAATATATTCGACAATTACAGACCAATAAGTGTTCTACCAGCGATTTCCAAAGTCTTCGAAAAGTGCGTACATGCCCAAATTACGAACCATCTGGAAAGCAACAAATTGCTGTCGGAAAACCAATTTGGATTTCGCAAATACCGATCGACTGAAATCGCTACAGTTTACTTCACAGATCAAATCCGAAAGGCAATGGACAACGGGCAATACACGGGTGCAGTTTACATAGACCTAAGCAAAGCTTTTGACGCTATCAGCCATTCTATCCTGATCAACACTCTCCCTGAATATGGCATCTCAGGGAAGGCTCAGGATTGGTTGTGCGAATACCTGTTTTCAAGGTCACAACAGGTCTCGTTTTAAGGAAAACTATCATCTGCGGAGCCAATATTCTGTGGCGCCCCTCAAGGGTCAATACTCGGACCGCTCCTGTTTATCTTGTTTTTCAATAGTGCAATCAAAACACTATCGCAATGCAAAATGCGGATGTATGCCGATGATACAGTCTTGTTTCGTTCTGGAAAAGATGTAGGCGAAATCCAAAAACAGTTAAATGCAGTCATTTACCTGCTGGCTTGACAAAAATGAGCTTGTCATAAATACTAAGAAAGGCAAAACAGAGGTTATGGTGTTTGGTACTAACCAAAAACTCAACAAACTTGAGGAGACACCTATCCAAATTATGCACAGGAACAAAGAAATACATAACACAAAGACTTACAAATATCTAGGTTTCAATCTAACATGCAATCTCAACATGTCTGATCACTTAAATGAATCTATTAAACAGGCTTCTGCTAGACTACACCTACTGAAAAAAATTCGAGCCTTCATGGACAGGAAAACTAGTACTCTTGTCTACCAAACAATGATAACTCCTCTTCTGACGTACTGTTCATTTTCGCTATATAGTGCAACACCCCAATATGTAAAACAAAAGATAGAACGCATAGAAAGCCGTGCAGAAAAGATCATCGGCAAACAAGTTCAGAGAAATGAAATGATCGCATTGAAACGAATATGTACACATGTGCACAAATGCCTCCACTCTAATAACGTAGGCGCTATCTTTGACAGCTATTTTACAATAAAAAACTCTAATGTAAATACCAGAAACAATGGCACAATGATCAATATCCCGAGGATTAATCTGGAAGCAGCAAGAGCATCCTTTTACTACCAAGGTGCCTAATTATTCAACAAGCTTCCAAAAGAAATTCGAGCAGAAGATGATTTTATTTCCTTCAAAAATAAATTGAAGAGCTTTTATACTTTATCTTAGATTAATCCGGACTTGCTTTCCGCTTTCAAAGTATATTTTTAAATGCTGATTGTAAACTAATTTTTTTAATCTTACTTTTATTTTATTTTACCAGGACTACTTGGAAAACAGTGTAAATATGTATACATGCATATTACTACTGAAGTATTATCCTGTATAAATATTCGAGAATAATAATAATAATGATAATAATAATACTTATATGGATAAAAAAGAGCTCTACTATGAAGCTCCATCCTTGCAGATGGTTACATTTTTAGTGATGGAAGACTGTTAGACATTTAATCTCCTGTGAATTAAGTTGCTGCATTATCCTACGGGCCTTTTTGTGTGTGTTAATTTAGACTGTGCAAAAATAGGAAACACAAGTGTGCAAGTTTGAAATGCAAAACTCACATGTACACTAATTATAATGCAGCTCCTAACTTAATTCACTTCAGGTATACCTATCTCTTAATATGGCTCTTTTGTTATTCAATGGTGATTTTTATTTCAGTATTGACCTTCGCAATTGCACAAACTTGCTTGCAAATGATAGAGCAAATAGTAAAAGAAATGCATTTGACTTTGTGTGAGTTTTACAATACCTCGATATATTCTAATTTACAACTGATATTCTAACTTTTACATATTAATACTATTGGACTTGCTAATATCTTCATGGAAATCCTGTTTTCCATTTTAAGTTTCTTGTTTGTGGGTTGAGGCACTAGAATAATCTTTGGGCTAATGTGTTATTCAATTGACTTCAATTTGCAAATTTTCCAATAAATGTGCTATGTTCTATTTCTACTCTGATTTTTTCATATGCTATAGATTTTTTATGCTTATTTCAAATTGAGCTGAGATGCAGAATATTAGTGAAACTTTATTTATTAAAAATGATTTCATTATTATCTTTTAAAGTGATTTTTTATATGTTCTGTAAGCTTTATTAAATACCTTTCACATACAGAATAACTGACAGCAATAAGGAGTGCTTTGGTGGTGATAGTTCTTGGTCAAGGATAGCCGAAACTAATGATGTAAAAATATGTTCAGATGAACTTAATCTCTGCCAGAATGGTATGTTTAACTCTTGTAGCACATTATTCATTATAAATATGTAACAAATTATTCATTATTGATATTTCAAGACATAAAGGGGGATAGCATGCAATTTTGATGTTTAAACATGATTCAGTAATACCATCATGGCACCAACAAAGGTTTTGAGCTTTTGTGTCTTGCTTTCCTGTATATTCTAGATCTGTTGTTCACAAGCTTTTGTAACTCCTTTACCCCCTATAAAAAGTTTTGCTTTGACCACATCCCCTACTACAAATATTTTGCTGAAGGCAGCTAAAGTGTATTGAATAGTTCAAATTCCTGCCAGTAAGATGGACACTTCTTGCACCCATTGATATGATATATTGCACCCCTAGTTGGTACAGGCCCCCCTGTGTGGGCATTCATGTTCTAGATAGTTCCTTAGCACATTGTTTATAACAAGCACTCTAGGTAGTCTATCAATCATAGTGAGAACTTTTCTGATGTTGTCATCAAATCCTTATACACTGATGATGACTTTAATGTTCAATGTGTCTGTGTTCCTATGCAGCTTACAGCCTTTAGAACTTACCTGCTTCATTGATATTGTAACATCATTCTGAAACATTTGATTGCAAAATTATGATGGGATTTCAAACTTCACACTGCCTTAATGCATTGGATAATTGTGATGGAATCAATTTATATGTATCTTTCAACTTTGCACAAAGTTTCACATAGTGTCACTGCTTTTTGACTGCTTTATTGCTATATATGAACCCTTCCTGAGTATGTCTATGTTAGGAAGCATATCGAGTTAATGATATTTGTTGCTTTACAACCATATAGAATCAATACTGAAATGGACTTTGTTTGCTTATCAGGGCAATTTTTGCTGTCACATTTATATGAAAGCAGATCGGGTTCTGGATTATTTGATAGTACTTTATGTATATTTTGTAGAAACATGTCCTGAAAATTCTCATTGTGTTGAAAACAAAACAAGTAAGTTTTTATTTCTAAGCTTTTACCAGGTGCAATTGCAGCAATAAGTCTCAACTGATTGCAGAATCACATTATCTTTCCAGCTATCTGTCTTTCTCTTTGTCTGTTTGCATCAAACCCCAGAGGAGTGTTGTGATGTATACTGGATTAGTTTATGTTCATTTTCACACTTAGATTCTTCATTTTCAGTAGATAAATTTTCATGTGAATTGGTTAAGCTAAGTGGTTTCAGTCCTGCTCAACTATTGTCATTGGTGCTATTGAATCAATAGCTGGGTAAATATTGCAGTAGATTCATGGCCATTAGGTGTCATTCAGTTAGTATGAACGCTTCAAAATGGCTGAAATTTGACTCTTCCTCCCCCTCGCATGCACACGCATGCTTGATCGACCCCCCTTTTGTGTACGTACTCTTGGTTGTTTAACCCCCTACCATCTCCCAGAAGAAAGTTTCTGGACATCCAAAACAACGGAGAAAGACTTTTTAAGCATTCATGACACATGAAAATGATCACTACAGATATTTCATGAAAAATTTGTAATATTGTTCAAAGAAAACAGCATTATACTAGAACAGGGGGTATCATATTCACAATGACCGGGTAGGTTCACGGAACCCGAAAGGGCTAGGTAGTAGGGGCTTTCAAATATACATAACTCATCGCATGTTTCCTATCTGGCAAGCTAGACAACTACGAGAAACTGGGTATTCAGCCTTGTAAATGGCACTAGTAAATGCCGCTTTTCCAATGAGAAAAATGTCGCTAGGTTTCAGTTTATTCAAAATTCCTATTGGCACATTGACGGATTCGGCCTGCGGGCCGTATGTTTGACACCCCTGTACTAGAAGTAATTTCTACTGAATACGTACTAAATTTATCAAATGTCTCTGAAAGGTCCTTTGCAAATTAAAATATTGCAGAATGTATGCAAAAGCTGATAATTGTTTGCTTTGCGTACGTACTTAACCTGTCAGCCCCCCTCCCCCTTGTAGGCATTCGTACGCATTTGCTTGACCCCCTTTCCCCCTTCGTGCGTACGTACGCACTAAATGAATGACCCCTTACCATGCCAGCGTTGCATTTTCTGAAGAGAGTCAGCTGATGCAGCTACCATCTTGCTTTGCACACATGCTTTGAAATGAATATATCAAAAGTACTGAATTTCATATGCTTTAGAGCATTTCCCATTTTATTATGAAATTCATCTATATTATGCTGTTGTTGCAATCCAAGTGTAGATCCTGTTTGGGCTATTTACATAGTTGTCAAGTCTTGGTTGTCAAAATGCAGTAGAAATGGGTGTGGCAGTGTAGCATAGTTAAGGGGGTGGGGGTGTGCTGTGACTATTCGGCAGTTATTAGGGCAACCATCAATACACAGCAATATCTAAATAACTATATAGATCATTAGAGTGATGAAGAGTGGTCAGTTTTAAATTCACAAAAGGGACTGATGATAAATGAACAGTGTGGTTTGCCATGTTTCAGTATATTATCAGACAGACAATTTTGGATGTTTTTTCAAAATGAAGTAAATGCTTGAGATTTTACAACATTTTGCCATTGCTGGAGGATGGCTAGAGATAGCATTGAAATGCTGGGGCATCATTCATCTTGCATTGAGAATAGTGCTCATTGTGATCTTTGTCATTGAAAGACTGAACACCCGAAGTAACATGACATAGTTACCAAGCGCCAGGCATTGTGCGTGGGGCACACGCATTGCAGTATGTTCTCACACTCTCCCCGCGCTTTGCAAAATTACTATGCATTTGTAGTTGAAAGCTCCAATAGAGAATTTGATGGTATTTTCTTCTTGTCTATATTTTCAATACCGAACATCCTGAACCGTAACTGGCTATGCTAAAAGCTAATGTGTGTAGCAGCCTTTTCTTTGTAGTAATAGTAATACTTTTGTCTTTCCATATGTTTGTTAATGAGACAATTGCACTTCTTGCTATGCATAACCTTCTGCGGATTTCTTTAGTGTCATCATAATTATTGTTGATCAGTGTTCCGAGATACACAAAATATTTTACATTTTCAATTATTTCATTATTATTAACTATAATGTGGTCTGCATCTTTCGTGTTCTGGTTGTTCTTAACTATTTTCATAACTTTTGTTTTATTTGAAGTTAATGCCAGTCCAAACTGCAAACTTGACTCTTGGAATCTATTAACTAAATCCTGTAATTCATCCATGCCACTGGCTATCACACCACATCATATGCATATCTCAAATTAGAAATAGTTCTACCACAGACCTTGATGCTACCAACAAAACCATCCAGTGCGTTTCTCATTATTTGTTCCGAATAGATGTTGAAGAGATGTGGGGAAAGAATGCATCCTTGGCGAACACCTTGCTCAATTGTAAACCAGTCTGTTAGGCCATGAGATGTTCTGACTGCTGCTTTCTGTTGTCCATACAGCTGTTTAGCAAAGTCAATAATATGGACTAGGTATCCCATACTGGCCATTACGCTCCAGAGTACACTATAAGAGACCATGTCAAGGGGCCTCCATGTAATCAATGAAACACAAAAATAC
The DNA here is from genome assembly GCA_964019165.1 of Mastigias papua. Taxonomy (NCBI): domain Eukaryota; kingdom Metazoa; phylum Cnidaria; class Scyphozoa; order Rhizostomeae; family Mastigiidae; genus Mastigias; species Mastigias papua. The sequence goes on along the minus strand of OZ025287.1, from coordinate 6,023,726 downwards.
GTTCCTTTCATACTCTCGGTTTTTCTCTTTAATCATTTTGAGACTCAGAATTTGGTTTCATGTCGCAGTTCCGGGTCAAAAGCCTGCTTGCACGTCATTAATATGTTTCATATAAGAATAGTCGTCCCTGATGAATCACCGGCCTAGATCGGCGATTGGTCGCCAACTGTTGCGATCGTATAGAAATCAGCCTTTAGCGTAAAAACTATAGTGGTGCACTGGTCTTTCCTTTTTATTCTGCAACTTACTAGTTATTGGTGAAAATTAGTATGATGATGGATGACGTAAAGTACCCATACACCAAATTTTTTATGACGTAAACCGATAGATTGCAATCTTCTGACAAGTAGGGTGCGAACCCTTTTTAACCCAGGGTGCGGTAGCCGAGGTGTGACGCACTGAAGTTGCAAAATTTGGCAAATTGCGCCATCTTTCATAGCTCACTACTGCGGAGGTAGAGGGCTCACTCGAGCTGAAGTTGAGGTCATAGTGGGAATTTAACATGTTCTACATCAGTAGTGTAGAATTAAGTAAAAAGACTCGGTGTGGCTTTGTAAAAGTGGTAAAATCTCAAGAATCTCGTCCATTTTCTTCACATTTTATAATGTGCTTTTCTCTTAGGTAAATTCAATATCCGAAAATTTATATATTGGCCGTTCTAGCCTTATCTTAGTCTAGATGGAGATATGCTTTACTGACACCGGATATTGCCTTGAGAATAGAAAAATCCCTGTCCTAGTGTAAGCGGTATATAGAAAATTAGGTCTCTTTCCTAATATAAAAATATTTCAAAGTAACTATATGCCAATAAATGCAAGTAAACGGTCTTTTCCTGATGATCATTAATTTGAATACAGCGGTGCTTGAACAAAAGGTGGGGAAAATGTTGTTTTAGGCACGATCGGTCCGGGTGGCATAAAATGTGGTCCAAATGACATGTGTGGCGGTACTGGTTAAACGAAGTTGCAAAATCTTATTGGTTTGACATTACAGGACGACATTATGGATGGGTGAGTTGTTGGATTTCCAAGACAATCTTACGTCAACATATCTGGCAGTAATAGCTGTAGTCTTGGTTGAGTTCTTACTTCGGCTTCAAGTTCAGAGCTGGTGTCCACAAACGATTCATTAGTATGTTCTGGTTGAACAGGGTCAGGTTCAGGCTCTATTGCTGACCTTGATGTATTCTCAACCTCAGCCTCGTGAGTCATATCTCTGGTTGGTATATTGCTGTTGGATACAGTACGAGCATCGAGTCTTGGACCTCGTACATTTTTTCCATATTCTGTTTTCTACTTGTGACATGAGCATGGAAAATGCCATAGAAAGTTTTCATCTTCACTACTAGAACTATCAATATCCTCGTTTAAAGATGTAGCTTGTCTCTGTGTCTGATATCTCTCTTTTGTTGCTGTCTTTGTTGAGGTATTTGGCTGGCTTTGGTCTATGATGGCGAGTTTTGTTTTTGTTGATAGGAGGAAATCACAGGGTAATAGGATGTTGCGATGTAATGCTCTTGTCGTTCCACTTCCGCTGTCTTGAACTACTTCATATACTGGACTGTCTCCTTGCTGTCTTGTTGCACAATGAATAGTTTTCTCTCAGAATGAGCATAGTTTTCCTGGTCCTCCTCGTTCGCTCATTCCGTACGAGTACCTGATCACATGTTAATAGCCTTGTGAAAGTTGCTTTCTTATCATGGTGAATACGGCCATGAGCAGTAGACTTGTTTGCATTCTTAGTAGCTAGCAGATATGCTTCTGGCATAGTATTTCTCTATTTGTTAGCAAATTCGAGATAATTGCCAAAGTGTAAGTAAAATGGCGAGTACCCTGTTGCTTCATTCTTTGTGCATTTATATGCATGCATCAATTTGTTCATATAGTTGCTCCATTGACTTTTCTTTTCCTCTGGTAACTTGTGCAGCAGATTCAACAATGTCATGTTAATATGCTCAACTTGACCATTTCCCTCTGGGTGATATTTTGTTGTTTGGGAATGAATGATACCGCATAGTTTCTCTAATTGTTTGAACAGGTTGTTCTCACACTCAGCACCCTGATTGTGATGAATTCGGGCAGGGAATCCATGTCGCAAAATAAAGTCAGTATAGATCTTTTTGGCTGCAGTAGTTCCTGACTTGTTGGAAGTTGGATATGCTTGGGCGAACTTGGTGAAATGGTCCATGACCACTAAGATATATTCACATCCTCCTGACAATTTTTCAATGTGCATATAATCAATTGAAATTACTTCAAATGGCGTTGTCGTAACTATGCTTTTTCAATGGTGCTCTCTGCTGTCTTTGCGACTTTCTTTGTTGTACACAATCATATATTTTTGTAGCGTAATGTGTGATATCTTCTACCGTTCTTGGCCAATAGAAACGTTCTCTAGCTAACTGGATTATTCTCTCACTTCCGATGTGACCCATCTCTTGGTGAATTTCACGAAACATGATTTGATGAAAATTTCCAGGTGCGACTAGTTGATCGAACGCTCCTTTTTTCCTTTTAAGATTCCATTTTCCAGGTGTAAATCGTATCACTCGGGCATCAGTAACTTTGTTTTATGTGGCTCATACGCCCTCGCCTCCTTTTAAGGAAATCTTCCTTTGTGTTTGTATGGTATAAACCTGTGAATGTTCGCATCACTCGCTTGTGCATCTCTGAAATCTGTTGTATTGATTTCATTGAAATTAAATTGCTTAACCTGATCTGAATCATAATGCAACTAACTTGTAACTTGTATCAGTTGTCAATGCTAAAAACCAAGTGATTTCTGGTTCTGGTGTTGTTGTGGATATGGTTGTGACACTCTGAATAAGGTTTGGTGTTGTCATCTCAGTACAATCTGCCATAACTTTCTCGAACGGAATGCGAGACAGTGCATCAGCATCTATGTTGGCCTCTCCTAGTATATATTTGATACCAGACTTGAAGTTAGCAAGTTCTGCAACCCAGCAATGTGTCGTTGCATTCCGCTTGGCGGTGGTGAGCACGTACGTAAGTGGGTTGTTATTTTTGTATACTGTAAAAGAGTGACCATAGTAGAGATAGTCCGTGAATTGTTTACTGACTGCCCACTTGAGTGACAGAAATTCCAGCTTACCGGAATGGAGATGGTAGTTACATTTAGTCTTGTTTAATTCCCTTGAGCCATAGCCAATGACTCTCGTTGCCCCATCTTGTTTCTGATAAAGCACAGCGCCAAGGCCTTGCTAGGGTGCGTAAGTATGCAATACAGAGGGCTTTGTATAACTGCAATATGCAGGAATAGGTGACATGGTCAGGTACGAAGTCAAGCTTTCAAGGACTGCTTGCTTTGACGAATTCCAAGAGATTGGCGTCTTTGATGACAGCTCTCCTCTATATTTGGTCAGTTTCGTCTCCGATGTCTTTAGGTTCATTCGGCAATTGAAACAGTGCTCTGGCTATGCGTGCAAATCTTTTATGTACCGTCGAATGTAACCTAGGAATCCTAGTAACTTTTGGACATCAACAACTGTTTTTGGCAGGTTGCTAGTGATTGCCTTCACTGACTCAATTCCTGCAGGATCTAAACAGTATCCTTCAGCAAAAACAATCTTTTCAAGACAGCTAACATCATGCTTAAAAAGCTTAAGTTTCTTTGGTTTAGGGTTAAGATCATGCGCTCAAAGTGTTCGGAATACTTTCCGTAAATGATCAAGATGATGTTCGAATATCTTGGAATGGTATATCACATCATCTAGGTAGGGCATGCAAACAGTGTCCCTCAATTCACCTAAACATCTTTCCATAATTTTCTGTAATTTTTCTGGGGCGTTCTTTAATCCAAATGGTATGTGTAGCCTTTGATGTTGCCCCCGTGGTGCTATAAAAGTTGTTGGATGTTGTGAGGACGGATCCATATATCCCTGGTGGTAGGCTTTGCCTTAGTCGAGCATACGAAACCAAGATTTTCCATCGCAGCTTTCAAGGGTTGTCTGTACGCATGGTAAAGGGTGGCGGTCCGTAACTGTTCTTTTTGTTCAATTCACGAAAATCAACGCACAGTCGCAAATCCCCATCCTTTTTCGAGCGCAAACAACGAGGCTGGAATATGCTGAACGGGACTCCTTAATTCAACCTTTATTGAGCAAATCTTCAATATATTATTTAACCCCCGGAAACAATGGTTGTGGAATTGAAATGCAGAACTTCTGGACTGGTTTTGAATCATCTAGCGTCAGGTTTAGTTTCAAATCGTCAATACTGCCGATATCATTATCACTGGTGCTAAAAGTCTTGGCTTCTTCCAGTAACTTTTGAGTTGCACTACTACGTTGTGTAAGAGTCAGGCTACTTAGGTCAAATTTGCTTAGGTCTAAATTACCTCTTATTGGATTTGCATTCTCTATATTTTGTTACAGCTCATAGAATCACTTTTGATTGTCGTCGAATGTTCTTTAGTTTCACGGTACTTAACTGCGAATGGCGTATCTGACTTTACGAGTTGTAAGGTGCCTGACATTTTGCGACCGCTCAAAAGAATGTCATGTTTTGACGGGTTATTGATTTGAATGGAAACACGTTAAGACTTTCCTCTTGGTAAAACAAGTAATATCTGAGTGAATTCAAGGTCACTAGACATTGAAGTTGACTAATCCGGGGTCTCAACACAGGGGTCTTTCTCCTTTTTATTCCAACATTTGTGCGACAACGAACGTTGATTGTTTCTCCTTTTTGAATAATGTGGAATTTTTTCTTGTCATTAAAAATCACAAGGCATCATCACAGAATTTTTTGACGAATTTCCAAGCAACGAATCAAGAAAGTTTGGGGGTCTTCTTTTTGGCCTTGAGAAATTGTAGCTAATTCTTCGTATAGCTCTGTGACAGTTTTCTCCATAAAATGGGAGAGAATAATTTTGGGAAATTTTGCAGGTGTTGTGATTATGGGCTAGAGAGAGAGGCTATTGAAACTCCATACTTGTGATTTTGTACTTTTCATGAGCATAACGTAATAAGATTACATATACTTAATCTCGAACACACGATCAACTCTACTTATTGCGCTCTACACAACACTAATTACATTAAACGAACTGTTCACATGATGTTAGCCACGTGACCTAAGATCAGGGGGCATCTTTCCAACAGTAGGACAAATTTCTGGTGACGAAGTTTTTACCGTCTCTCGTGGTTACTCTAGTTCCTTTCATTTTTGTTGCTATGACTGGAACAGGATTAAATCTGGTTGTTAATTTAGTATATTTCTATTGCTGACATAAAATTGCATCTCCAATTTTTATTTCACTGTCTTTCACTCATCTTTCCAAATCGGTGTAAGTCTTTGCAGATTCTTTTCTTGTTTTATCGTTCAGTTGTTCCTCTGAATGTCGGGTTACAGCCTTTGATTTTCTCTCCAAACTGGCAATTTTCATGTTGCAACCCTGTTAAATAACAACTGAACTGGAGGTACCTTCATCGTCTAATGCGGCTTTGTTCTATAGTTCAGCAAAAATCGTTTTAATTCCTGTCTCCATTTACGACATTCTACATGGGCAGCTTGAAGTGCTTTCCCCAACGGCTTGTTGGCGCTTCCACATGTGCATTGTCTTGAGGCCAGACTGGTGTAATTTTTATGTTATATATTCCTAGCAGCGCCATGTAATGTTCAAACTCTTTTCCTTGATATAGGAGCCCATTGTCCGACGTTTCTCTGTCCGGTAATCCGTGTCTGGCAAATAGGATATCTAATTTTGGAAGGCTACTGCTGCAGCTGTTGACGAAACTATTTCAACCTCTGGGTATCTTAAGTAACAATCAATAACTGCTAGTAAGTACTATCCACTATGACGTGGCCCAAGGAAGTTTATTTTTACATCTTTCCATGGTCCTTTGGGCAGTTTTGAAGGTTGAAGAGGTGCGGGAGGTTCAAGATTTCCTGCAGCTTGGCATGGAATACAGCCATCGATTTCTTCCTCTTACATCTTTTCTACACAAGGGAACCAGATATATGCTCTTAAAAGCGCTTTTGCTCTTGCAATGCCTTGATTTCCTTCATGGACGACCTGTATAGCTCGAAACTGTAACAACGTCGGCAAAATAATCTTTACACAACGTATTTAACAATCTGTGTTTGTAATCTACAGAGATTTCATCGCGAATATTACGGCGAGGTTTTAGAATATGGTAATTCCAACAGCCAGTCTGAACAGCAGCTGGAAGTCCACTGTTCTGTCCTCAGTCCTCATCTATGGCACATTTTATTTCATCAAGAATTAGCGCTGGAAGTATAGCCGCTTCTGTAATGAAATTATCATAATCTTCAGGAGTGTTTGGTCAGAAATGCTGTGTTTCTATCGGATGTCTTGAAGGGAAATCAGCAGAATTGGTGATACCAGCTTTATATATATGATTGTACAATTATACTGCTGCAACATTAGCATCCATCGCTGTATCCTGGCCGGTGGATTGGAGCATGGGTTTGCGTATATGAGTTCTAAAGGCTTATGATCGGTATGCTTAGTAAACGCCATATAAATATATGTAGTTATGTTCAATGTCCCATAAAATGGCAAACGCTTCTTTTTCAGTCTGTATTGTTTTCTACTGAAGTCATTTAAGACATGACTCTAAAGCTTCATTGTGCTCTTTAATGTCTTGGCCATAAACCATTACATCATCAGCCATGTTCCTAACATCTTTCAATCCACTAAGTGATTGTTGCAACATGAACTGGAAGATCTCTGCCTCGCTAGTAGTGCCATAGTTCAAGCGTTTCTCTCTGAAAAGGCTGATATGGGTGGTGAAAGTAGTGATACTTGGGCGTTGGGAAATGAGCTCTAGTTGATGAAATGCTTATGTTAAATCTAGTTTTAACAACACTTTGGCTCCATTTACATCTGCGGCAATATCATGGACAGCAAGATTCGGGTGTCTTGCACTTTTTATTGCACGATTAGCAGCTCTCATGTCAACGCAAATACAAATCTCATCGTTCTTGTTAGGAACGCAGACAATGGGACGATATACCCAATCAGTTTTCTCCTCTTCGGGCACAAGTTCAATAATATCTTGACGTTGAAGTTGTTCTAGTTGTTTTTCAACCTTCTCACGTAGATGGAAAGGGATTTTTCTCTGTTGCAGAGCAACTGGTTGTGTATCTTGATCAGTAACCAAATCAATTTGTTTGGCTTTCAACTTTCCTACCCCTTCAGAAACTGTCGGAAGTTCCTGGAAAACTTTTCGAATGTTTTCATCAGTTATTGATTTCTGTTTTGTGTCCTGATGAATATGATTAATATGTAGAGTGATAAGGCTAAGATCTTGGGCAGTGATGCCAGTGAGCAAGCAGCCTCCATTATGACCAGTCAAGTAGAATTGTGCTGTTACTAACCTCTTTCTTGTTTAAATAACGGTATCAAATTTCTGTAGTATTTTCGCCGGTTCAGTGGAATTGTACCGATATACCTTTACACTGGTTGGCTTTAATTGAATGGTTTTCATCTGTGCAAATGTCGATTCATCAATAATGTTGATGCTCGAGCGGGTGTCGATCATAATAGGGAATTTGCTATTGGACATTTTGCTTTGTCCGATTTTGCGGCGTAAGAATACTCTGATCGTTCTGAATCAAATGTTCCTTTGTTTTGATAGCCCCACCACCACGACACTTCAATGTTGAACCAGGTTTACGATGCCATTGCACAACAGACTTCATGGATTTCATTGCTTGAAGAGTTTCACCCTGTTGAGCTGCTGACTTGTTCTCTTTTTCTGAGGCTTGGAATTCTCTTATCTCATCACGCCGTCCGTCTTACTGCAAATGTTGTAAGGTCACCTTGTGGTCTCGCAAAGTCCGCCGATAACAATTTGTATCATCAATTCAAAATCAAGATAGGCTGCAGCAAATTGGCAGGTTTATGAAAGAATTCGAAGGCGGGTGAGAAACTGATCGAGTGTTTCTCCTTGACGCTGTTTGGCTTGGCGGAATTGATAAACCTCACAGTTTGTTTTTCTGAGGCTCAAAATGTTCATTCAACTACCCGCCGCTCGTTGGTAGTCCATGTCCTCCCCCTGTATCTCTCGGGGTTGACGAATTATTTCTCGGACTCTAGAACCTGCCTGATTTCATTTCAGTTTCATTTACTATATTTGAAGGGATTCACCCTTGAGCAATGAAGCTGATTTTCAAGGGGCCCCCCACTTAACTACTTATAATAAATCGTAATAAAAAGAAAATTGAAAAGTTAAAGATAAACTTTTAAATAATGGAAAAGCCTAGTATAAGTAATTGTTTACATAAAAGTTGTTAAAGTGAATGAAGAAAGCTGAAAATCCTAATTAAAGTTTTTTGTTCGAAAGAAGTCTTTTCTTAAAAACTGAGAGAGAGAGTGTCCGCTTAACCTCAATTTCAAGGTTATTCCACGATGTCGCTCCACGGTAGGAAAAACGTTTTTGACCATTGAAAGAAGGTTATTGGGAGCCTCAGATCCGTTGCAGTATTTCTCAAATCTCATGAGCTGCAGTCTGAGTTTAACCCCATTCAACTTTCCAGATTTGTATCATGCAAAATGGATTTACAGACGTCACAAACTGGGGATTCCTCCTGAGACATGATCACAGCGACGAAGTGCGCTGTTTATATTGACATACGTTAAGTGAAATGGAATGTTGTATCATGCATGATCAACTGAACTATAAATCGGCCTTAAGTGTCTAACTTTTTGTACCACGTCAAGGTCATGTTCTCTTATATTTAAACCGAGATTAGCTCCCTGCAGTCTTAAGTTCTTGATGCTTAGGTTTCGTGCCGAAAAGCATCGACGGAGTTTTCGACACATTTAACGATAGCTTATTTCCATGCATACGTAAATCAAGGCTTTTGAGATCAACATTTATGGCTTCGTTAAGTTGAGAAATATACTGAAATTGAAAAGGTAAGGCTAGTGTCATCAGCGTACGTGGAGAAAGTGGAGGCCTTAACAACTTGTGGCAGGTCATTTATATAAATGTAAAATAACAATGGCCCTAAGCAAGATCCTTGTGGAACAACGATATCAGTGTTGCTAATATTAGAATAATAGCCTCCAACTCTACTATACTGTGTATGATTGAAAAGCTAAAATTGTATTATGGTAGTGTCATACCTTAAGTATGTTAAGTAAAACCATATTTTTACACACATATACACTTACATTATTTATTTATTTATTTATTTACATAAATATACATTTACATAAAAGTGTATATGTGTGTAAAAATATGGTTTTACTTAACATACTTAAGGTATGAAACTACCGAAATACAATTTGAGTCACAACACACGGGATCTAATTCATTCACTTACAAAAAGGACCGTGAACGGAAATGAAAAGCTGAAAGTTAATCCACAACAGCTCATTCAGTTGATGAACATAATGCTCTAATTTATGACATAGTATGGCATGATCCACTGTGTCAAATGCTATCTTAAGGTCTACGAAAACTGTCCCAGAGATGCAGCCCTTATCCATTCCCTTATGCCACTCATCGGTGTTTTTTATTAAATAGGTGACTCTATAATGGAGCTTTCTATTAGCAGATTGACCCCATTATATTAGATTGTTTTTGTTAAGGTAGTTGTAAAGCTGGTCAAAAATTAGTTTCTCAAATAGCCCGGCAACCACTGGGAGAATATAAATAGGCTGGTAGTTTTCTTTGTATGCCTTGTCGCCCTCCTTAAAAATAGGTGTGATCCTGGCAATTTTCCATTTGTCTGGGAGCTGACTTGATTCTATAGAGGTGTTAAAGAAGAGAACAAGGGAGTATTTGATATAAGGAAAGGCGAATTTCAAGAAGTAGCTGGAAATGTTATCATTCCTAAAACTTTTTGACGATGTATTTTTACCAATTGCGTGACTAACGTGCTGTACCTGGATTGACTTGAAAGCAAAAGTACTCTTAAGTTGATTGATATCATAGTCACCTGAAAGTAGAGGATTTGGAGATTTATCAATTTTTCGTCCAAGATCTCTACCAACAGTGCAGAAGTATATGTTCATAGCATTGGAGATCTCCTTCTTAGTGATAATTTCCGTGCGCTAGTCACTTATCAATATTAGTATTATCAATATCAATATTAATCTAGATCAATATTAGTAGGTTTAGATCTCTTGTTTAATAATTGTTTGATTGTCCTCCAAGATTCTTCCATGTTGCCCTGAGAATAAATAAGTTCTTCAGAGACATACTATCTCTTTGGATTAATATTGATCCTATTAACCTTGTGTCTAATTTATCTGTAGGATTCCATAAGGGGAGAAGATTTGTGTTTAGCTGCTTCTTTTTCGGTTTATTTCTCTCCCTGATGAGCCCCTTAAGATCCTTGTTTATCCGTGGACTTTGTTTATTTCTCAGAAACCCGCATTGACTTAACTGGAGCAGGTTTGTCAATAATCATTGAAAAGAGATTAGACCAGTCATCAACAAGTACATTTATGTCGACAGGTCTGCTAACTACACTATTCCAAACTGAGACACATCTGCGAGAGAAGCAGTTTCCTCAAAGTTTTTCATAGATCTTTTTTTTGATTACTTTGTGATCCTTCCTACGTGCTCCATTAAACTTCCTAAGACAATAAACTAAATAACAATCATTCATAGAGACTTACAATATCCCAGAATCAACGATTTTATTAGGACACTTTGTTACAATGTGATCAATGAGGAAGGAAGTTGTTAAACTTACCCTTGTAGGCTCTCGAGTAAGCTGTTTGAAGCTGAATAGCATATACTTCACTCATATGACGAGCGTGATTTTGAACAAGTCGGTTGCAATCATTTTGGTTAAATCACAATTTGTATCACCTGAGAGAATTATTTCTTTACCTTTCTTATCAATGAAGGAAAGGACAATGTCTAGCTTCTCAAATGTCGTCATTGGATCACTTGGAAGTCTGTACCAAGCTAGAACCAAGAATGATTTGCACTTTTGGGGCAGGATTTCAATACAAATTAGCTCTAGGTCTGCAATGGGAATATCCACTCTTCGATTAAATCTGATAGAATCCTTAACATATACAGAGACCCCACCACCCCTTGCGGAGCGCTCTTGTCGCTCTTCTTGGTAGCCTGTTATGGCTGTTAATTCAGAAGGGTAACCAGCGTCAATCTTAATTTCATTAAGGACCAGAATATGAGCCTTAAGGGTGTTAATTAATAACTTGATCTCATCAACCAATGACATTAGGACAAACAATTGACATGCCCCCCATTGAATCCACCACGCTGATGAGACAGTGCAGGACAGCCATCAGAAAAACTTTCGGAAAGTTTTTGCCATCCTGCATCGCCAGGTCCTTAAATTTACTTTCTTAAAAGATTCTCTAGACTAAGTAAAGTGTTCGACATTCACTTACTGACCTTCGGTAGATAACCTGCCTTCAAAGCGCCGAGCAGCCCTTCTCAATTTCCTTCTCGCATATTCCAGCAAGTGCTGCATCTGCGAGAGGAATGACTTGAAAAAGGACAGACGCTTTACAGAATAATAGTAGCTAATAGCAATCAAGTTCACTTGATAATTCTTTGATTCGAAACATATACAACACTATAAAAATGTCCTTTCCTAGCATTGTCCTTCTTAAACGAGAATAATAGCAGCAACTATCAAACTCTTAGCTGCATAACATCTTCAGGAAATAGTGACTTCTATTGACGACTTCTTACTCAGTGACTTCAATTTCCTGCCACAGCGGTAATAAAACGACCCTCTGCAGCGTCTCTGCTTCACGGCAATTTCAACGCGGCTCACCCCATATTACGCCGACAAGATAATTACTGTAAACAAAGAGATGATGACAGCAGCTATGGAGGTGGCATAATGCAGTAACTGGAAATGTGAATGCCTACGAAAAGCTGAACCAAACGGAAGACAGAGCCAACATTTCATATAACAATATTATTTCATATTTCATTTCATTTCATTTCATATAACAATATTTAAAGTTGGTTGGGAGTATAATAGCAATTAAATACTAATTAAAACCAACTATTTATAATACAACTGTAAGGAAAGAATTTTATAAAATAAATACTCATATACATACTTCCATAAACTAAAAAGTACTTAGCGGCAGATCCTGCAGGTGCATTCTTTTCCAGACCAATTTTTAATTTTCCTTTTGAATGCTAGAGGTGTATTTTCATTTTTGATACTGTCATCCAGGGCATTCCAGAGGAAACTCCCCCTAAATGATAGCGATTCTAGCCCAAAACTTGTACTCTTTATTGTAGGTAATCTGCAAAGGTTTTTTGTCCTCAGATTATACTCTACATGTTTTTTTTCCATAAAATTCGCATACAAGCGATGGATTAAGATGACTTATTGAATTATAGACTTCTATCATTAGTTTCTGTAAGTTTCTTACATGAATGCAGACACTACCACTGCGTGTAAGTAGTAGCTGAAATGAGCATTCATAGTCTTCATATAGCATTCGGAGAGCACGTTTATGTGTGCGATCAATTTCTTGGTTTGCACCTTTATTGCAGAACATCCAGATCAAAGGACAGTAATTGAAATTCGATAGGATTGCTGCATTACAAATCAATAATGCCTGATCTCTGGAAATAAACGTATTTAGTCTAGAGAAAGCTAAATACGTTTATTTCCAGAGACATTTTATATGCTAACACCACTACCAAATTTACGATATAACTATTTACTTCTTTCTCATAGTTTCACTTCATATTCATATAAACCATCAGAATACTGGCCATCATTACCATTGTGGTATGATGTATCATATTTCGAAAAAGGCATGACTTCAGTCTAGCGAATTCAGCTAAAAAATACTTGAGAATGCTTTCTTACTAATATTTCGACATAGTCTAATGTCTGATTGGTTCCCACTATGACGTCAAAGTAGGCTAGTTTCCAGAGTCCTAGCTGAGCGCTACTGTGCCACGTCGATGTGTGACAAATCCCTTGACAACTCAATATCTAGCTCCCAAATGAAGTTTTTATTTGTGGATCCGTTTTCAGCGCACCAAATTGCGCTATACTAGCAAATAGAAAATATGGTGTATGGCACTTTAACATCGTCTTTCCGAGATGTAGGTCTTCATATTGGTTATTTTTGAGTAGTGCGTTTTGTCTCATAGGAATATTATGATGTGTGTATTCATTTATCTTAAAAATCTTACAGACTTCACGCCAGAAGTCCCAATGAATGAGTTTGATTTAACGCACTCTTTGCGAGCTTTTTGGGTGAATCAAAGCGTGCGCATGAGAAGGACTTTTTTGTCATCCTTCCAGCAAGCTGCCAACTTAAGAGTTTCAAAATTTGTTTTATTGAATATAAGGAGTGTTTCCTTTTCAAATTTTTTGTCTCTTCATTCACATCTTCTGAATATGGAACTGCATGATGGGCTTTTGTATTTATAGTCAACTTTCAATTGCGTTTTAGATGTTGAATGTCGGTGTGATAGCGGCTGGCATGGTTACAAATGTTTGCGATATGTAAGAAGAATTCTGCTTTGTTATTGTATTCTATTAGTATTACAGGGTGTCTGTCAAATCAGGGAATTCAGGGACATCATTGACAAATCAGGGAAATACATGTAGGCTTAAAAACTATTAGGTGGAAATCAGGGAATTCGCCTAACTCTAGAGACAATTACGGAAATATCAGGGAAATTGTTTGTCTATGCTTCTTTAATAAATCGATGTCCTAGTATGGTGAAAATATGGATAGTAAACGTTCTGCAAATAATGAACCAATTAGATCATTCAGAAGTAATTCTAGCTGCTGCATTCTGAAAGAGGGTGTCATTGACATTAGTTTTAAACGCATGTAACTCAACTGACGTAAAAGGATTCTCGGAAAGTAGTCTCCATATTTGCGGTCTCTTCCCCTAATTCTTATCGAAGCATTCTCATAAATATATATATATATATATATATATATATATATATATATATATATATATATATATATATATATATATATATATATATATATATATATATATATATATATATATATAAATTATATATACGGTATATATATATATATATATATATATATATATATATATATATATATATATATATATATATATACATACATATATATTTATATATATATATATATATATATATATATATATATATATATATATATATATATATATATATATATAATTGTATATACTGTATATATATATATATATATATATATACATACATATATATTTATATATATACATATATATATATATATATATATATATATATTTATATATATATATATATATATATATATATATATTTATATATATATATATATATATATATATACTGTATATATATATATACATACATATAGTATATACTGCTTATATATATATATATATATATATATATATATATATATATATATATATATATATATATATATATATATATATATATATATATATATATATATATATATATATATATTTTAATGCAAAGAATGTAGAAATAGTTAATAAGTTAGCAAAATTAGATTATAGGTTTTGTTTTGGGATGTCCAAGTGTAAGAATTTTCTAGTTGAATATTTATATATTCGAAATCTAGTAACAAGTCTCCCGTTTTAATTTTTCTGAGCAGAGATCATTCATTATTTTGTAGATCATCGCTGTCCTATCAAATTTTATTCAATTTGAGATTGAGAGCCAATTGCATCTCAATCGGTCTTTTAATCGTTTGCTGTCTATTAGCGTGCGTGCTTTGGTTAGTAGACAGTCAAGATGATCAAACTCTGTTTTAAACTTCCCCATGGTACATCACTGTATCTAAGATGACTCTCAAGCAGTGCTTTGTACACCTTTTCCAATTTAGATTGTGGCAGTATGTTCTTTAGTTGCCTCATGGCCGATCGAGGATTTGTAATTTCACCTTTGAGGTTTTTGCATTGGTCGTTCCATGTCAGGTTGTCGTCAACCATATTTCCGAGGTATTTAACCTTTTGGGGCCGTTTGATTGGTTCTCCATTTATATTTATCTTTAGCGAAGTAAGAATACGGTTGGTTTCTCATATTTGACCAAAAATCATATATTCTGTTTTATCAGTGTTCAAACTAAGCTTATTTTGCTGTAGCCATTCTGCGTTATCGGCAACCTCAGCTTTTGGATCATTACTGAGATCGTCGATATCTTTGGCAGAACAGGCAACACTAGTGTTATCCGCATACATGTTTAAAGTACATTTTGAGGCACTGCTCAAAATCATCGATATACTGGATGAAACGAAGAGGCGCCAAGCACCAAACCTTTGGGATACCACGTTGAACAGTTTTTAGCTGGATCTATGGCCATTTACTTCACTGTATTTTTTTCTGCTATTTAAATACGATGTGAATCATCGAATAGATGTCCCTACCACCCTGTATTTAGCTAGTCTTGATTGAAGAATCCTTTGGTCCTCCGTGTCAAACGCTTTTTTGAGTTTGAGAAATATGCTTATATTAATTTTGTGCTTATCAATATTAGACAGCTGTTAATCTGTTATGTTAGGAAGTGAGGTCAGAGTGCTATGCATCTTCAGAAATGCATGTTTACATTTAGCGAATTTCTTCTGCACCTTCAAGTAATTCGAGATTTGATCGTTTCCAAGTTTTTCTAGTTACCTCGAGGATACAGATAACAAGGATATAGGCCTATAATTACCCATGTCACTTTTTGAACGAGACTTGAAAAAAGAAGTTACCCTCGCTATTTCCATACCTGTGGAAGAATACCCAGTTTAAATGAACTGTTTAATATGGCAGCGAGCGGCTTGCAT
This sequence comes from Mastigias papua, assembly GCA_964019165.1. Taxonomy (NCBI): domain Eukaryota; kingdom Metazoa; phylum Cnidaria; class Scyphozoa; order Rhizostomeae; family Mastigiidae; genus Mastigias; species Mastigias papua. Next base: position 6,007,948 of record OZ025287.1, on the reverse strand, counting down.
ATAATTTCTGTTGCGTCTTTTACTAACTGTACCGAAATTTTATCATACCCCCCAGGTTTGTTGCATTTCTTGGAGGTGCCTGCTTATTTATAAATTTCTTATAAAGTGTTGGTTTGATGGGAAACCCTTACATTGCCTCCTTGGTATCTATTCTGGATTAGATGGCTTTGTTCTATGAAATAGTTGGTTTTTTCTCATACTTTCACTCTCTTCTTGTGACATATGTAGTTTTCCCACACTTTCTATAATAGTATGCCTCACCCTCTAGAGTGGTATAGGATTGTATTGATCTTCTGGAGAGCTTGGGCTCTACAGTATATTCTTTCATGAAGTGCACAAATTTTATGCGTGAGATTTTGAATAGTTGATTTAGTTACTTTACTTACAGGGACGTTTTGCCGCTATAAATTGGCTGCTCAGCATTGGTGCAAGCACATTTGTCATCATGACAATAACAAAGATCTTTCAAATTCGCAGGTAGTTATGCTTGTTTTGCAATAGTGCCACAAATTATTATTTCAGTAATACATATCTTTCCTGGACTATGATTCTCTGTGGCCCTTGAGCAAGAGCTAAACACGGCCGCATTTTCTTCTTAGTTTGTTCTTGCAGTTTATATTTGTTATATGAATGTTTCAATTATGCGTAACTTTCTTACCTAAAGCTACCGATGAATTGCCCTTGCATCGCCTACCTCTGACTAGATGATGTGAACAGTAGAGTACCAGGAATGTCTTGTTTCATAGAATATAATTATATTTTCTTTGTCGTCCACCTTCTTTAGGCGACCTGTCCCTATATCTTTCGTGATTCACCCATTGGATGCAAAATTCTTTTCAATCGTTAATGCATGTGAAAGAGTGCAGCCATGTTGTATGCCCCTTTCTTCATAGGAAGTGCAATTTGTATGCTTAGAACAAACTGTAACCCTTTCGTCCTGTGGCAAATTGCTAGTTTTTCCCGCAAACCTCCCTTCTCTCTTTGCTTCTTATCGGCTTGTGGAATGCCGTCAGAATCCTTTGTCGTAGTTTCGCGCCAGAAAATCCAGATTCAGAAGTGCAGCTTTGGAATCGGTTTTAGCTGAAATGGTGTATTCATGATACAATTTAGAAAGAGAGTCTTTGGTGCCTGTAAATGGCCCTATGCTTCAAGAAGAAGCCATGGAAATTTCAAAGCGATTAGACAGTGCCAATTTTGAGCAATTCAAGGCTTCAAATGGCTGGCTAGAACAGTGGAAAGCTACATATGACATTGTGAACCGCTTGGTTGAAGGAGAGTCTGGTGAAGTCCTGGAGCAAATGATTGAAAGTTGGATGGGGCGGTTAAGAGAAATATATATAGGGTACCGTCTGCAGGACATAGGGAATATCAATGAAACTGGCTGTTTTTTTCGAGCCCTACCAGATAAAACGTGTCTGAACGAGGTAAAGATGCAAAGGAGGCAAAAGCTCGAAGCAACGAGTTAGTTGCATGTTTTGTTAACGCAGCTGGGGGAGGGGGAAGAATCAAACCCAGTTGTTATCTGGAGCAGCAAAGCACCACACTGCTTTAGATCTTTAAGGGACAGAACAAGACCAGCTAATTTGCATTATTTTAGCAATCCCAAATCATGGATGAACAGCGACATCATGAGCAATATCCTGGCATACATTAATCGAAAGCTGAAATCAGAGTGCCGAAATGTTCTTCTCTTTTTAAAAAATGCTCCCTGCCACCCATCTGATATTTAAGTTTCTCTAATATCAAAGTCATTTTCCTGCCAAAAAGTGCAACATCACGGCTTCAGTCCTTGGTTACAGGGATCATACAAAATTTCAAAGTTAAGTATAGAAAATTGCTCTTAAAATTTGTGATTTCAAGGATTGACAAACAAACCACCGCTGCAGAGATAGTAAAAGAAGTTGACATATTGAAAGCCATTAGATGGATACAAGAAGCTTGGGTTTCAGTCAGTGAGGACACAATCCGCAAGTGTTTCCAGAAATGTGGATTTACCAACGACACCTTTGCAGAGCTGGACATTAACGATGAAGAGTTTGATAGCCTCGTAGAAGAAATTAATTTTAAGGTGTCCCCTGAAGACTTCGTTGCTGTAGACAATGCTGTCCCGTGCTATAGGACACCATATGACACAAGTATATGCGAATGGTGAATTCATCTACACGAGGAAGAGTCACAACGCAAGTGCTGAGAAAATTTGCGTCGACAGAGATAGCTGTAATGATGAGGCGGAATATGAAGAAAAGAGTGTCAGTGTACCAGGCATTCATGCTGCTGTTCAAATGGTAGATGAATTAGCACTATTTGCATTGGTTACTCTAGGAGACGAGGCACTTGTCACAGCTTTGAATTCAACCTGCAGATTGCTTCAAGACAAGAGATTCCAATGTCTAAAGCAAAAAAGCATTAGTAACTACTTTTCACAGACAAAAATTTTATGAGCACTTTTAATTTTAATTATTGAAGCGATATCTGTAGACCCCTTTGCTTCTGAGCTCCTTTGCACTCAGATATGGCAATTTTCTATAGAGCGGACACCTCGTTAAGGCAGACACTTCTTTAAAATCCCGAAGGTGTCCGCTTTAGAGAGAGTGCACTGTATATCCTTTCTATGTAATGAAACTTTCGTTACAGTGAACTCTGGGTTTTACGAGCCAAATGTTCTCTCCTACCAGCTTAAAATACCTGGTTATAACCACCTCACTGCATTAAGCACTACAGAATGCAAATTGAACATTTAACTTATCAAAGTTCAAGCTGTTTGCAAAGCAATTTTCAAGGGCCGTAAATTTGAACTCAAGGAAGCGCAGGTAAAAATTACAGTATATAAGGCGTTATTTTTGTGTTGGAATTTTTAGGACTTTGTAAAATCTTTGCAAACTTGCTTCTTTCTGGTAACTTCAATATACGAGGAACTTGCATTCCTTCTCGGTTGCCTTTATTGATTGACTTTCCTCTAATTTCAACTTCACATATGCTCTACTCGTTTGCTCTTTAAAAGTAAGACATACAATATTTCTGAAAATGCCCAAATATGCATTGATTTTCTTTACACAAGCAGCGTATTTGTCCCGATGATTACCGGTTTCTTGTTCTGTTGACAATGTTTCACCAAAGCGGCAAGGATAAAGAAGCTCTGTGAAATTTCATTACTCAAACACAAGTAGTACTCTCTTATTACTGACTTTTTAAATCGAAAGACTTTCCATTTGGGCGCACCTTGGATGACTATTATAACCTTAAAGCGTTGATGCTCTTCGTTCCCTGAAACGTCACAATTTCTAGGAGCCTTTTTGAGTTCATATTGGAAGGTCCTATTTCAGTTTGAAAATAAAAAGCAAATTTTCATCCGTTTTTAATTGGCTAATAGAAACTTATATTTAGATATAACTGAACAACTCTTAGACAGGATGTAACCTTGACGCAAACACTCCCAAGTTGTTCAACTTTCGATTTAATGAGCTCTCTGTATAACGAACTATATTTCATTTCCCTTTGAGGTTCGTTATTTCGAGATTCTGCGGTGTCAATATCTGATGAGTTCACAATTCAATCTGAATACCAAATCACAGTTCACTGCAATGCTTGGAGCTGCGAAAAGCTAGTCCTAACCTTGTAAGGCATTGTTTTGTATAAACCAGCAGAATAGTCGTGGCAAGGAAACGATGTAGAATGTTTAGGGACTGCAAAAAACAAAGAATCCTCATAGAACACCTAGTAAAGAATAACAGCTTCTGCATTTTTAATTGTTTGTACATTAATACATTGAAGACTGGTTTTGCGAAATACTGTTGTTAAGCTCTGCCTTTTGGTTTCTTTGCGCATTTCTTTGCGCATTTAATCATTGAACATTTACATTTAGCACTCAATATTATTGTTCGGGTTGATTAAACTTAATATGGTGGGTAAGCTGTTGACTTAGGCTGATGTTCAACTTAAAATTCGTCCTACCCGAATCTAATCCTTTCCTTGTTAATGAAATAGCAAACTTTCAATGCAGAAATAGTTTTAAACTGTGATTTATCATCGAATTTTTGTGGGAGAATCACATGTGTTTGAAACTTGTTTTAGATTATTGGGACTCGACCAGTAAATTTTGACGGCAAAACCCTCAGATATACTTCTCTGGCACTGGAATAAAAGATCTTCTCTTATCCGTGATTGCTAGTGAACCATGATAATATTATGTTTTCTTGTATATTACGATCAGCCTCAAATTTTTAAAGATATTTATGTAGAGATTGTTTCCTGCTCAGAGAAATACAGCTGTGACACCAATTTGACATCTATTTTCGTCTTTTTATTTTTCGTTATGGTGATTTTTTCATGATTAGACATAGCTGGAGTTCCTATACTTGGTCAATTCGATTATTAGCTTGTGAGAGAGCCTATTTTCCCGAAGTAAAATTTATATAAATTAACTAGCTTTTAGTATACACTGCTGAATGACCATAACCATCCGAAATATAACAGATACTGCGTTTCTAAAGCTAAGCTGAGAATACGTGAAAAGACGCCATATTTGATAGCCTGTGCAATACTTTTGAACCCTAAGTGTATACAGTCAAACTCGCGTAAGTCCGATCTTGGGACCATACAAAATAGTCCGACTTATGCGATGTCCGAGTTACGCAAAGGAAGTCCAGATCCACCGAGAGGTTGTATAGGGCTTGGGAGAAATGGATAAAGTGCCAACCTGAATAATGTCATTATGAACTTTATCATTTGGCAGGGTAAAGCTTGTTGTACGAGAAGAGGAGGGGGGGGGGTCAGTTCAAAGCGCATTTTCTTAGAATTTGGAAGGCTTTTTACCGCCATTGTTGCACCTTTACAAGATTCAAATACTTTCTACGAGATCAGATTGTTCACCTACACCATTTGAGAGTATGAAGGTTACTGGCTGTAACACTTTTTACTTTTACTACTGAAATCATGACCAAAATCCGAGTTATATCGTGCTATTTGACAGCCGGATTTAGAAACGCTTCGATTGACGCAAAAATCCAACTTATAACATCCGACTTTGGTAAAGACAAAGTACGGCATTTATGCGAAGCGGACTGTGACCGTGCATTTTTGTCTGACTCGTGAAATATCCGACTGATTCACATCCGAGTTCGGCTAGTTGTACTGTATCATGTCCTATACATCTGGCCGTAATTTTCGTCTTTTGGCTTGTAATACTTTTTCATGATGTATTTCTTATATTCCTATCTTATATTCTTATTATTCTCTCATTTTCTAATAGCGTTGTTTCACGACTTGGATTTGGATAAGCACTTTGAACGACAATTTTCATCTAATTTATCTCTTTCAGTTACAGAACCAGACGGCAGTCAAAGAATTTTGGAACTCAGTAGATGTTATAGATCGTGCCAAACAGATAAATATTTTTGCTGCATTAGTGTGGTGTCAAAACGTCTTTTTAGACTGCTTATACCGTATTTCCTTGAAAGATTGCCCCACCCTATAATGTTCAAGGAACGTAGATAGGTAATGACAAATGATGCTGATATCGAATATGAAGCTAAACATTAACCTGCTCAATGAATGTATACTAATAAATTTCATAACCATTAAGGTTGAACATAAATTAACGAGTGTCAGTCAAATGTTCACATGATATATACATGCAGAACACTATATCCCTCCCTTGCTTTAAGTAAAAGGTCCTTTTTCCTGATTTTTATATATATGTACAATGCTAAATGTAAGAATATATGTTGTTCTAATACGAATCAGAACAATTACCAAAATATAGAATTTACATGATTATCTTAAGAGTCGTAAATATTTTGTCCATAGCGTTCGATTCTATTCATTTACCATATTAAGGAAACGTATATCGTTGTTCATTCTCTTATTCACATTGCTGCTCCGAACTACTGTCAAAATAATACAAGTCTTCCTCATCCTCTTTGGACGTACAATAGTCGCCAATAGTCCTGGGTTTGCACCTTTTGCATTCTGCAATGAACTTTCATCCCCCTCTCCGCCTGGAACACTGTTGGTTTTTTGGAGAAGTACATACGATAATGGGAAAATTTCGCGTGCACGCCAACTTCAAGTGTGCCGCAAACGAACAAACATTGTTCTAAGGGGGAGGGAGGGGGTACGTGAATGTAGCAACTATGCAATATGTAGAGGAAAGTGGTTTTTTATCAGTTTTTCTAAGTATCTCAAGAACTTTTAGCGAGTATTGTCTGGTATCAAATTTAAATGATTAAGATTTTGGACTGCAATCGTGGGCGATTAATGGGTTTTCGGGGCCCTGATTACGTTAGTGACAACAGTTCTTACGTAACTTTATCCTATGATGTCATACTCACGTCAGAGGGTAAGTTTTTTGCGTTTGTTCTGTAGCAATTCCATTTTTAGTTACTTGGTCTTCCACTCCATTCATTCAGTCATTACCTGTTTTTCTTCAACTCACTGCCGTCACTTCCTCTACGCTAACATTAAGCCAACATCACACTAACATTCTATTGCATCATTACACCTTGCCCTTTTTTAGAAACAACAACAAAAAAGTACAATTCGTGTGAAGCTTATTGTCTTAAGTCTACAACGACCAAAGGAAAGAAAAGAATTACAGCAGTGAGACCGTTCAGTGAATATAGTTTAATGTTAGTAATTCCAAAAATCTAAACAAAGAAAATTACTTAAGTGGTAACCGAGCCTATAAACTACTGCGCACGTTTCCTTGTTTGTCACTGATTGTGTTTATTGATTATTACTGTTTGTATTCGTGCTTGCCATAATGCATAACCTTTCGTTTTATTTGCCATTTCAACATCATCATGCTTGATCCACCGACCTCCGTTAGTTCATCCTTGGCTTCTTCTGTTGTTATTCCACATTTTGCTAACGATCCTGTTGTCTCGTTTGCCCAAGCTGAAGCCCAGTTTCTCACTTGTGGTATCACCTCTCAGTCCACCCAGTTCTCGTATGTAATTGCCCCTTTTCATCCTGAGATTGTCCAAGAAATTCAAGACATTTTGATTTCTGCTCTGACTGAAAATCCATATGATGTTTCGAAATCTACACTCATCTGCTGTACTTCCACTTCTGAACAATAATGATTACATCAACTGCTCATTGCCAATGAACTTGGAGATCGCCAACCCTATCAACTCCTTCGAAAAGTGTGTCAGCTCCTTGGTGACAATGTCCTCAAGGATGGTATTTTATGGCATGTTATTCCTCCTTCGGCTGCTGAAAAACGCAGACCTGCCTCTATAATTCTCCAGGCTGTCCACAAATCTGCCACCTCTACTATGGTGAAAAGTCCATGACCCTGGATATTATACTTCACTGTACTTTCAGTTGGATATTCATAATTGCTAATCTTCCTCTCCCTATTCTGGGAGCTGACTTTCTCATCCATTTCAACCTCAAGTTGATGTTTGACATCACAAGCTCATTGCCACTGCTACTGGCCTCAGTCTCAATGGCATTCAACCTTCTACAATTTCCCCCTGCCCTGTTTTTCATTTCCCTGCTTCTACTCCTTACAGTGATTTATTGCACAAATTTCCGAACATTTCTCATCCATTCTACAATGAATCGTCTGTTAAACATTCCGTGACTCATCACATTCGCACCACCAGATCTTCTGTCTTCTGTCATCTGCATCACCTTCCTCCTGATTGTTTGAAGATTGCCAAGTCCGAATGTGATCACATGCTCCGACTTGGCATCATCCGTGCTTCTGACAGTTATTGGTCCTCTCCTCTTCACATGGTTCCTAAACCTACTTTTGGTGATTGGTATCCTTGTGTTGATTATCATGCTTTAAACAAAGTCACTCTGCCAGACCATTATCCCATTCCACCCATTCATGATTTTTCCTCATTCCATGGAAAATCCATCTTCTCCAAGATTGATCTTTTTTCTGTGCATAGCATCAGATTCCTGTCCACCCAGATGATGTTCCTAAGACCACCATTTGCACTCCTTTCAATCTGTTTTAATCTCTGTGCGTGCCTCTTTGGTCTTGGTAATGCTGCTCAGACTTTTCAGCATTTCATTGATGAAGTTCTCCATAGCCTCGATTTTGTGTCTGCATATATCGATGACCTCTGAGTGATAGTTCTTCAGAAGCTGAGCACCTTGCACACCTGAAATCCTTTTCAACCATCTTTCCAAATACGCTATTTTCATCAGTCCTTTCAAGTGAATTTTTGGCACTGCGTCTTGTGTTTTTAGGCCACCCGATTTCAGTTCATGGTATCTCCCCTCTTCCACAAAAAGTGCAAGCTACACAAATTCCTTGGTTTGCTTAACTTCTATCATTTCATTCCAAACTGTGCCTCACTTGTCCAACCCACTCACTGATCTCCTGTCACCAAAGCGAACCAGTGCCGACTAATTTAACCTCTCCAATGATGTAATATCTGCCTTTCAAGCTGTGAAAACTGCTCTTGCCAAAGCCATGCTACTCACTCATCCTGACCCGTCTGGACCATACTGCCTTATGGTCAATGCTTCTAATGTCGCCATGGGTGGAGTTCTCCAGCAGCGCATCAGTAACACCTGGGAGCCCATTTCAATTTTCTCCAAATGCTTACAGCCTGTCAAAACCATATACTGTACTTTCAGTTACGAGCTACTCTCGATTTACCTCTCCTTTCCTCATTTTCGCCATTTCTTGGAAGGATGCGAATTCTATGTTCTGACCAATCACAAACCACTGATACATGCCTTATCTTCATTGTCATCTTATCATTCTCTGTGAGAAATTCTGCACTTTGATTTTATCTCCCAATTTACCTCCAACTTCTGTCATATTCAAGGAAAAGACAACCCAGTCGCTGATGCCCTTCTGTGCATGGATGTCAATGCACTCACTGCTTTCACACCTCCTCTTGATTATAAACTCATTGCACAGGCTCAACAAAATGATCTCAATCTCTCTCAGATCAGTGCCACATCTTTGCAGCACATCCAAGCTCTGCCATCACAATTTTCCACTGGCACCGTACTCTGCAATATGACCACTGCATCACCACATCCAACATTTGTGCACCTTTCTGCGATTTTGCTTTTGATCACTTTCATAACCCTTCACGTCTTGGAATCCGCACCACTAAACGGTTAAACACGGAACATTTTGTCTGGCCTGGAATCAATCAGGATATCCGCCAATAGACCAAATCATGGCTTCTTGGCCAACTCGCCAAAGTACACTGTCACACTGTCATTCCCCTTTGAACTGTCACCACTCCTGATGCACTTTTTCTCATATTCAACTCAATATTGTTGGCCCTCTTCCTCCATCTCAAGGATGTCGTTATTTGCGCACCTGCATCGTTCATTTCAACAGGTGGCCTGAAGCTGTTCCTATACTAGACATCACAGCCGAAATTGTTGCTTGTATCTTTATAGATTGTTGGATCTCTATCTTTGGTGTTCCATCCACAATGTCAACCGACCGTTTTACACAATTTGAAGCCTCTCTACAAATCTAGCACACCTCCCTGGAATCATGGGCATACGTGCCACTGCATATCACCCTTGTGCCACCGGCATGGTCGAACAACTTCATTACCAACTGAAAGGATCCTTAAAAGCCTCATCTGACTTGTCTGAATGGACTAAACTTCTCCCATTAATTCTTCTTAACATTCTCTGTACCCTCAAGCAAGACCCACAGTGCAGTTCAGCTCAGTTAGTTTATAGAACTACTCTACGCCTCCCTGGATAATTCTTTACCCCATCTTCTGTTGACAAGCAACTCGACCCTGCCATTCACACTGATCACTTATTCTCTTACATGCAACAGCTTCGACCAGTTCTACCATGCCCACATTCTCCAACCGTCACATGTGTAAAGTATAACGCACGCCAACGCCCAACGGTCAGATAATCACAGCATAAAATCACCACTGACTATTGGCATTTCACATGGTTTGCTAAAATAGATACAAAACAAATATTAAACTAGAAAAATAATACAACAATGCAGAAAGGTCCACTCTTTATTTGTCCCATATAAACCATGATGTATTTTCACAAACCATTAAAGTGAACTCACTATCTTTTTGCCTTGTATGGCCGAATCGCTTTACATCACAGCCTGTCTTGACTTGTCTTGCCTTGCTTCAACTTTGTTTCTTCAACTTCTCAATCAAGTGTAACACAGCTTGTCTTGACTTGTCTTGCCTTGCTTCAACTTTGTTTCCTTGAAAACATCTCACCGCCTTTTATAACATGAGGTCAACAAATTCTCCCAAAGGAGAAAGGATTCTTAATTTTATTCTCAACCCTCTAGAGCATGAGGTATGCAGAGTACAAAAATATTCTCAATCCGCCAAGGTTATTCAAATATCTAAACGTAAATAATCCCAAAACACAATGTTTGCAATAAAAATTCCCTCGAGTGCAATGGCAAGGCAAAACGTAAATATTCCCAAAACGCAATTACTAACAATAAGTTCCTTCAAGTACTTTAACAAAGCGAATGCATGGAAACAGCTAACTTTGCACAATACAACATGTACCACCCACTCTTTCTACATGCACTCACCTGTTTGTTCACCACGATACTGTCCACAAGCCTCTCGATCCACCTTGCGATGGACCTTACCAACTTATTTGTCGACATGAGGAACGCTTTCTTCTTGACATTCATGGTAAACAAATATCTGTCACTCTTGATCGTTTGAAGCCTGCACATCTGGGTTCTGCTCCAGTTAATAACACTTCTGCCACCCTTGACGATTCACCAACTTCGGACCCTCTTCAATCCAAGACTTTGTTACATGCCACTCGCTCAGGCAGAAGAGTACATTTTCCAGGTAGATAGGGGACTGCTTAACTCTTACAATATAAATCTTGAACATTATTTCTCATTTGCTTCATTTCATTGTTGTACCTTTTGTTTTTATATTTGTTCGAATGTTATACTCCGTGTGCCTCCTAGGGGGGGGCCTTGTAGCAATTCTATTTTTAGTTACTTGGTCTTCCACTCCATTCATTCGGTCATTGCGAGTTTTTCTACAACTCACTGCCATCACTTCCTCTACGCTAACATTAAGCCAACATCACACTAACATTCTCTTGCGTCATAATACCTTGCCCTTTTTAGGCCTATTTTCATACCACATTTCCCTCAACACTTTGCCATACTTTACCTAACCTTTCCTATCCAACACAGATTTTGTTTATTTCATCTTTATACGTAATTCCGGGGAGCAAATGTAAATACCAAATCATGATTGCACAATAGTTAGTTGAATTTCTACCTTGACAAAGAAACAACAACAAAAATGTACAATTCATGTGAAGCTTATTGTCGTAAGTCTACAACGACCAGAGGAAAGAAAAGAGAATTACAGCGGTGAGACCGTTTAATGAATATAGTTTAAAACTTTGGTAGTAATTCCAAAAACGTAAACGAAGAGAACTTCTAAAGTCTCTTGAAGATGGATATAAATGGTACTTTTTTTATACGAGTGCGGCTGTAAGTCATGTTCATTAAAATATGAGGCTCTAGCTTCTATAAAGCAATAAACAGCAGCAGTATGAAAAGTGGTCAGCGCTTAAAATAGTACTAAAGACCTAGCCTCGTAATCGTGAACTTGAATGTAGGAATTGAAAAACGGTCATAAGCGGCTGCATTTTGGCCATAAAAGTGTACCATAAGGGTTCTCAAAGATTGAAGCGCGATGGCGAGAGAATCGAAAATTACCGAAAAGAAGAATGAAGTTGTTAACTTGTGGCGAAAAGAGTTTGACTTGCCTCATAGTGAAATCAAAACTCAGTGTAGGATCTCAAAGACTAGCGTCGAACGCATCTGCAAACTGTTTATGGAGTCAAAGCCACCCAAAAAGGAGTTGTGATTCTTCAGTGCTAAGTAGAAGGGAGAAGTTTAAGTCATGGTAGAACAGAATCATGCCCTCTGACGAGGCCAGAAAAGGCTACAGGGGAGGGGCAAGACTTCCCTATCTTTTAAGGTCCAGATAATGAGCACACCAGCAGATTCGATGGTGATGATGTATGGTATGCTCAGGGGTGGATCTGGACATCACTCAAAGTATATATAGAGGAGAGGTTGTTGTTGTCGCTAGTGGTAGGACGTGTTCTTGAAAGCTCTTAGAAAAGGGAAGAACTGTTAACAAACCACTTTGAAGATGCAGACGAAGTTGTTGCCAAAGAAATACAAGGCATCGATATTGTTTCCAAGCAAAAGAAGCAAGGTCTTTACATAGAAACCATAGCCAATACATACTTTTCAGGATTCTGATGGCCTAAGCACATGACCATCGTCTCGCTGAAACGTGCTGAAGAACTAAGTAGGGTTTATACAACAGTCTCTAACAACAAGCAATCTTATCGTATTGGAAATCCATCTGTAGCACCTTGTCATGATGAACAAGCCTCGATGACACTGCTTGGGCACGTTCACGAAACTAGTAGCTTGATAACTTTGGGTGCCTTTCAGGGTGACTTTGAAGATTTTAAGCGTTTCAGCCACGCTGATATTTTGTCCCTCAAAGCACAAATAGCCCCAAAATCCAATGAAAGCCCCATAAGAACATCACAGGACAGGACTGAGACTGTGCATGAAGCACTCATTGGGTGCCTTCATGAAAGAATATTTTCTTTGGAAAGGTAGTTATCGGATAAACAGGAAATTATTCGAAGGCTTTAAGAGAATTCATTTGAAAGGCCCCTTAGGACTACTGAAACCTGCTCAGAGGCATACTCTCCCATGAGACCGACCGCCACCCCTCAAACACGTGTGCAACAAAGTGGCTTCAATAGCAAAAACCAACAAGTAAAAGCCACGTAGTCTACAGGTATTTAAAGCATCGCTGCAGACAAGATTAATTCTAATTAAAGTTGTGAGTAAGTGAAGATAAAAGTGACGATAGAAATGAAAAGAAAGAGTAATATGAGACAAGCTTGAACTTATAGCTCTTGAGGTATCACAGAGTGATCATGCAAGGCCCTTTGTCATTGTCTGCTGGTACGGCCCACCATCTGCTGGTGTCGATTATACTTCATTTGACGATCTTAGAGAAACCTTGAAAAATATAGATCAAGAATCGAAGGAAATAATTTTGATTGGAGATACAAACTGCGACTTTAAATCAAAAAATGCAAACAGTAGGAAGCTTAAGTTGATCAACTCTGAGTACCAACTCGAACAATTGATTAAGAGTTTTACTAGGGTTGCTAAGATTACCACTGAATCCGGCGAGCAAAAACACAAGTAAGACACTAATTGACCATTTCTCTTCCACCAATCTAAAACATAACTTAGTAGCGGATGTAATAAAAACTGGGATGGTTGACCACTATCTGGTGTATGGTATTCGGAAAATAAATGCTTGGCGACGTAAAGGAAATAAACGAAAAATCATCGAGTCTCGCAACATGAAAAAATTTGATAAAATGCGTTTCCGTAATGACCTTCAACAGATTGATTGGGAAACCATCCTTTGTCCATATGATAATAATCCTAAAATTATGGCTGCCACATTTCAGGAGATTTTTGAATCTATTTTAAATCTTCATGCTTCTATAAGAAGGAAAAGGGTTCCTAGTCAGTTTGCTCCTTAGCTCGACGTTTCCCTTAAAAACCTAATGAGGGAAAGAGACAAACTGAAACAAGAATCTGAAAAATCTCCTGGAAAGTGGTCTGCATATAAACAATTACGCAATAGAGTAACAAGACAGATGTGTAATGCAATCAGGGACTATTATCATAGACTAATTGATACGAATAGAGGGAATCCAAGAAAGATGTGCGAAATCGTCAGCAAAGTGCTGGGAATAAAGGATAATTCAGTGAAGCTTTCGAGTGTAGAAGTAGATGGAACATGTTTCACTCGAGGGCATGATGTTCTGGAGGCTTTAAACTGACACGTCGTTTCGGTGGGGCCAAAATTGGCTAAGAAAATTGTTTCCAGGCCTGATAATAACTGCCTCCAGAACATCAAGCCAGAGCAAGAAGTAATGAAATTTAAAACAGTTGACAGGAGTTTTATAATTAATGCAATCAAACAGCTAAAAAGTGGAACGGCAGCTGGCCCAGATAAAGATGTTGATGACCTTGTGTCAAAGCCTTTGTCGATGATATTCAATTCATCGTTGGAAAACGGAATATTCCCAGATATTTGGAAACTTGCAAAAGTAACTCCTATATTTAAATAAGGTGTCAAAAAGGACGTAAGCAATTTTAGGCCCACCTCGGTTATTTCAATTTTTTCTAGATTGCTGGAGCGGTTGATACAGGATCAGATATTTGACTTTATTCTTGAAAATAATACAATTACCAAGAATCAGTTAGTTTTTCGTAAACTATACTCCACGGTAACGTCTTTGATAAGAAGTACCGATCACTGGTATGAAAATATTGACAAGAAAAATTTGAACCTAACCATATTTCTTGACCGTAAGAAGGCGTTTGATACCGTCGATCACAAAATACTACTCGATAAATTAAGCAGATACGGTATGAAGGACACCACTGGGAGCTGGTTTCAATCCAATTTAGCCCATGAGGTGACAGAAATCAAGGGCAAGAGAGTTAACGTGTTGTATACCTCAAGGTTCCTGTTTAGGACCTCTACTGTTTATCATATATCTTAATAACTTCGAGAATTGTTTGAAATTCTCACTAGCTAGTATATATGCCGATGATTCCAATGTAACGATCGAGTCGGAAGATGTCGAAAAACTGATCTTTGAGGTGCAACAAGAATTGATCAACCTTTCTGAGTGGATGAGAATAAAAATCAATTAAATATTGAAAAAATGGAAGAAATTAACAAGTTTTCATCACGTATATTTATAGTATGTCTAGAATTTGCAAAATATATGTTGTAGATAAGTATATGCAAGTAAATATTCCAGCTGAGAAGATAAAATTTTTATCATCTCTGCTAGAATATTTGCTTGCATACTGTATTCATTATTATTTAAAAAGATTAGAAATGCTTGAGATGACCAGTCTTATTTGTAAAATGACAGTTTAAGACAAACTGTAACTTGTTTATTGATTATTATCATATTTACATTGAGATATAATCATATTATTTTTCCTGTCTTTTGCGATTTTTTAATCATTTGATAAATACAAACCTAAAAACCACTTCATGCTGGGTTTGAAGGAATTGTTGGATCTTATTTTGCAGAATCTTTCTTGAGCCATGTAGTAGGTCTGAGCTCTATTAACACTTAAAAACATTATAATCGTTTCATAATCTTCAAATGTGATGCCATTGTTAGCAGTAGAATCGATGAAAAACTGGTAGAATACATGGCATCTTCATAAAGGCAAACGTAAATGGCTAACGTTTCCTTTCTAAGGTTAGTAAACACCAGTCAAGATTTCATCTCAAGGGCATAACAAGCATCACACACAATTTGCTAGAGAAATAGAGCAGATGCAATCAAAGTACTTCCATTATGGTATATAAAGGAAATGGAACTGGTTTGCACTTACTTGCTACTTCAATGTAGCAATGATTTCTGAAATTTTTAACTAGGGAATTTCGTCATTAAGGGACCTGGATGTTCTACAGCCATGCCCATTTCTCAGAGATAATATTATGATAGTTTAACTTAACGAAACTAAACTGTGCAATCTGCAATTTTACAGCCTTGAAGAAAACACTTACATGTACCTACACTACCTTCAATACGTTTCAGA
Organism: Mastigias papua; assembly: GCA_964019165.1. Classification (NCBI taxonomy): domain Eukaryota; kingdom Metazoa; phylum Cnidaria; class Scyphozoa; order Rhizostomeae; family Mastigiidae; genus Mastigias; species Mastigias papua. The sequence continues at coordinate 5,992,284 of OZ025287.1, read as the reverse complement.
ATCAATGCATTCAATCATGAGGGATAACGAAAACAGGACTTATCACAAGTAATAGCACTACCCAGAGGTGATCCTAGAACCACGAAAGACAACATGTGACATTCACTGCACATCAAGATCTTCAAAAACAACACGTTCTGACCTTGTAAAGGCCAATGGGGGATTTAAAAATCAAGATCAATCCGAACTATATTCAAACTTAGGGGGTACACCATTATTTCTAACAAAAGTATCTCTATCCTTGTTTCAGAGTAAGTAGACAACTTCTATAAGTATCATCTCATGAAATATAAAGAGATTCTGGAAATTCTTAAAATTGTCAAGTGAATCTTGATGAACGCTCAAGATGGCAATGATATAAAATCTACTCTAGCATAAATCACTGGACTTCCACTAATTTTTCCACACCCCCTCCACATTTCTTAACTGAAAGATCAATGTTGATATCGATGAGGAATTTTATGCTTATTACGAAGAGAAGCCTACGGCAAACATTACTGTGTGGGAGGGGGAATGATAAGTAGAGGAGGAGAAATCAGCGTCATATTTTTGACCAGAACGTCCAAATATATCTAATAGATAATTGTAGGCTATCTAGGCACTAATAGATGGTTTTGCACTTATCTGGTAACTTAGCAAATCTTAGAGTTCTTCAAATCAGTCTTCTAAGCCAGATTTAATTTCTTGGGAACTTAAAGGAAATGGAGAGTCCCCCTTTTTGAATTTAATTCAGAGGTTTGGGTTCCTTTGTAGCTATTATTGAATATATGAGTTGAGCTTATTAATTAAGTATTCATTCTTTAGGATGGGATTGATTATTATGAAAATGATCCTAACAGTTATATAAGAATATTAGCATTTATTAAATGCCGTTCCTATCAATGTGGTGGAGACAGATAGTGAGTTTGTAGAGCATGAATGAAAGTAGCCTACATAAATCATCAAAGCTTTCCTTACCAACGTCTGGTAGAAAATGACATTTTGCGTTGCTTAGCATAAGCATAGGAACCTAGAATGTGAGTTTGGTGTCTTTTTACATTAGCGAAGACTCCCAATATCTGCCAGCAAAAGTCAAGTAGCAATGTTGAGGACGTCTTTTTATAATGATGATATCTGAAAGGTTTGTATGATGTATGATTATAGGATACGATACCATCTGTTATGTAAGTGATTTGAAGATATATTTGACAATTTCTATGTTTTGCGAAATAAATAGCGTGTGCAGCAGTAAAGCATGAATGGAAGCATGGAAGGTTTCCTGCCATTTCCCACGTGACATTTCCCCGCGACTTTTCAATCCAAATTCACCTGCTGTCGCCATTTACCAACTTTATTTAGAGTTGAGAGAACGAATACACATTAGATCGATACTATCTAACTTACATTTTATTCATGAAGACGAATTGTATGGACTAACATATCAATAAATATCGACTAGAAGGTACGTAAACGTTGCTTCGTGATCAAAGCGTGATATTTCTTGAACGGGGAGCGATCTCGAAAAAGTTCGCGGTAGATTTTTGGAGAAATATCGTGTGATAACATTTATTGAAAAAAATTTCGGATAAGTCTTAACAGATTTTACACCGGGTGTTTTGAAGGAGGTGTAGTAAAATTGAAGATTCTGGCCTTCTGATTGGTCAATAAGGCAGAAGATTCTCCAGTTAGGGATCGCGCCAATCAAGCCAATCAAGATTTGTCCACTATGCTCAAGTTTGCAATTAGTGATCACTAAATGGTTTATACCATTCGAAAGTTTCGTTGTTTTGTTTTTTGTTTTTAGTATGTAATGTCAGGGAAAGACCAACAGAGCCTATAACAAAGCCCTGACAAAGGAAGAAAGAGAGAGGAAAGTTAAATAGATAGGGAGATGAGATCCAGTTTACATACATACATACATACATACATACATACATACATACATACATACATACATACATAGTGTTATACTTATTAAACTTTGAAAGCTCTAGAGTACGCTGTTCGTTTAATGTGTCCAAATAGAACAAAGCCTTTCAATTTATAACTAGCACGTCTTTTCTGTTCTGCTCTACTAAATTCAGGATTATCTGTTCTACTGTTCAGTTTCATTTTCAATTTTCCTTAACCAGCTTGCATCTGATGTTCCAAATTTGCCGTGATCCGATAATACATGATGTGGAGCTCCACTTCAGTAGTCCTTTCGCTTTTGTTTTAGACATTCCAGTGTCCATTAGAACTTTCAGTGCATTTGTGTGCACTGTGCCAAGAGATCCAATAATTACTGCATCAACCTTGCATGATATAAATTTTTCTGTAATGTATCGTTGTAAATCTCGGTATTTGTTTAATTTCATTTCATAAAGTTCTGCCAGATAAAGATCATATGGACAAGCTATATCCAGAATGATCATCCTATTTTCTTCTTTTATCATAATATCTGGCTTCAGGTTTAGTAGTTCTTCGTCGTTATCTTCAAATTCCATTCCTAATTCTTGCAGCGCTGTTCTTACTGTTTTGTTAATAAAGACTGTATTCTTATTCGATTTGACATCATTCCCTATTTTTTCCACAATGCGGTCGTGTCTCTTTGAATAATTGTTCTTCAATTTCTGGCACCCATTTAAGACGTGTGCAGTGCTTTCGATATGGTATCCATCGAGGGCACAAGTAGTTGGCTGATTTGGATACCATAAGGACAATGTGTAGTTACACGGAAGAACATTATGTCTTGCCTTGTACCAAAAATAAATCAATTGATCCGTGAGCTTGTAATTCCGAAAAATATTCTGTGACATCAGATTATCTGCACTTTTATTATCTACTAGTCGACCTTGCATCGGGAGTTTCTTTAGATCTTCTAAGTCCTTACTAAGTTGGTCTTCGATTATTTCTTTCCGTATTCTGTCATTCTGTACAACTCTGGTTCCATTATGTTCTGATTTCATTATTAACTGGGCATTTCCTGCACTGTATAAGTCCTCCGTATTCTTTTCCCATTTTAGATTAGCATTTATTTTTTGAACCAGATGGAAAAGCTGTGGCCAGTCAGACTGCACACCAAAACCTCCCTTTATGTTTGTTTCTAACATCCCATTTTCTTTTACTGAATAACCAAGAAAGTTATTATCCGCTTGTGATCGAGGAATCCCCCTCTTCATGAAGTCAAGGGCAAGTGAATGACGTGCAATAAATTTAAAATTGTTATCCGGGTGGTTAAGCATTTTGATCAGAAGATTTATCCTTGTTGCTTTGTAGATAGTGGAAGGTTTCCTAATACCAAGTCCTCCGTGCTGTTTCTTTATAAACATTGTTCTGGTAGTAGTATTGTTATTCAGATTAAAAATCTTTCTCAGACATGAAATCAGAACTTTATCAAAATCTTGAAGCTGTTCCTCTGTAATAAATGTATTACTGAAATGATGCTCTATCTTTGACAGACCCATTGTCCCTATTGCTTCAATCTTTAGGGCAAGTGGTAGTGAACATGCAGTGATATTTTCAAGGATTTCTGAGTAGTCCCTCAACATATTTGGAACCTGATTTTCATCCTCTCCAGCAACTGTTAGTGGCTTCCCAAGATATGTAAATGGCTCGTGTCTGCTATTAACCTTTATTGCTTCTCCGTTAATTCTGATATCTGGTGGTCTATCTCCTTTCGCTTTATACCACCTGTTTCCAGACCTACGTTCATAGAGAATGGTACATTTATCAGGCCTAATGCACAGTCCACTCTCCCGTGTTTTCTCAATTAATACATCTAACATCTCTTTTAATGGGAACTCAGAGCTGCTAACAAGTGCTATGTCATCAGCATATCCTGCAAATGGTAATGGTGAGATACGTTGCTCATCCTGAATGTTTAAGCTAATTATTGCCCTGTTATGTACTTGTTTTAGTGATCTATCTAGGGTGATGATGAACAAAATAGCACTTAAAGGATCTCCAGTTTTTGTTCCAATTGTAAGTGAGAATTCTTTGGATATTTCTTTTCCACATATAACTTCAAAATATGAATCTTGGTATATATCCGCAATCAATAAGCAATATGTTTTCTCTATTGCACAGTCTAATAAGCTTCGAATTAAGTATTCCTGATCAATGCTACCAAATGCATCTCTGAAGTCAACAAAGATGGTGTAGAAACGCGAACTTGTATGCTTAAAGTCATCAATGGCTGTTTTCATCAAAAATATTAGCTCTTGTCGATCACGATTCTTTATGTAGGCTCTCTGCCAAAACTGAACTGCTGCTCCAATGATTTTGGGCAGAATACGATTGACCAGGCATTTTGCAAAAATCTTGTATATTGTAGGTAGAAGTGAAATATCTCTAAGTGATGTTAAATCATCAGGATCGTAATTTTTCTTTGGATTTCTCCTTATTAGAGCGCCTTTCCATGTACGTGGGGATTTCTTGTAGTACTTAATGACATTTAAGATATCTGAAACTTCCACTGAGGTGTTACATATATCTTTCTTAAAATCTTCAAAACAAACCCCATCATAACCCCACTTTTTCCACATGGCAAACCTCTAATGATATTTCCTGTTTCCTCTGGTGTAAAATCTGGAATGTTATACATACATACATACATACATACATACATACATACATACATACATACATACATACATACATACATACACCTATACACCTATACACACATACATACATACATACATACATACATACATACATACATACATACATACATACATACATACATACATACATACATACATACATACATACATACATACATACATACATACATACATACATACATACATACATACATTACAAGAAAATTACAGACTATATCGGTCTCAGGAACTTTGAAAATCATGAAAACTTTTATGGGATTCAAAATGTAAAATCAAGTCTAGAACTGATGGTTGTTTCTTATCCTCTGTAGCTTTACTTTTTTTTACGTTTTAATTTTGAAACATTTATTTGCTCGGCCCTTGTTCTACTGTTTAGAACCGGGCTATTTTTATTGTACATACTATTGTAATAATGGAATATATTATATGAAACATACATACATTGTTTATTTGTTTAAGCAGGTTTAAAATTTGGGCGGCAAACAATGCCGATGTGGACATGCTATCTAAAACGAAAAATATCTACGAAATTAAAGTAAACCTAATACAATTATTAACTAATCAAATCCTATAGATTAGAACGATCTAAAATGTAAATTTTTAAAGGTTGCCTACAAAAAGTGAATCTAATAGTATACGTGGTAACGTCCTTACAGCTTATGGCACTGATTTCTTTTTCATAGGAAATAGTTTCTAAAAGTTCGGCTATTGATTTTAGTTCTTTCTTAAATACTGATGCGTTTCTATGTGACTTAATATAATCCGGAATAATGCTCCAAGCTAATGCAGCTCTATGTTTGAATGTCCTTCTTCCAATTTCAGTTCTCGGTCGGTTTAGTTTAATTTGAATACTTAACGGTTTCTTTTACTACCAAGTTGTTGATTTCATCAATACTATCATTATAGTAACCACTGTGAGTACTTCAGTGTGTTCCAACCAACAAAATCTAACACCTTTCCATTGTCAATATCCTTTGGAACTTTATGGATTAACCTTGCTGCTCTTATATGTATTCTTTCTAAGTCATTGAACAATGATGCAGAGCAAGAACCCCATACTGCGATTTCATAGGTAACATTTGGGATTATTGTTCTAAAATACAATATGTCCAACACTTCCTTTGGCAGTCGTAAATGTCTCATTAATTTTATCTTCCCATTAAAGGCTTTACAATTCCTTTTTATGTGATCATTCCATGTCAATTTGCTGTCGATTCTGACTCCTAAGCAATCGGAATACGATTTATATTGGATCACATTTTGACCCAATTTGATTGGCAATAAAGGACCAATAAATTTCTTTGAATCTAGGATAAGGACATCTGTCTTTTCCTCGTGGATGGTCAGCTGATTAAGGTTACACCATGTCCTAACTTCGTTCATTACTTCCTGGAGAACAATAGATACCTTATCAACACTGTCTCGAATGGTGAAAATGGTTGTGTCATCTGCAAACATGTACAACTCTCCTTTGGTGACAGATTCTGGGAGATCATTGACATATATGGTGTATATCCGAGGGCCAAGCAGAGAGCCCTGGGGAACACCATATTTTTATGACTCTTGCCTATGAGAGTTTTCCATTGACTTTTGTTGATGTTAGATTTGAAGGAAGATAAGTTGTAGGAATCAGGAAAGGAAGAGGAAGGTAAGGTGTTCTAAAGTTTACGAGTTCTTGGAATGAAAGAAGATTTGAGGGAAAGAGTTCGTGGATTGGATAGTATGACTTGGAAAGGGTGTGATTGACTAGAGCTTCTTGTGGGTCGAACATGCTTCAAGGGATCAGGAATAATACTGTTGATTTCCATTGAGCAATGTCCATGAAAATATCGATAGAAAATGGACAGATCTGCAACCAGACGACGATGAGAGAGAGAGAGAGAGAGAGAGAGAGAGAGAGAGAGAGAGAGAGATTGGAGAGATTTGGTGAGGCTTGGATTATTTATGAGACGAATGGCTTTGGACTGGACTTTGTCAAGAAGATGTAGAGAAGATCTGGGAGCACCACCCCAAACATGGGAGCAGTACTCCTGAGAAGGACGAATCTGAGATTTGTATATTGTCAGTAGCTGTGAAGGAGAGAAAAAGCCACGGGCTCTAGAAAGGAAGCCAAGTTTCTGAGATGCATGTTTAGCAGCGGAGTGGATGTGGGTTTTCTAAGAAAGATTGGATGACACTGACCAAGCTGAGTGAAAGAAGACGAAATATCCAGTTCATGGCCACTCATGAATATAGGGGGGGGGGGGAATCTCGATGATGTTTAAGTGAAATAACAACCTGTGTTGTCTTTCCATTATTAAACTTAACACGGTTATCATTACCCCACATCTCTATGGTTGACAAGTCATTTATGAGAAGTGAAGCTGAGGTGTTACGATAGGATGAGATATTGGAGTGGGAAAGATTTGGTGAATTGGATAAAAAAGATGAACTTAGATAAGTATCATCGGCAAAAGAGCAAATACTGGAAGATGTAGAGGAAAGTAGGTCATTTATGAAGAGGATGAATAAAACAGGCAAGATAACAGAGCCCTGAGGTACACCAGAGTTGATAGAATGAGGTTCGGAGAGGAAACCATCGACCCTAATTGCAATTGATCTGTTAGAAAGAAAGCTAACAATCCATTTACTGAGATTGTTGTGCAGACCAAACATTGGTAGTTTAGCAAGGAGACCTTTGTGCCAGACACGATCAAAGGCTTTTGAGATATCAAGAGAAATCACTCTGCTCTCGCCATAGGATTCTAGAGCAGAGGACTAAGTATGAACAGCATAAGACAGAAGGTCACCAGTAGATCTGGCTTGTCGAAAGCCATACTGGTGATCAGAAAGAAGGTTGTTTGTTTCAAGGAAGGCGAGCAGTTGTTTGGTGATGGTAGTCTCCATAGTCTTAGAGATGAGTGAAATGACTGCAATTGGGCGATAGTTCGAAGGGTCAGACTTTTCCCTTTTTTTGGGGATAGGGAAAACGTGGGCAAGTTTCCAGGAAGAAGGAAATATACCAACAGAGTAAAAATTCGGGGGCACAGGTTTTAAGTACTATAGCTGGGATTCTTCATCATCCAGATTGGAGTTGGAAGCAAAGATAGATGCTAAAAGGTTGGCTTTAGATGAAGGAGTGCATGAAGAAGAGCCAGGGTTGTTTTTGATAGGCGGAAGAGAAGAGTAACGAAAGTTTTGTGAGACAACTTTGGCTAAGGACCAAAAGGAGCGAGATCCAGTCTGGCAGGAAGCAATTTTGTGGTTGATACGATTGACAAAAGAGGTTTTGGCACTATTAATAGATTTTGAGCATAGATTACTTGCTTGTACAAATAAAGCTCTGGATTGTGGAGCTTGAAGGAACTTCCACTGTTTGAAGCGATGGTTTTTGGCCTTCACAGCTTTAGCACACTGGGAATTGAACCATTTTGGAGAATTTTTCTTACCAGGCTTAAAGGAAGAGGGAATGAAAAGATCCATATAAAGTAGAATTCTATTTGTAATAAATGAGGCAAAAGAGGAAGGATCATTAGAGATGCAAGAGTGCCAACGGTATGAGGAGTAAAAGGTGCGAAGAGAGTCCTAGTCAGCTTTGCTGAAGTGAAATACCTTTTGAGTTGAGAAAAACTTATCGTGATGGGCGACAAGGATGTCATGCTGCAAGCTGATAAGGCAGTGATCAGAGTGACCAAGAGGAGAGTCTACAATGGGTTTGGAGTAAATGTTTGGGTTAGATGTAAGAAAAAGATCAAGAGTATTTGCCTTGTCACTTGGACGATCAGGGATACGTGTAGGTTCTGAGATCAGTTGAGTCAAGTCGTGGTAATATACCGTGCAATCATGAAATGACTAAAACTCGGCAAATGAAAAACTTCAACGAAAAGCTCTTTCCTAACGATATATAAGGTCGATTAGCTGCAGATTCTTACTGGCAGCCAAGACAACAATGAAGTGATACAAAACTGGACGAACATGCTCTCTTTAATAATTGAAAAACATACATCCCCTAAGAGGGCATCTGATAGATTTACACCTTGGTTAACCCCTGACTTAAAAATATGTTCAAAACGCGAGACTGGCTAAAAGCAGCAGCCACTAAAATCTAAATCTGTCCTGTTGATGGATGCATATAAAAAAGTTCGAAACAAAGCCAATGCCTTGAATGCGAAACTTAAAAAAAGTTACTTCACTGCAAAGATTCACTCTTGTGAAGGGAATATCAAAAAGACTTGGGCCACTATTAATAAGCTAATTAATAAACGATCTAAGACCACAAATATTACATCTTTGAAGGTTGATAATGCGATGATCACTAAACCCGACATTTGATTGCTGACTCGAAGGATAAATATTCTTGCAGTGTAGGGGAACAACTTAGTGAAAACATTCCCACAAAGATGAACTCGTTTATAAGTAATCAGATTCTTGCTCGTATAGATTTATAGCTTGTAACAACATAATGGTAGAGAACATAAACAAACAATATAATAAATGAAGTTATTCATTCATATACAAAGTTCTTGATATCACCTCGTGTGAGTTAATTCTGAATTGACGAGGCATCCGACTGATCCCTTGAACAGTTCGTATGAGTTTTATGTCGTATAAATGAAGTTATTGTTCAGATTTACCTGGTTCTCTTTCGCAAAACGTTCAACAGAGTTCGAGCGACTGCTTCGAGAGAGTTCGAGTTCCGCGAGCAGAAAAGACGATATACGTTAAAATTTCGGAGTTTCAAATAACTATGCATTGATGACAGCTGTTTTTGTGCAACTATGTCTTCCCATAGCTAGAGGGGGTGACAAGCAAAATGTAAACAAACTGGACGTCACTACTCAGGATTCTAATTGGCTGTTGAGAATGCCTTTGATTAGCAATTATAAAACTTGCCTCTGCACTGCTAGAAGAGAATCAATGATATATAAGCGCCGAAGGCGCTAGATGCGCATGTTCATTGTTCGGCACTGAGGCAAAATCACTGAAGCAGTAAGAGGTCAGACTGCGAAAGCCCTGCTGTGGCTGAGTATGGGAGATAACATGAAACGTTCTTGCTTCCCATTATATCTACGAAAGTAAGTCATCAATCTCTGAAGAATCATACAAATGGGTGTCTATACAGCCGATATACACATCTAGCGCACAAAGACCTCTATATTCAAGTATAGATCTAGATATTTGCATTACATTTTGTCGCCTGGGCCATCTCCTTGGTATATCTAAAGTGACCTATACAGGCACCAAGCACAGTTTTCTATTTAGAGATACAAGTTGCAAGCAAAATTTAATTCAACGAGTTTAGTTCAGTTCAGTTTTATTTTATTACATTGTTGTGAAGTATGACATTGTTGTGATCTGTATAAAAATTTCCTCTCTATACTTTTAGGAATTTCCGATCTCACAAGTTATTCAGGCCCGCCGAGAGCATGTATTGGGCCCCGGGGCACACAGATGCATACATGGTTCTTCCAAGGGGGAGCTCGAAAATTACAGTTTCCATGGGAGCCCCTCTCAGAAATTACTGCCTAAATACAACTTGATATTGTTATTTGCTCTAAATATAAATAAGGAATGCATATCAAACAGAATCTCTTGAGATTAGTTTCGTGCGTGAAGCCAAGAATATAAAAGTTGTTTTAGAAATTGACAGCGTTCTAACTTATTTCCCAGAGTAGCTCAACTATCCCTCAAAATTTCGTCAGAAGGAGTTAAAATTTTGTAGCCCCCTTAAATTTGTACCTTTAGGGGAACAAATAAAAAAATGAGAGGCTGTGATGGCTTCACTATAAAATATCAAAGTTACTACAGAACTATTTCACAGCCTTGGGGCCCCTCTTAGGTATGTTCAGGTAATGTGCCCCACCTGCCCCCTCTCGCTGGGCCTGGTTCGTGTGAGATGACCGCAGAATAATCCCTGCCTCAATAACTCCTGAACTCTGAAAGGTAAAGAAGAAATCCTTCCGCAAATCGCAGTCATATTCATACTCTCTCACTTAGTTTTTGCTTGCAACTTGTAACTTCATAGTGCTAATAGTATACAGAAAACTTTGCATGTATAATATGACAAAGAGAATGGCCTACCCAAAACATTAATGGAAATAGCCTGATTCAAGCAGGAAAATTCCGGCGTTTTGTAATAGATGTGTCTGCTGGTTGGTATGCTATTCCATTTGCATGATTTTTCAGGGATTGGACTCTCCTTTTTGCATATATAGTGTGAAACGAGAGCGCTTCGTGCGATCTCCCATACTGAGCCTGCATGAAACTTGAGTATGTTGACCTCTTTACTCATCCGTGACTTGCCTCACTTAGACAATAGGCAATTATCTGAAGATGCACATCTAGCGCCTTCGGCGCTTCTATATCATTGAAGAGAATACTTTTTATCGACAACGAGACTAAGTGTGAAAACGAGACTGAAAGCCATCGGATTTTCCCTTGTAACAATTTTCCAAATCAGTGCCCCAAAAGTGCCTACGTCCTCAATACGCCATAAATGTCAACTTCAGTGGACGAAACCCCTTTTCCGCCTGGTTAAAACTTGTACCAAGAACTGTAAGATCATTAAACTGAACATAACAGAATACTGTCATTGGCACACCTCACCAAAATCTACCTCTTCAATACGACAAAGCCATTAGCCTCTCTGCAGGTGTTTTGAAATACATATGTACAGAACGAGTCGGTAATAAAATATTACTGGACTACAGCAGGCAATGACATACAACTGAAGATGTTGGAGCCTGTTGTTGTGTTAACAGGGCTCGTGCTGGATTGTGGTAAGCAAATTCAAGGAGTTTTCAAGGACTATTCAAGGACCAAAACAAAAATTTTCAAGGATCTTTAAATTAATAGACCTTTGTGGGTATTTCATGTCTTCTGACAAAGTTCAAATAAATACTACGAATTAATACACATTCCTAGTGTATGTACATAAAGCCACAAAAGTAATAATTTAATATTTCTAATGAACTTGGACTCTGAGATTTGTCGAAAGTACGAGAGCGATTTTTAAGTTAACAATGCTTCAAACTTTGGTCCTTGCAAATGAAACAAGACTAAAATTCTTCTACTCTGAACTTGCCAAAGTCATTTTATTACCCACTGCTATATGGTTGTTTGCTGTACCTAAACAGAAAACGTGATTTTTCCAAAGGTACCAAAATGTGAAGCAGACGAAAAGATGCATATAGTAATAACATTCAATATTTCATAGAGCACGAAAATGGTTGCTAAAGTTTGAAAAATTATGCCAGAGACTTCAAAATTGGAGCATTTACGTATTTCCGGGTAATTTGCTTTCTGTGGGAAACTTTTAGGTCTAAGTTGCCAAATTTTGACCATATGGCTCGATCCTAAAAGCCATGAGAATATACCTTGATAGATTAGGTTCTGTCTGTTACTGCTCAAAATAGAAATCCTAGACTCCTCTTCGAGTTTCCTAAAGAAGGAATTTGCCGACTATAAAGCTACATGTTGCAATTTTGTGGCAAAACATCACTCTGGAACAATAAGTACACAATATGACATACATATATACATTCATGGATATCATACAACATTCCATCGGCATTTTGTCTTGTAGGATCACTTTGAGTATATCGCCAAGAATCTAGGTTAAACACAATCTGTGCACTTCCATAGCAAAAGCATTCGAACGGAAGCCATATGTCGAGATGAAACGTTTTCTACGAGTTTGAAACAATAGAAAAGTAAAAAGTTACATTTTGAGAAAGAGGTCACCAATGATTTCTATTGCTTTTTTTCAATGTTTAGTTGAGTAACCATAAGTTAAGCGGACTGCATTGCATGCAGATGTCTCATAGTTCTCTTAGGGTGTTATAGCGCATGCGTGAATACCCAGGAAGCCTACAATAACGAAACTGGAACATTTCTCGGCATATAACGAGTTTACTTGAACGATCTTCTGTAAACTATCTGCATTCTTCATTACTCTGAACGATGTAAACAGTAAACATTAATAAATTTCAAGGACTGTGCATTTTCAAGGAGTTTTGAATGCCCTTGAAATGAAATTTCAAATTCAAGCACTTTTCAAGGAGGTCAAGGACCTGCACAAGCTCTGTGTTAAGCCAATAGCTTTGCTGTATTGCAAAGAGCTGGCTCAATCAGCCGGATTCAATAAATGGCTTCAGATGCAATTTAGCAATCTTTATGGGAACTAACATAATAATGACAATGTGAAGTTCTGATATGTATGATATATAGTGTTAAGTCAAAATATGCACCAGAATGAAAACTTAAATGAGAGATCCTGGAAATACAATTATTAATATTTAAGGCAAACTGGTATCAGCAAGCTTCCACCAGATGCATCTAATACTCCCCTTTTAAAATCTAAGTGAAAATAATGCATAGATATGCTCAACAGGAGAAGTAGATAAAACTCAATATGATACCGAAATCACTGGGAACCTGATTGTACTGTACATTCCATTTCGTCATAACATTCAAATACAAATTGCATCATGTTCTGGATTATACAAGACTATGATATAGAAATCATGGTCGCAAAAATACAAACTCTAACTATAGTGTCAATGGTAGGTTGCCATGTGTCTACACATAACTGAGGTCTTGACCAATGTGTTGAATAACCATATTTGATTTTGAACAAATCAAAAATTTATAGTGTAAGTGCAATATAATCATGTTTGCATTGGTGTACCAAATGCTCCATGCAATATTAAGTGCTCTGGACGTGCTTCAAATAGCCCAATGTTTGCTTGTGATTGGTGTGCACTGAAATAAGGCACATCTCAGTCTCAAAAATCCAAATATACACACACATGTTGTGCCAAAATAATTACAAAATGAACTTATAGCACATCCCTTCCTCAAAAAGTTCTAAGAATCCACTACCAATAACAAATGTACATTTGAGACTAAAAAAATATTTTTTATAGTTTGCCTCATAGCTTCCTTGCAAAACCTGAATTTCATTTGAACACTATCTGTATATACATTAGTTTTACTCACACCATGCACCTAGGTCTCTAAATCAAATATATACATACATTAACATGTCTATTCTCCAAATCCAAACATGAAAATAATCATTGGATCTCTTCATATTCAAGTTAGGTCTGTCTACATTCCGATTTGACCACATTTGAATCAAAGGGATATATCCTACACTATTTTCCAATATACTAGAAATGGTGGGATTTGGACAGCACCATAGCCTTTCATGGTCAGATACAGTAGTGAAGGCTTAACAGTTTTATCTCACTCAGCCCAGCAGCTGTGCAAAACAAAATGGGGCTTCACTCATGGCATCTGAAATGAACTGAGCCTATTGGATGATGAGTAATGCAACACACTCAAACCAATGAGCCCTGGAAATCAAGAAAGCAAAGGACTATCATTAAAGAGCAACATAGTGGTGGAAAATACTGCTTTTTGTCAAACAAGCAGAAACATAGGGAATAATGAGAGACTTAGAAAATGCAGCAGATTCAAAAAGAAATTTTTACAATAAAGTTAACTACTGACTAAGAAATGATTACGTGAAAATATCATGCTTAATTGTATTAAACAAATTGTTTTGTGCAAAAATGTCTATTCTCAACCAACAAGTCTCATATTGTATGTCTATGAACTTCTGATAGTATTAGTAAAATTTTGAATCTGCTAATGTCAATCTCCCTAACCATTATTGAGCAGCCATATAACTTTACACTTATGTACTCCTTTAAATTGATGAAACAGGATGACTGCATATACTTATAATCAGATATGTAAATTTTCTTGAACTGATTTGACTTTCACTTTTACAATTAGGTTAATTTAAAAAAGAACATATTATTTAAGGCATTTTAATGGTATGTAAATATTGTTCCCAACTAGTAGAAATGCTAAATGTTTTAGACATTGTAATAAAGTTATTATTTCATAACGCATACTGTCACTGTCTATATCAGTAGAAATCATGTTTTGAGGTTTGGTGACAAGTTTCCTGAAACCTCAAGAACTTTCCTGAGGATCCTTGCAGAATATAAGATTGGCACTTATTATTACTATCATTACTATTATTATTATTACTATTATAGATTATAATTGATTTTTGTTTCATTTTATTTTGTTTCTGTTAGCTAATTATGCTATATCGCTGCCTTACAGAGAGTTGTATGATTGTAAAGTAGTAACAAATATTGAATTACATGAAGTTTGAAAAAAATTATTACTACTATAATAGATATGGAAAAGTCATAAGGCATATAAGATATGGCTGTTTTCTTCAACTACTCACTACAACATATCCTAAGAAAACACTTTCATAAGTCTCCAAAATAACTACAACCAAAGACTGCTTGCTTTACATAAGAGAGATATAGAATAATGCTAACAGATATAGTTACAAGGAATGACAATCCGCATACCTAATGCAGTGTGTGCATAACAGAAGACCACGATATGTCATCCATGGATTTCATTTCTGTGTCAGCACCATTGATAATCAGCAAATCAGCAACATGGACTAAGTTCTTATTCAATGTTAAATGTAAAGGTGTTAAGTACGAATATGACTGTGCATCAATATCAGGTTGAAATTTATCGATGAATTGCTGAATATGATCTAAATTTCCAAGTTCAACAAGATGATGTAAAGAAGTGAATCCTGCTCTATAATCCTGCAATGTGAAATGACAACTATCAATCATGGAAATATGCTAAGTTAGATAAAGAGGGAGTAATTGCAAAGTGAGTAAATTTTCATATAGAATTTGTTGAGCACAAGATAGTATACTAAAGAATCAAGTTCCAACATCATCACATATCTAATGTAGCATGTGCATAGAAGGCGGCCAGGATATGTCATCCATGGATTTCATTTCTGTGTCAGCACCATTAATAATCAGCAAATGATTAGAGATGTAATGATAAATGATGTAATGATAGATGATGTAACAATAAATGAAAAAGAAAGAATAATCATATACCATTGCATTAACATCTGCCCCACTGTTAACGAGTAGCTTTGCTGTCTCAAAGTTTTGTTCTCTAATTGCTACATGAAAAGGTGTAAATCCTACAAAGATAAAGTATTACTTAAATAAACACTCACATAAAGAAATAAAACTTTCTTAACAAAATTATGGACAACTATGTCATTTTACCAAACTTTATATTTCAGACTATGTCCAATTCTTTTGAGGCTCTTTAACTATGCATCTTCAGGGTGTTCTCAAATTGCACTTCACAGGAAACATGCCAAATAGAAGCAAGATTCTAATGAATGTAAGATTAATATCAGCTGTGTCCAACCATATACTCAAAAGAATGAACAAAGATGGCAATAAATTCACTGTGGCTCTTGTTCCAATACTACAATGTGAACATTCTGTGACTGTATTTGTAACTGTAGCAAATAAAAACACTAAATGCAGGAAAATTGCCTTTGTGCATAATAAATCTAATAAACATGGTTCCTCATTTGCCATGTGGATAGATGACACAGAATACATGAGTAATTTCCCATGACCTAATTATTGTAGGTGAGAGGAGGTTGATCATGATAAGTTGATCACATGCACACACTATATTATAGTAGTATTTTTCCCTACCTTCACAATTTCTTGAATCCAGAAGCTCTTGATAAATCTCAAAGAGCTCTTGCATTTTTGATGATTTGCAGGATCTGATCACTTCTAATAATGAGCTATTATAACCATACTCAGCTGCTAGATGCACTATGTTATTTCCACGTGAATCACACAATTTCAAGTTAGCACCAACAACTATCAACTCTCTGATAATAACAGGCATATTGACCAAGACAGCTACAATTAGTGGTGTCTAAAAAAATTTGCAACACCATAGTGACAAATTTGAATTTGATTTAAGTTGAACTCAGCTCAATTATACAAGTATACAGGCTAAAGAAGATATATATATATACATATATATATATATATATATATATATATATATATATATATATATATATATATATATATATATATATATATATATATATATATATATATATATATATATATATATATATATATATATATATATATATACAATGAACAATATGAAGAGGGCAGTACTCTTTGAAGAAATAGGCACCAATGTGGTCTTTTGCACTTTTTATTCTCAATGCTGACTAGTTTCGGCCACTATCTGGCCATCTTCAGAGCAACTGAGTGTTTTGTTAGAGGCATCTGCCTTTTATAAAGAAAAATTCAATTAAAATTTAATTAAGTGTCTATATTTGAGTGTTGTTTCTGTTGTTGTCGTTGTTCTTCGTTGTGTTGGTCTCACTTTGGATCGACTAATTTCAAGTTTTGATTGATGTTGTATTGTTTCTTTGTTGTTTGACGTCAAAGTGAGTTGATCGGCGTTCGTTGCTTGTTTCTCCGTTATCAGTCCTTCTTTACCAGTGGCTACTTGCGCTGCTTTTCACCACCTCGGTTGCTCTGAAGATGGCCAGATAGTGGCCGAAACTAGTCAGCATTGAGAATAAAAAGTGCAAAAGACCACATTGGTGCCTATTTCTTCAAAGAGTACTGCCCTCTTCATATTGTTCATTGTATATATATATATATATATATATATATATATATATATATATATATATATATATATATATATATATATATATATATATATATATATATATATATATATATATATATATATATATATATATATATATATATATATATATATATATATATATATATATATATATATATATATATATATATATATATATATATATATATATATATATATATATATATATATATATATATATATATATATATATATATATATATATATATATATATATATATATATATATATATATATATATATATATATATATATATATATATATATATATATATATATATATATATAGCCTTAGCCGAATTAAGATATATATATATATATATATACACTCAAATAGCTCCAATCATAAAGAAATTTTTAAAGACATAAATAGACCCTCAAGAAAAAATTCCAACTTTTAAAACGTTTCGGCACAAGCCTTCATCAGTTATAACATTCCAGGTACATACAGCGCATATATAACGATAAAAACAAAGGAACAATATCTAATTAACTTACGACAATAGAACACTTTACACAATGAAACTGGACTTACAATGGATAGCATTTGAAATTGAATGGAAGGGAAATTATATTTAACATAAGAGAAAATATATATATATATAAAAATATATATATATATATATATATATATATATTAAGTAGCAAAGGTAATGGATTGATAACAGTAAATAAGATGCAATATAAGCTTGGTAACTATAAGAATTACATACCTGTCCATGGCTATTCTGTGAATTAATTGACTCAAATGATGACACTGAAATAAGCTGCATGGAGATATCTTCCTGTCCATTGGCAATTGCCAAATGTAATGCACTAAAACAGAAAATTTCAAAAATACAAATATCAGGTGTTACTTCATTTTGCACAATGTATTTTTCTTACACTGTAGTTACTCAGGTGTGTATATGTGTTTGTGTGTATTTAGGTAGGCATGTGATTTTGTGGGTGTCTACATACAGGTTTATGTGGGAAGACTATAGTAGGAGTACTACTAAAACTACATTTATATATACATATATACAGAATTTGATCACCCAGTCAACAATGGATCCCAGCCATTTCCAAACTTGGAGGATAAAATCCATCATTGATAACTATTTATCTTATGCAATAAGGTGTTAGGCATATCATAAGGATTGAAATAGTTATACTTAGGCCCCCTCACACTATATTCCATATTTTGATATTTGGTAAGTATAGATATCTTCAGCTCCATTTTTGGCTTTGTGTTCACATTACTCTGCTCTAAAAATGGCAATATTTAAGAAGCCTTCAATCAGATCCATTCTTCTGAGGTGAACACCAATTGATAGATATTCATTGTTGCTTGAAAGCAGAATATACATTTTTTATAAGAAACAAACTTTCTCCCTTCAGACTGGATGTTTTTAAATATTTTCTCAAATATAGCCTTAAAGGTTTCTTAAGTGTTTCTCAAACTTTTTGAAATTTCCTATAGTAACAAGGCAACTATGAGATGAGAAATTGAAGTTTTAGCTAAAAAAATTTGATAGACAGGTGCTGTTTGTATTCTGTTTCCAGTAGAATTAAAAATTTTCTCACAAAAACAGATTTTTCAAGTTTACTTTTGAAACTCAGCCTGCCTGTGTTTCTTAATTGTTTATTAATTTCTGAAAGATTTGAGCTTCATGCTTCTTATATACATATATTTACGTTTCTTATAAAAAATGTGTTGAGTGAATTGAGAAGAAAACCAGGTGTGTTTATGGGAGTGAAAACAAATGATGAGGTGTACTTGAAACATATACTTGAAGATAAGTGCATTTTTGGCTTATTCTTTCTATGCAATTTACATACTTTGTGCATGCGGCTTAGAATTAGGTTGTATATATATTTATGTAGGTATGCAGGCACTAGTATGGCTTTGCACCTCACAGTGATGCAGTACATTCATGTGCTAACCAATTTACCCCATAGGCCTAGGGTAAGGGCTAGCAATAAGGAAAGGGTTAGGGTTAGCATTAGTTATTTCATGTCTGCCATTAGGACTATCGTGTGTATGTTGATGAAATTAATAATGGCTGACAAGAAATAACAAACGCTAACCCTAAACCTTACCCTACCCCTAACCCTGTGGGGCAAATAAGGTAGCGTATTAATGTACAGATAAAGAGCTATCGAATGGTGTGTAATATATAGGTATAATCCCTGTTATCATTGTGACTTGGGTTTACAATGCTAAGCAGCTTTTATGATGATTATTATCAAGTATGGTGATAAATGAGATGAGTTATCTCAACTTCAGGTGGTAGATGAGTTATCTCATCGTCCGGGGTGGTACCACCACTCTATCCATTAGTGCCTTTAGGGGCTTTATCTCTTTCAGCACTAGGATAGAGAGTCCAGGTCTTTTTAATTGGTAAGGTTACTGTGATCAGTGGCTGTGAGGGGCTGCTGAGCTTGTTTGATCCCAGGCTATATCTGAGGGTACCGTTGGAATAGGTGCACTGTAGGCCTGCCGCCAGATAGTACAAAGGCCCAACCCCGTTGGTAGCGGTTTGGAAGCAGCCTTATCAGCTGGTGTATAATCTTGGGCTGCCTGCTATGCCAGTTCACGACTAGAGCCACTCCTAGCTCGCAGCTCCGGGTGGGCCCTTCTGAGGCCATAGTTTAGCTATGGGAACTATCCTAGGCTCAATGATAACTATTGCTTCTGTTGTTATAATTCAGCCAATCATCATTTACTCTTATGATACCACAATGTCTCTCACTGCAGCTAATAATGTGGCACATTCTAAACGCTTTTCTATCTCATTTTGCAAATCTTCTTTCATTCCAAGAACCTGTCAACTTTGGAACACCTTACCTTCTACTTCCTTTCCTGAATCCTACAACTTATCTTGCTTCAAATCTAACATCAACAAACTTGATCTCATCTCCCTATCTAATTAACTTTCCTTTCTCTTTTTTCCTTTGTCAGGGCTTTGCTATAGGCTCTATTGGCCTTTCCCTGACATTACTTACTAAAAAAAATAAACAAATGACTATGAAATGGTCCCAATCATACTTAAATGATGATAGGCAACAATTATGCAGAGTTAATGATCTATGATGGTACCTACTTGAAAAGCAAACACGTTCAACTATCGACGATAAAATGCAAACCAATGAAAATTGGGTATTTCCCTACTTATAATTACAACGGGGATTTAACTACGCAAAATGATCATCACGAGGGAAAGTACAAACACACCACAAAACCTGTCCAAAGGGAATTCCCCTTCGTAAGTGAGCGGCACCAAACAAGAAAAATAACTCATTCCAAACACCTAATTCATACATTTATATAACAAAAGTTATCACAAACCAAAAGAATATTGCTAAAATTGTACGACTTATGTCTTATAATATAGTATAACAAGGCACTGACAGAAGTATCTACCTGGTGCGGTGTTTCGGTCTACTTGAAGGAATTCAACGCGAAAGATTTCACATTACAAACTATAGCTACACCGCGGCACTTTCATGACATTAAAAACGGCTAAAACATCTAGAACAACTCACTTATCACCGTCCTGATCACTTTCCAGGATAAGTCCATGATCAGCTTGACTATCGTTGTTATCATATGCCATACGCTCAATTCTGCTATCTTCCCCATGATCATGAATTGTCAAGGTCTCAACTCCTTCTTGAACATCAATGGGGAACGAATCGCCTAATCCAGAATCGACGATTTCCTCAGTGTTTCCTCCTTTCTTGCTCGCAGACATGTTTCACTTCAATTGGTATGCAATACTACCGTCCTCACAACGATGTTTCTCAACACTTTATAGTTGCATCAGACCGCTTTAAAAATACCTTCGCAAAACTGCATAGTGGTTAAGCCCCCCCCGCACCGGAAATGATCCACAGACTGGAGAACTAGTCAAAAATATGGAACAGAATACTGGATTGTAATTGGCAAATTGGCAATTCCTTTCGTTGTATTTACCAAAAATTGTAATCCCACAGATTTTGCTGCAATGGTGCATTCAATTTTGGATTTGTAGCTTTTCATGCTAAGTTTCAGAACGGCAAGCGATTCTAGGAAACAGTTCTTCTTATGAAGGAGTTTTCCTATAGGGGTAATGGGAATTGCTCCATGTGCAGGAAGTGAGGGGGCCCCTAAAACTACCAACTTCTTCTTTACGATTTTTGGTTTCAATAAATGCCCCATAGATAACGCCCCATAAGTGCCATTTTTGGGTTTTTCCAGTTTTGAATCAATTGGGTTATGTTGATTCCTAGATTCCATTCTACCATTTTCTCTTCGGTATTTTACATTACGACTGCATTGTATGAAGAATGGATTAACAACTGCCTATCAGAGGGAACTTCCCAATATAGCGTTATAAGCCAGTTTATAAGCAACCTAGTACTAGACACGCAAAAAAGTAAGAAACTCTTAGAACTACAACAAAAGAGCTAGGAAACTTTAGAAATTTCTGTGCTATTTCAAAGTTTGGGGTTTGTGAAGTATATTTCCTCCACGGATGTAACAAGTGTCAACTAGAAGATGTGAGAAAGATCCTTGGGTTGAGAGGAAGATCTGCGCATTTTTGCGACAAATGGCACATAGGAACCATTACCTAGTTCAACGCAAAACTGAGCCAATAAAGTACCCTTTTCGAGGACCAAAGCGAAGATTATATAAAGTTTATTGAAATTAACGGTGTGGACATGAGGTTGATTTAGATTTAGAGCCGCACTAGCATCTTTTGTTTGCTATCATGCTAATAGTTTACTATATCCACGTGTTTTATATCGTTTTCAATGCAATCTTTGGTCATTAAATTAAGAAACTTTTAAGAAACTCTTAGAACTAAAATGTGGCCAAAAATTAGGAAACTTTTAGTACTAGGCCTTGAGCTAGGTTTCTTATAAAAAAACGTGTAGTCCTTCTATTTCTATGAGTTCTGTCAAATTACAAGACCTGATAAATACGGTAAATGAAAGAGGAAAGGATTATGGTATGAGCAGTAATATAAAGAAAACAAAGGTGATGGTTGTAACTAAGAAACAAGTCACACCGAATGCTAAGATAACAATAGAAGGGAGAGCAATAGAGCAAGTTAAGAAATTTATATACCTTGGACATTTAATAACAGACAATGGGAAATGTGATAGTGAAATAAAAAGAAGAATAGAAATATCAAGGGGAGCATTTAACAACATCTCAAAAGCCATAACATCATAGAAAATAAGTATATCAACCAGATTGAGACTAATAAAATGTTATGCGTGGTCAACACTTGCTTATGGTGCAGAAACCTGGACGATATCAAAAACACTTGCTGGAAGAATAAATGCCTTTGAAATGTGGACATATAGAAAAATGCTAAAACTTTCATACACAAGGCATAAAACAAATGAAGAAGTCCTAAACATGTTAAGTACAGAAAAGCAATTGTGTAGTAACATTGTCAAACGAAAATGCCAGTATTTTGGTCACCAAGTCAGACACAATGAGCTACAACGCCAGCTGCTTGAAGGACAAATCAATGGCAAACGCAGCAGAGGAAGACCAAGAATTACATGGATGGACAACCTAAAGAAGTGGAATGTCTAGAAAGTCTTATGGAAATTTGATACGAATAGCAGAAGACTGTGAAAAGTTTAGATGCATGGCATTCAACATGCCTAAAGCATTGGACACACTATGATGATGATTATTTCTATGAGAGAAGGCCCCGGGGGCGGATCCAGACTGTTGCACAGAACGCACATGCGACAGTCAGAATTTGAAATTTGTGTTTTAGGCCTGTAGATCGGCATTATCCTGACTCCTGTCAGTAATAGTAAGCTTACTGACTTTGTCGATTTCTAAATTATGCAACTCCAGATATCATTTTGAGAGCAAATACCAAGCTAAGTCATTACTCAGAACCATTCTTCCCTCCCCCTGTCACTGATCGGTGAGCCCGTGCTGTGAGCACTGGCTGCGAGTGCCAAAGTTGCTACGCAGAGGTTGCAAAATCCACGATGAAAAGCTAAAGTTTGGCGAAAGTTGTGCGAAAGTTGTCGCGCAGTAACAGGGCTGTGCACAGGATAACTTACATTGTGTTCTGACATTGAGCCCGTGCTCCGCAGCACTAAATTCAATGGCAACAACAATACTTCTCTCTTCCGCGAGCAAAGTCAGCGATCAACGATATTACGAAAGAACTTGGTTGTTATTTCTGACAGTGGAAATGTCCTTGTTCCAGACCAATATGACCCCTTGGACCAAAATGACTCCAGAGTCATATTGGTCCGGACCAATATGTCCCCTAGACCAGTATGACCCATACTGGACCAGTATGGTCCTACGGAGCATGCCTCGTTCACAGAATATGTCAAAGTCATATGGCGACCAAGCAGCAAGGACGTAGCAAGGTGAAAAGTTTGGTTAAGGTGATACTGTAAAACTATAAGAGTGTTTACCATTAGCGAAGAAACGACAGTCTGTTTTCTTTAGTATTATGTCCTTGATACTGGCTACGACAACCACTACGAAAACGGCAATGGCAGCAACGCATACTTTTCTGCACAGCAAATGTTTCTCGACTTTACGGAATCATGACAGATTTAACAAAGCAAATAGTACAGCTAATATATGGACAACGAAAGCATATGAACCGACTGTCTATTTACAGCCCTAACACCGACGAGATAAGTACTCAAAATAAAGAGATGATGACAGCGACCACTGGATATGACATTATGCAATGACAGGAACTGTGGATGACTGCGAAAAAGCGGAAGCGATGGGAACATAGAAACAACATGTTACACACTTCTACGTAACGAAAATTAACGACAAAACTGGTGCACTAACAGTACAGAAGGAATGTTACAGGGGCGGATCCAGGGTAATGCACAAGCCTTACGTAAGGCAGTCGAATTTCAAGAAAACTCTTCGTAAGCCCCCCAGCAGCAACGTTCAGATCTGTGTGTACCCCCGTACCTTGTCTCGTCATCACTTTTGTGCTGAGTGCTGAGAACGAATTGAGCATGCCATATTTGGCTCATCGCTTATTGTGTCCTGAATTGTAGCCTGTCAGAATTCTATTGTGCTGCGATAGGAGACTATTGTAAGGCGCTCTAAAACGATTGTGATACAGTAGAATCTATTGTGCAGCATTAGGAGTTTGATGTGCTGCACAAACCATTGTCGAGAATTTGAGATGCAGCACAATCATCTGACATTTTAGATAAAAGAAAACAATCCTGAAATCATATCACCAGTAATCCGCACTATTGTTAAGTTTTGCTGCACGATTGTCAGATTCTGCTGCACGATTGTTAGTTGTCGCTACACAATTGCAATTGTTTAGTTTGTTCAGATCCAGTGTCATTGGTAGCTGCTGCTTCAGATTCACAGACGCTATTCAACATTTTGAGGAGTCAGTTGACAAGTCTTAGGCCCTACATGTCTCTAGGTACAAATGTTGTTCATTCCCTCATCGAAGACAATACCGGAAGCATATTTTCAAAGACACTGTTCGTGGATTTCAGAACTGAGGGGCTGATCAATAATTACGTCTCGCTTTGGGAGTAGGTAGTTCTAAATGTGGCTCGTGATTCTCCGTAACTGTCTGCATTTTTTAGGCATCAAATGGAAAGAAAATCATTCGTCGCACTGCAGAACAAGTAACAGAACAAAGAGATTCCGTGCTGATGGGATAAATAGCACTGCCGAACAAGGACAGTACAACCTTAAAGATTGGCAGCCCGCTTTGAACGTCATGCTATCGATGACGTCGACTTTTGTGCTGAGGAAGGGGATATTTTAGAAATCGGTTATAAAAGTTGAATGCCTGTATTTATTAATATCGATAAGGAACCAGTTTGGACAAGCGAATGACAAAGATATATTTTTCATCCATATTAGACCTCTTTTTACCATTTCTTTGTTAGCACTTACTGTTGTTTCGGATGATGTCTAATGTGTGTTTCAAGAGAGAACCACTGAAAGAGAAGCAAATAATGTGAACAGCTGAAATATATGTATGATGCTGACAAAACTAGGCGTGGCAACCAGCCAGCTTTGAGCCACGCCCTTTCTTAAATGTTTCCTATGTTGTGCAGCAGTCAGTTTTATTCCTGGATCCGCCCCTGTAATGTACGTAACATAAAACTGATGGTAACTAAAGGCCAGGTAACGATAGGCAGCATAGGCCAGGGAGGATAGGATTTTTATGAGATTCAGAGAACGTAGTCCTTCAATTTGTTCACATCCACCGTCCTTCCAGAACTTAGCTTTTCTTTGCTTTCATCTATAACAGCTCAATCACTCTTTCATACCACAAAAACTAACATAACAACTATAACAACTAGATTGCCATCTCTGCATTCATTTTCTTCGTCATGTGCAAAATATATTCTTCTAAAATTCCAATACTTTTTTATTACTGGATGTAGTTTCACTAGAAAATTATAAAAGGGCAAGAAAAGCTATTATAGTCATACTACAAGTTCAACCAGAATGAAAGTAGCCAAACTTGTGAAATAAATTGTTTGCACTTGTATCATTTGGCAAATAGGCAGGTTATTACCAGTTTCTATCTTAAATTTGAATTAAAATAAATTCAAGTATTTGTGTCCTCCTATCCTTAGTTAAACTAGTATTAGGTATTGCTCAGAATTACCAGGGAGTGGTTGATGTCACAGCCATCTGCATTGCATTTTAGGCCTCCTTGGTACTGGAAGAAGATGTGGTAGTCAATAGCGGTGTTTCTCACTAGTGACTGAAATTGTTTGGTAGATAAGAACTGGTTGCAGTAGAAATGAATTAAGTTTATGTTTTCCATAATTTAATTCCGGTTTAGGGTTATATCTGGTGGATTCTGATTATATGGTATGCTCACTAGCAGTAACTGGCAATGGAGATGCATACATTCTTCTCAGAGCATTGACATCTGCAGAACTTTATTTACATGTTAATTATTTTGCAGCAAGTGCAAATATTTGAATACTTCTTTGCATCATTATCCCAGCAATTTACCATTGCATCTTTACCTTCATCATGGTAAATGAAGTTACTAGTCACTATCACTATCACTATTTTTGTTGCTTTGTATTGGTGGCAATTTCTAGTCAAATCAATTTGTTTATTACTTCTTAGTTTCTATTTATTATGGAACATACATAATTGCACATAACATTGCATTATCTTGGCATAGTTCGTTGATCTGGATTGCCTTTTCTATTTTCATACAATATCAATTCTCAATCTCCTTATTCCTGCCTGCTCTTAACCTACATGCTTTGGTAATTGTTGATGTTGCAGAGTGAAGAAGAACCATAATATACAATACTAGGAATGCATTTCCTGGCAATGCTGGGGTATGGCATGTCAGACTATTGGGGCAGATGCAAACAGAACCTGTATCCTAATGGTGATCATTCATGAAGTAACTGACTGACTGACTGATTGTTTATTTATTTTCATGGGCACTCAATCATAGTTTGTATTGTTGAAAAGTCCAAAGTTTGAAAGAGCCCTGACTCTAGAACCTCTATATAGGAGTGACTCTGCTTATTCTATTGTGCCAAATTGTTAACGATAGTGTTGAATGGATATATCAAACACCTAGTAGAATCATGCATTGTCATGTATTCCATGTATCGGAAGGTAGTGCACAGATATCGTAAGGGCGTGGTTCCAAATGCCACGCCCTGTGAGACAGTCACACTTCAAGCTGGATCCGCCCCTGCAGAGCAGTAATACTGTAGGCAGGGGGCAACTCTTTTCGGCGGCACTTCGTTGTTTATCCGTCATGAGCCAAACTCGCGAGAACAATAGCGGCACTCTTAACCTCATTTTCAAACAAGACATCTCATGAGACACCACTACACCGAAGAATGTGGAAACTGGCTACAGATATTAGATGAAGACCGCTGTAAATGTACAATAAATAGTGAATGAAAGGTAAACTCAAAAAAGTGAAGAGTAACTTACCGAGACGAATCTGACAGAAAATGAAAGAAAGAGCTAAATTATTGACCTAAAGAAGAGAATCGAAGAACTAGTTCCAGAATGCGAGATCATAGTTTGCACGTCCGTACGTCGATTTGATAACAAAGCTGCTAGCAATACTATTGACTTAATTAACGAGAAGTTACCCGGCCTTGGTCTTAACATCATTTAAAACAGTAATATTGGTAGTAGCGACATTGAAAGACGGGGGCTTCATCTCAATGGTAGGGGCAACAAAAAATTAGCAACAAACATCATTAGGAAATTGTAGTATTTGATGAACCACCTTTTAGTAGAATTGACATCACAACCAAAACTAATACTATTAGGGGCGGATCCAGCAAATTTTCTGACATTCTCAAAGTTTCAAAATATAAAACCACACCCAAAGACCGCACCCAAACAATTACTATAGCATTGACAAATATGACAGAAACAGCAAGGACTATTCAATGGTACTTTACTTGTAGAATCAAAATTAACCTCCACCTTAATAAAAACTATCGCTGGGAAACTTCGTTTTGACATGACATTACTGCCCTACCATATAAGCTGGAACCCAACACCAACGAATTACCCATGTTCCAGAATTCCAATTTTGCTAATTGCCCCAGAGAAGAATTTCTTAATGCAAGAAACAAGGACATCTTCTGGATATCCATTGTCCATTAGTAGTTGTCTTATTGTGTCCAGCTCAGAATCTAACTTAGTTTTAGAGCAAATCATAAGTGCCCTATGAACTAAAGTTTTGATAAGATTGATTTTCCTAGGTTTTGGGCTGAAGGGAATTCCAATGGACGTACTGACCAGTAAACGTTGGTTTCCTGTAAATGCTGGTTGTAATATTCCTGTGTACGGTTTTAGAACAGATTCAGAAACAACAACCTTGAAACAGAACATAACAAGACTTCTAATTCAACGTATTTACACCCATACAAAACAAGTCACACCCCTTAGTGTCCTGGGCACTAGTCTCTAAATACTACATCATTCCCCCTTTTTAAAAGTTAGTGTCTCAACGAACAATTTGTGACGGTATTGGTACCCCTAGACGATCAGGTTCTCTACGCAGTCTGTCTGAGCGACTTGCAACAAGTCTATGCCTTTCTCCGACATTGTCTGTCCGTTTTGCATCATTGTTATCATAATCATCATCACCATCTTTATGCTGTTTTGTTTCTGGTTCACTGTTTGCTTCATTTTCTAAATTCGAAGGTGTTAGAATGCGCTTGAAATGAGACACGTTGCGAGTTATTTTATGTTTATCATTGTCTTCAACTGTGATACGTGATTTATTTCTATGCACAACAATTAGTGGCTTCTCATTGAAACGAGGGGTCAGCTTGTTCTGCTTGTCTTGCTTGATAAGAACATAGTCTCCCACTTTAATATCGCAAGGTTTAGCATGTCGCTTTTTGTCAGCATAGACTTTATTATATTCGGCCCGTAGTCGTTCATTCTCTACTGCTTCTTTGTGCCGATTTATCGTTTTGTTCTTTACTAACGTTGGGAGTTTTCCATTCACTACACGATTAAAAAGCAAGTCTGAGGGGGCGATTTTGGTTGTCGCGTGAGGTGTTGTGCGGTACTGTAGGAGGAATCGATTTAGTTCCTGCTGCCATATTCTCCCTTCAACTTTTGCTGTTATCAGAGCACGTCCAAGAGGTTGGTTAAAACGCTCTACTTCAGCATTGCCTTGTGGCCACTTGGGAGTTGCAGTGTCGTAACTAATACCTGAAGTATGGAGATACCGACGATACGCCTCACTATTGAAAGGTGGACCATTATCTGTGGTGATTGAAAGAGGAATACCGTGAGTAGCGAAAATCTTGTCAAATTTCGGGATAACAACAGATGCCTTTGTTGATCGAACAATTTTAACCTCCGGATAACGCGAATAACGATCTATAAGAACTAGCAGATATTCTCCAGATGGCAGTGGGCCATAAAAATCTGCATGCACCTTCTGCCATGGTCCATCTCGCATGGGGGTCATCCGTATAGGTTCTGGGGGGTTCGGTTGACCAGTGGCTTGGCATGGTATACAACGATCAAGAGTCTCTTTCACTAGCTTATCTATTCCAGGAAACCATACCTTCTCACGGAGGAGCGCTTTTGTCTTCACTAGACCTTGGTGGGTCTCATGCGCAATGTCTATCGCTTGTTGTTGTAAAGATTCCGGTACAACGATTCGAGAACCACGAAGAACAATATTCTGTGGAGCAACGATCAGTTCGTCCTTTATAGCTCGGAAGGGTTTGACAAGATCGCAGTCCCATTTATTATGACGAATTGCTGCACGTAGACTTTGCATGGTTTTGTCTGCATCAGTGGCTTTCTGAATATCACTAATTGTCATAGCTTTTGGGACAGCTGATAAAGCCAATAGACTTACATATTCATCAGCCATGACTGCATGCTTAGAGATACTTTCTGAAGATGGGTGACCTGACAGGAAATCTGCAGGGTTGTCTTTCCCTGGTTTGTACACGACCGAAAATGAGTAGGGTTGGAGTCGACGTACCCATCTTTCAATGCGTGCTGATGGCTTAGAATTAACGTTGCCGTAGATGACCTCAAGTGGTTTATGGTCAGTTATTAGGGTGAAATGAGAACCATATATGTATAAATGGAAATGCTCGATACCCCAAACAATCCCGAGTGCCTCCTTTTCTGTTTGCGAGTAACGTTGCTCGACTGGGGTAAGCGCGCGACTGGCATAAGCAACAACTTGTGGGGTGTCTGCATCTGACCCTTGTTGACTCAAAATGGCAGAGATGCCAACGGGACTGGCGTCCACGATTATGAACGTTTCTTTCGTTGTGTCAAAGTAGGACATAACAGGAGCGCATGTTAATGCCTTTTTCAGGTGATCAAAAGCAGTCTGATGGCTTGAAGTCCATGTGAAACGGGCATTTTTCTTAGTAAGAACTCGCAATGGCTCCGAAATTGTCGCGTAATTGGGAATATATCTGCTACTATAGTTCGCCATACCAAGAAAACTCCGAACTTCATGAACGTTTGTGGGAACTAAGGCATTTTGAAGATCAAGAACCCGAGCTGGATCTGGGGTTGTCCCTTCGGCAGTAAATACTTGACCGAAAAATGATAAAGAGTCAGTCAAAAGCTTATATTTTGATGCATTCAAGGTTAAACCATGGTCTGCAAGGCGTTGTAGGCAGGCAGAGAGTGCTTGATCATGGTCTTCACGTGTCTTTGCAAAAATAATAATATCGTCTGCTAAATTACGGACACCATCTAATCCGTGTAACACCGTCTGTAGTGTATGCTGAAAAAGTTCAGCTGCAGCATTTGTTCCATAGTTGAGCCTTTTGTATCTATATAACCCAACGTGAGTACTAAATGTGGTTATATATCTGCTGCGTTCATCTAACTCTAACTGATGATATGCTTGAGATAAATCAAGCTTAGAGAAAAACTTGCATCCATTTAAGGCTTGGCCAATATCCGCAACTGTAGGAATTAAGTAACGAACCCTTTGTATAGCACAATTTGCTTTCCGCATATCAACGCATATTCTTACAGTGCCGTCTTTCTTAGGAACCGCGACGATGGCGCTTATCCAAGGGGTCGCTTGGGTGTGAGGGACCTTTTCAATGATGTCATCTGCTACAAGCTGGTGAATGGCGTGCTTAACCTTCTCTCTGATATGATACGGAATACGCCTTTGCGCCTCCGCAGTCGGCTGAACTGTTTCATCGATATTTAAAGTAAACTGCTGATGTTTCAGTTTGCCTAGGCCATTGAACACATTGCAGTACTTATTAACAATGCTTGTGAGTGCTTTATCCTGCTTTTGTGGTACGTTAGGTGTGTTGTTTGCCGCCAATTTGCAAAGATTAAGACTTATTAACCCTAACTCTTGTGCTGTTTGCGCGCTCAGCAAGTTGCCACTGTTGCTGCTGTTAATCACAAAGAACGTTGCTACAGCGTAGCGTTTCTTTGTTTCTATGACTGCTTGGAATTTGCCTTTGAAAGTAACAGGTTTTGATGAACTGTAGGGGAACGCTTTTGCACGAGTTTCAAGTAAATGTGCATCTTTCATACGCAGGAATGTTCCGTGATCAATTACATTTATGCTAGCCCCTGTATCGATAAGAATATCAAAGGAATGTCCTAAGACTTTAATGGTAGCATGGGGACGTGTAGTTTTACTATCACGAACAGGATAGAGGTACTCGTCATCAGTATCAGACTGGGCATGGACAAGCTGTTTTACTTGGGTGCGTTGTCTAGAACGTGAGAAATTCTGAGAGCGCGATTGCCCTGATTTGTGACCTTTCGTTGGCTTTCCCCGACAATATTTTGCGAAATGATTCATTTTCCCGCAATTATGACACTCTTTCCCTTTTGCAGGACATGTGTTGAGATGAGGGGTAGGGCCATCACAATTTAGGCAATTTTTGGGTTTCGCGGAGAGTTTCGACATCTGTTCTTTCCCCTCTATTTCGGCAGACTGAAATTTGCTAATTTCGTCTCGACGACCATCAAGAAGCATGGCTTTAAGGTCATAACTAGGGTCACGTAAGGCCTGTTTGCGAATACGGGTTGACGTACCCCCTATTATAATCTGTTCTTCCAACTCAAAGTCTAAGTTGGTAAATTCACATGGTTCGGCTAAAGTTCTCAAACGCGTATGGTATTGATCAAGAGTTTCATCTTTTTGCTGAAAAGCTTTACGAAAAACATAAACATCATACCTGACATTTTTCTGTGGTTGAAAATGCTGTGTAAGTTTTTCTTTGGCTGTTTCAAAATCATTAGCTTCACCGGTATCAGGTAGCTGAGCAAAGATGTCGCGAACCCGTGAGCCAGCTTGGTAGAGGAGAAGAGCTCGTTTACGTGCATTACTAGTAATGCCAGATGCAGCTAGGAACATGTCAAAATCCATAAGCCATTTCCGCCATCGAGTAGCAAGACTCGCGCCAACTTCAACATCGGGATTGAATTCGGGCATGGGATGTAGCGAAATGCTGGACATGGTGCAAAATACTACAAACGATGTGACTTAATCCTCGTCGCCAGTGTAATATTCCTGTGTACGTTTTTAGAACAGATTCAGAAACAACAACCTTCTTGAAACAGAACATAACAAGACTTCTAATTCAACGTATTTACACCCATACAAAACATGTCACACCCCTTAGTGTCCTGGGCACTAGTCTCTAAATACTACACTGGTGAGAAATCCAGTCCCCCCTTTTCCATCGAAACATCTAAAAAATTCAAGGAGTTCTTTTGTAATACTGCTAGTTTGTTTGGTAGATTTTTGCTAGACTGTTTGGATAGATTTTATATAAAACTAACACCTTGTTAACTAGGCCGAAGACAGAGTGGCTTGCGAAAGCACTCGTGTCTACATTCGTATTCTACATTTAGTGTTGTTTATCGCACTTGGACTCTCAGTGCTTGGGAAAGACTGACGAGTGCCATTTGGCGTTTATCGTATTAGTTGTTTCGTCGAGGCTCCATGGGGTAGAGCCAGTATTATTGCTAGTTTTAAGGTTAAGTTAGTTTACGAGATTAGGTTAGGACGCATATATAAATAATAGTATTTCATAGCATCGAGTTTAGGATTCAGTATTATTGCCATTGCACTATGCATAAATATAGCCTTGTCATCATTCCGTTAGATTAGCTACATGACCGAGCATTACACAGCATTCTTATCTATTGTCTAAGGAAGTCTAGAAAGAGCCAGGATTACGCAATGCTTCTTTTTGGATTGAAATCTGCATCGTAATCATTAGTTGGTTAGCAGCAAAACTGCTGACACAACATTAGGTGTTAATAAGTATATATAGCCCTCGCGCATTAAGTTAAAGGGGAGAGAGTTGAAGAAAGAGTTGAAGAAAGAGTTGGAAAGAAAGAGTTACATGGAGATGGAATAGAGTTGGAATAGAGTTGGGAATAGAGTTAGAGTTAGAAATGAGATGAGTACAACTTAGAGCCAATGGCGGGGACGCATGTCACTCAGCCGAGCCATGTATATAGATAGACATTAGTTTAAATAGTTTTAATAAATATGGTATACCAAAGCTGTCTACTCTCTGCAAGATGATTCTGATTCGACAACGACTTAAAGACCGCTCGCAGCCATCACAGAAGATCACATCGCCTTAGCTCAACATCTACAGTAGAGTTTGGTCCACAACGAGAATAATAATCATCATCACCAATTACAAATCATTTCGTTCACATTCAAACATTTTTGTTTTTCATTTTTAAATTTCACACTTTTGCTCCTTTTCTACCGTAAAGTTTAGGGCTGGATTTAGCTAGTTGAGGACAACTACTAATGGACAATGGATATCCAAAAGATGTCCTTGTTTCTTGCATTAAAGAAAAACTAGCCAACATTTCATCAGAAAACCAGTTTGGTCCTGAAAAATGCCCGATTTACCTAAAGTTGCCCTGGATTGGTAATGTCTCATCAAAATTTGAAAGCCAAATTAATATTGTATATGTGCAGGCATAAGGGGCCGCACTAGAAACTAAACATAAAAGGCAAAAATCTACCTTTTTGGCTGCACATACTTGTACAAGAAATGTTTTAAGGGAGTAGTCATTTTTAATGCCGTGTACTGGGGTGGAGGAATTTTGAAAAAAACCCAAAGTTCTACATCCCATCATCCCACGCAACATACGTTTCATGCCCCATACTTATTTAGTAAAAGAATTTCATACCCCATGTGAGGTTTTTAGTGTCTTCTCCATATACACAAGAGCATTTTGTATGTACCATACATCCAGCGTTTTCTGGAGTTGGCAATGTAAAAGGAACATCTACCCAATTTCCAGCTACCCTGCCACTACGAGTTGTCACAAAAAATCCATCATCAAAATCATCAAAATCATCATTATCAAGAGAAATACCTTTGTCACTTTCAGCATCTACAAGGCACAACACTTCATCACCTGATTATGATTCTGATTCTGAATCTTCAGCAATACTCTCTTCCCCAGCTTCTTCCCTTCTCTAATCTAAATTTCTATCGTTGTCTCTATAGAATGCGCATTTTTATAGCTTCCACTTTTTGTGGTTTTTTCAAATTTAAGAACTGCTGCAGATGCTTATGCCTGAGATACTTGTTTAAGTTGGGAATAGTCAGGTTTTTTATTTCATAGGTTCTTATTAGTTCTTTCCAATTATAATCATTGTGTGATTTGCTTTCTTCAGTTTCTTTCTACTTTTTATCCCCTCCTGCCTGACATTCTTGCCAAACTCTCTTTTTTGCAGGTCTTCTAATGATGAGATTACCATGTCTTGATCTACAATGAAATTTTTGAAGAATTTTTCAATTTGCTCATCATTATCGACTTTGATATTACAATTTTCAAATGCCTCTTTCAGCTTTACTCTTGTGTTAAAGTCATTCAATGGCTTTGTTTCATTTTCTTTATGAGATGGAGTATCCTTGATGTGCAAATATGCAAACTTATGGCTTGGAGAGTCTGACATTGGTTCAGGAACTCTCTTAACTGGACTTATCAATGCAACTCCATCAACAGAACAAAATGTGCACCTCTCAGATTGGCATTTGGAAAACTTAATGCACTTCTCGCTAATTTTAAAATGACTTTCAAGAAAGACATCAAGTTTTTTGTAATAGTGGTACCCAGGAACTACGTTTTTGAGTTTTTGTGAGTAATTATGCAGCTAAAATGTTTTTACCCCAAAGAACAATCCATCCATATTATTTGAAACAACAGCTTTCAAAAACCCTTTTGGGGCAACAGCACTATCTATACGTAAAGCAACCTCTTCACACACGTTAAATGCATTGATTTGCATCCGCTCTGTTTCATATGCTTCAAGATCTTCAATAGTCCAATTTCGCACCTCATGTTCATCTGAATCAGGGAGCTTTTTACAATGTTCCCAATTAATGTAGTTTCCATCACATATTGCATCTCCAAAATAGCTTTGAATCCTCTCAACCTCATTGTGACTGCTACCAGCCGGTGCCAAATGATGTCTTATATAATACTGGTAGTCTGCTATACGTATTTCTTGAGCGATTCTGTAACAAACTTCGTGATTTGTAACTCCCGCCTGTGGTCCAGCATCAGTCAAATCAACAACATAAGGCTTCTGTTTTGCAACCTTTAGCCCATTCACATATTTTAAGCTCTCAAGTCCATGTTTCAATACAATATGAAATTCGTGAACAAGTTGTAAGCTACACAAAGATTTAGATTTCAAACTAGATTGAAGCACTTCTGCCTTTTGTCACTACCACTGATAATAGTTCTAATAAGGTTTGAACACATTTAACGTCTTCATTGTCAAAATTAGATTTACTTTCCTCAATCATTGATTTGACCCCGTTTAATCGATCAATCAAAACTTGAAGAAAAGAAGAAGACAGAGAAGCCACGGAGAAAAAGCAGCGCAAATTAGATACTGTTTTAAAAACATGAGTCACTCTCAAATTGCTTTGTCAACATAATTTTCCTGCCCCATCTAATCAATCAAATTGAATTTAAAACCCCATCTAAATATCTTGAAAAGTTTTGCTACCCCGGCAAGAATTCCTCTGCCCCGGTACCCGGCATTAAAAATGACTGCTCCCTAAATACCCCCAGTAAAAAGTACTTTAGTATAAAACTTTCACGATATGCCCTCAGTAGAAATTGGAATTCCTGCCTCTCTCCTAACTTACTGACTATCAAGCTCCGAACCCGCCCAGTCCGATTTTTATACCTACATATCTGCACAGGTGATTTTGAAATTGTGACTGCTGCCCGTAGAAGAAAGTTGTAGAAATGCATCTGAGAAAGAAAAATTAGCGCTGTAAATGCATATGAGCGATCGTTTGTTTAGAGTCAATCTACAAAGTGTTATCTGCTGTCAATGCTGGTAAGACATATTGTGATAGAAGGTGCTTACTGTGTCTTATAATCTGGTTGAATATTTTTCCTATGTTGTGTTTGAACTCCTGACTATTAAGAAATACTGATATCGTGGAAAAGAGTATTCTGTCGATTGAAAATGACATTCACTATTTGTGATTATGAGTTCAGTCAGAGACTCTCAACTTATGCCAAGAGTAGATATGGTGGTTTCTGGCTATTAATGGGTTTGTCACTATAAGTGGCATCATCCCACGTTCAGACCAAATTTGGGTTACATACTACAATCAATGCAATGCTCTGTTAAGGCTAGGAGTTTGTGAGGAATATTGTTACAAATGTTGTTGTATCAGGTATATTTGCAGGGGTTTTGTTGAAACTAGAATGGGTGAAAAGATATATGAGACAGTAAGGGTTAAATTAAAACTTAGTGACTGAAGCTTTGGACCAGAAGCAGACAGAGTGAGCTGTGATTTTCTTGCAACACCCCTTTGTTCGTACACATGTGGTAGACTATGATCAGCATTGATAAAATTTGTTCTGAAGTACCTATTAATTTGACTTAAGCTTTCCAGTTCGGATACACATTTTAAATACATTTTTGTCACTCTCTGAAGCTGTCTTAAGCTTTTTCATGATTTCAGTATTGAAACTTTCTGAAGACTGTCCTAGCAAGAGTGTTTGAGTTGGCATTTACCACATACACTCTTTTTTATATGAATCAGTAAAATTGAGGTTCAGGCTGACTGTTCTTAATTTTTCCAAGATTTTGAGGCTGAATTGTTCTTAAGTTGGTTTAAAAATTATTGGAGTGTAGGCACTTTCAGCATTTGGATGTTTCACCATGGGCAACTAATTCATGAAAATCAGAGAGGAGAAATGAAAAAATTGTGAATTCTCTTCAGGCCAACAAGGAAAAGACATTGCCTGTCAGTATGTTATTCGAAAGTATATGCATGTTTGTCCATAAATGCATTTTATGACAGTGCTTCAGCCTCAGCTTGTTCTCAATTTCCCATCCATTTTGAGGCTCATGTTCATATAAAATTGTTCTTATAATAGAAAAAGAGTGTATGGTATATGCTGCATGTATATATACAGATAGGTAGTATATAAACATAGCACTCTACTATATATCTTAACATAAGAAATCTATACAAATTATGTAAAAGTGAATCTTGGAATTTTAAAGTGTGTAGCTTATTAGCTTTCTTCGGTCTCGGAAATCCAGTACTGTAGTTTCTTAACTTCCTGAGCAGTTGAGTACAACATTCTTATAAATCAATGTTTTGTAACTGAATTTGAATTTGTCTTCATTCACTTTAGTTCCATACCTGGAATAGGTTTTAGTAGTCTCTTGTAGCACCTATACTCTTTTGTTTGTGAATGAAGAAATATTGAATTACTATGTGTTATGAATCAATATGTGTTGCATTGATGGTGTAGTTGCTGAAGAGTGTCTTGGCTTGTAATTCACCTTGGAAATCCATGAGAATTCAATAAGGCATTTGTTCTAACCTCTAGGATTATTTGTAGGGATGTTTCACATGGCCCCAAGTTATAATACTTGTTATTGTATATATCTTGCATAAAATTTGCATATATCTTTCACCCTTTGTTAGTCTAGAGGTGAATGTACTTCAAAATATGTAGAAGAAGTCTTAATTTATAGAACTTCAATTTAGAATTTCATCCAATTGCCTCAGCATGTGTATCCATATCTGGTTTGATATAATTGTTACATGAAACATGCCATATATTACATTTGACACTTGCAAATAGTGGAAAGTGCAATTCCAAAGTTATTAGTTTTTTTGATGAAGTAACTTTGCTTTGCAGGTTCATCTTCTTTGCTAACTAACTAAGATAGAATAATATTTTCTATAGGATTGAGCTAGAATTATTGTTGTCAGAATATATAATGTGTAAACTAGACTTATTGTTGTCAAAATATGTAACATGTTTATATGCAATTTAGTATAAAAGTAGTTATATTAGTAGTTAGGGCCTGGATGATGTGTATTGTTCCCTCCACCAATAAAATAAAGTGCTGCTCTTTAATTGACTCACAGCTACTATATTTACAATGGCTAAACTAAACTTCTTCACTGGTCTTATTATTTTACAGTTCAAAAATAGGAATACCAAAGCAGTGTAATTTTGTGAATCTTTCTATAAATTCATTCAGTTGCAAGATAGACATGAAGAAAATCATTGAAAGTATACAGCATGCTCTGGAATATGGCTGTTCCAGCAGTTTGTATTCAATATACCTAGATTTTATTTCATCTGCTATCATTAGTAATGGTTTTCCAAAAGTTGACTGAAGAGTCAATTAATTCATTCCAATACAGACATAAAATTCACTAGGCAACAGATACACTAGTAGTATAGTCTAAGAACAAGTATAACTTGCATTTGTAAGCGTCCCCTCATCATGTTCATATTTTCCTTTTGAAAGCTGAGACAGTATTCATTGATTGGTTTATTTTCCTTTTTGCATATTTCTTGATATGTAAAAATGAAAATGAATCAATTAATACAGGGTGAAAGTTCAGTTAAAATACCTTTTTAGAGTTGGCCTGTTTAGAATGTAATATCTAAATCAAAAAAAGAGAAAAAGTGCAAATGCACTAGTAAATCCGTTCTAAACATATCCCACACATTAGGAATGAATATGAATAAGTAGAATTATAATAGAATAGAATTAAAATAATAACTAACATAACCCAAGTGTGCTCTAAAATAGCTTTTAGGGAAGGGTGCTTTCTTTATCACTATTCAACTGGTTCCAAGGCTTGGCATCATGATACAAGGAGGATTTTTGACCAATGCAGTTTTTCCTCTGTGGAACACAGAGGTCAGTCTGGATATTCCTGAGCACTCTGCTGTTTGACTTGTGACAGGTTTTAAAATAGGTCATCTTTCATCCCAAGAACTTCTCAACTATGGAACAAATTGCCTTCCACTATTTTCCCGAATCTTACAACTTATTGTCTCAAATCTAACATCAATAGACTTGATATTGTCTCTGTATCTACTTTACCTTTCTCCCTTTTCCTAGCTCTTCCTTTGTTGAGGCATTCTTGTAGGCCCTGAGGCCTTTCCTCATCATTTCATACTAAAAAGCAAGTGCTTTAAATGTGATCATACATGTTTCCTTAAGTGTAGTATCTTTATATAGGGCCAACTTAGTTCTATCATCAAAGATGTGACTGGATATTGACAACGATTCCTGCTGCTCTGTTTTGTGACCTTTGTAGAGATTTGATCATAGCCTTCTTGCAACACCCTCAAACTGATGAATGGAAGCTAAAGTAAGGCTCCAGCTAGCCTCTTTTCATCTTACAAAGCATATTACTGCTAAGTAATGTTTTAGCATATTTTTGGCATATTGTTGTATATTATAGTTATGGTTGATTTGCAATGTACAGAAATCCCCTATAGAAATAGAAGTTTCTGAGATTTGAGTCTCTTGCCTACTTCTGGCATTAACTTCTAAAGTGTTTCATATGGCTGGCTCCTTTTGTCATCTTGTAAATGGATAAAGCAAACACTTCATAGTAAGTTCTATAGAGTACCCAAAGTGCATATTTATTTGATTGATTGAACAGATTTGATCCCTCTCAAATTTGGCAAAGAAAATATAAAAAGAGCTAAGTATGTGAAGTTCCTAGGAGTGCTGGTTGATGAACACCTGTCCTGGAAATACCACATATGTGAACTTAGAAAAAAGCTATCTAGAACCACTGGACTCTTCTTTAAGCTGAGGCATTGGCTCCCCTTAGCAACTCTTATCTGCCTATATAATTCATTATTCTCATCTTTTCTAAATTATGGAATTATTGTCTGGGGCCTTGCGTTAGAAAACTACCTTACTCCTCTATTTCTTCTACAAAAGAAAATCCTTAGATGTATAAATTTTCAATCACCTACAGTCCCATCTACACCTTTATTCCATTCATTGAAGATTCTCAAGCTTGAAGATGTATTTCATTTGAACCTTTTAATATTTGTCTATAAAGCTATACATAAAATCTCACCAATCTTTTTTCATGACTATTTCACCCCAGATTCTTCTGTCCATAGATTTGAAACTCGACAGGCCGTTAGAGGTGATCTATTCATTTCTTTGAAATGAACGACCCTCTATGGTCTTAAAACTATACAGTACTTTGGCTCTAAATTGTGGAATACTCTCCCACTTTTTATATGGGTTGCTGGTTCTGTTACTGCCTTTCGGTCAAAATTGAAAAACTTTTTTATTGATTCCTATACCTAGCAAGTAAAAGCTTGTGAGGTCTGTCTGGTTCATTTATCATTTTTATCTTATGTTGTTGGTGTTTTCTCTCTTTTTTTCCTGGTTACATTATTGTTTATTACTAGTAGGGGGGCTCCCTCTCGATTAGTTTAAACTATTTAGGGAGCTCCTCTTTAGTCAATTCAACTATATTAAGTGTATTTTGTAAAAGTATTAATTTATTGTTGTCGTGTTAGATTGCTTTTTTTTAGCTATAACTATGGATTAATTTGTATTTGAGTTGAGTTGATAAATCAGAATTGAATTGAATTGAATTGATGGCTTTTGAACAGACCATCCATATTAAAGGGCAATAATAAAAGTTGTTTTACACACAAAAGTGTGACTCAAGAATTGTCAAGATAGTACTTTATTTGGGAAAAGCACTAGCAGGTTATCTTACTTTGCTGTAATTGTATTGGATGTGTCAGTTACATTTTAGTTTGTGTCTATTTCTGCCCAGGTTTCAAGTTTCAAGTTTTCATTTTATCATCAGTCAATGATGCACACAATTACACTCATTACAGTGCAATAAATGCAAAATATAGTAATAGCATTAATGCAAAACTACCTACTAAATATAAATGAATAATGTGTATTACATACATAGTTGTAATAGCATAGATTGGTTAATGGAGTGCTCTCTAAGTAGGTAAAGTAATTGAGAGAGACCCCCCTACACCAACATAAAAATGTAGAAAGAAGAAAAACTAAAAAAGCTTAACTAAAATTAAAGGAAGCAGATGTTTCCAAGAGAATTAGTGATTATAGCATACATACCAAAATTCTTATATGAGGTTGCAGCAGCTTAGCAGCTTACATTATAGGTTAGCTTTCAGAAGGTGTAGCTAGTAGAAGCACAGAGACCAGGCCACGCCCTATTCAAAAGACGGTTGAAGATTGCTTGGAGACACCTTTTCCATATTCATCAGCAAAGAAACTTAATGATGTAACTTAGTTAGGTTGTTTGATGCACTCTTTGCCAAATTTACGGTTAATCAAGTCAGGCGAGTTCTCTCGTCGTTTCTAAAAGACGGAACACTCAAAGATCAGGCTGAACACCCCAGGAAAACCTCAGGAACACTCAAATAAAAGGCTGAACACCTCATAAATGTAATCAGCAATAGAAATAATCGAAAAATACTTTGATAATTCATTCCCACTTAATTGTGGGGCGGGAAGGGCCCTTGTAGTGTCGTGTTGTTATAATTGTTCCAACCAATTGTTGTTTTCCGTGCCAGAAGTATTGAAGGGTTCTATTACATCTACAGCGATCTTAGATAATGAACGATGCAGTAAATACCAGGGCAAATGCTTCATGTATATCTGTAATGATGCATATGTCAACTTGAAGGGTATGGGTGTAGGGGGGATTTTACAAGCGACTAGGTATTGGTGGGTGCTTAAATTGTTGGGGTATGGTACCTCCATACCCCTGGAAGCACATTAGTGATAATCACTTTTAGCCGCTGAACTTTAGTCACTACCACCGGGACACATACGAGCCTTGCTGTGTGGAGCATCTGCCCCATGCTGGGAAAGGTAGGTACACGTAATGGATGGTATCCATATAGTCATAGAGGGTCGTTGACAGTCTTTATCAGTTATTGTGCGTCGCTGACGTAGGTGCATTTCCATGTAGTCGTAGAGGGTCTTTGAGCGTCGTTGAGGGTCGTTGTGGGTCGTTGTGGGTCGTTGTGGGTCGTTGTGGGTCGTTGTGGGTCGTTGAAAGTATGTTAGAGTTGCAGTGCGCTCTAGGCCTTTCAAGCAACTGGCACCAAAAAGGAAGTTTTCTAAGCATGGCATAAACAGACAAGGGATTTTTGTTGCTGGCCTGTTCATTTGCGACAGACGAGCTGGCCTGTTCATTTCATTCAGGCGAGAAAGATAAGAACACATAGATTTTCGGTCCGAAAAAATCACTTTTTATAGATTATTTTGCTTACGAGAATTCTCTCTAAAGTTTCAAATATCAACAAACGCTTTCAAATGCAATTCCAAATTGTTTTCATGTAAACATGAAAATGAGCTTATTCATCTTTGCATCAATATCTAGGCCAATGGGATACTTTTCTACCAAGTGTGTGCTGTATAGTATAATGGAATACAAGTACTAAATAAGGCATCAAGCCTGCCTAGTGCTGGTAGTTAACCTCAACAGAATACAGCTAATTACATGTCAGGTGTGCTTTGTTGACCTCATTATAGCTACTTGCATTCAGCAATGAATCACTTGATAGGATGTATACACTATCAGTTGACGAAGTCAAATTTATCGGCATATTCTATTGACTGTTGTTTTAACGGTCTTGCCTGGCTATACAAGCCAACCAAGCATTTTGTATAAGACACTTTATATCAATGGAAATCAGATCCATTGCAACTAGCTAAGCAAAGAGTTTTCAATCATTTATCCCGATGGTGTACACTCTGACGTTCGTGTAAACCCTGCAGATTGAAATTCTGAGCTTCAGTTGTTTTCTCACAGAAGAAGCATTGAAGTCTTGGATCAAATTTTGCTTATTTCGATCTTCTTGATTTGACAGGACTAGAATGGT
The DNA here is from genome assembly GCA_964019165.1 of Mastigias papua. Lineage (NCBI taxonomy): Eukaryota > Metazoa > Cnidaria > Scyphozoa > Rhizostomeae > Mastigiidae > Mastigias > Mastigias papua. Next base: position 5,949,411 of record OZ025287.1, on the reverse strand, counting down.
TCTCTCTGGAAAATCACTTTCAACGTTAACAGCCTTTCCTTTACGGTCCACTTTTGTAATGTTGGAATGATCTTTACATGATTTGTGCTTAAATATGTTATTATTACTAGGGCCGTGATGAAATTGTATACTGCCAGTGATCAGATGAAAATGGCTAATATCACCTTCAAGACCTACATCTGTCAGAACCAACCCCAAAATCTTTTCCTCGTGAATTTGAAGGGCAGTGTAAATTCTAGGAAGTGGGTTTCTAGCACATAATACGTAGGTTGCAATTCATCATTTCAAATATTTGTTGATCACATTATGATAAATCCCAATTTATCTCACAAATAGTACATTCTATCTCACTCTGGACAATTTCAAAAGCAAGATTGGGCTTATAAGCAAATGTACAGCAGTCTTATCAGGCTAGATTTTTATTTGTTCTAATCATAGCCTCGTTTTCATATTTACGTGAAAACAACTTGGACTTGCGTTTGAAAGTGATTTTAGATATTTGAAACTTTGCGGAGAACTCTTTTAGGCAAGATAATCTATAAAAAGTAATTTTTGGTGGATGTTGATAGCAACGTCATTTCCATACAGACATACTCAGTTCTCAACTCCTGGTTGAACTATCAATCGGCACTTTATCAGATAATATTACCCTACAACTCATGAGCTATTCTGCAAAGTTTCATGTTTTATTATTTAAATGCACAAACCTGGGTATTTTTGGCTCTCAGCAGCTGGGCTTATATAGTGATCGCAAACCTGTAGTGTAGACTCATCAACTCTGTCATTGAATGTGCTTAGCTAGATAAGTTTTTGTGCACCATTAAGTCAATTTCATTTTGATCTGTGATAGGGTTGCTTATAAAACGGAACATAGCTGTACTCTCAAATTCGTATGTCATGAGGTGTGGTCTCTTCTGTTATGTAAATACTATCCGTGGTTTGGGTTCAGTACCTGGCTGTTAATGTAGTTCTTCAACTTTAGCTGGCAAGAATTACCTCCCTATGCCCAAGGAGCTCACACTGGATAAATTAGTGCTAGAGTGCTAAGTTTTCGCGATAATCAGAAAAAATGACGCCAATATAGCCAATAGTTTGTATTAAATAGATTTTCATTAACCTTTTTCTTCCAAACTTACTCTAGTTTATTTGATTGACATATCTAACTGTCATCCAGTAATTTCAGCGATAAAGCAATATACAGAAATTGAAAGTTCCTACCAACTGGTCGCTGGTTGGTAGTTTGTGTAATGCCAACATATTATATTATAGAGAAACTGTACAGAGCAGTACCCTAGATACATGCTTAATCGCAAAATAAGCAACAGCCAACTATGAACTCATGACGCTATCCAGAACTTGGTTGTGGTGAGATGTAATCTATGTTATGAAGTTTACATAACAAAATTGTCACAATGTAGGGGCTTCTTTCATCTTAACTTTGGAACGAGACACCCTTTGCAATGACAGCAAGCATGTTAGGTTTTAAACTCTCTGCCTTGCAAATAGTGCACGAGCACAGGCTTTGCAGTTATTCTTGTAAGAATTGTCTAAAACCAATCATGTCGGATATACCGAGAAAGCTCTTGAAACGCAATTTTCAGCTTCTTTCAAGCCCAATTTATTTTGATATACATAAAGAGGACTTCCAAAGATGACTCACCTGAAATCGCCTTATGAACTAAAATCTTTTTCTTCTAGATGGCGAGAGATATTATAACAAGCAATTCACAGCCAAGTTTTAGGCCTGAACTATGCTGGCTTTGAAACGCTGAAGTATCTCACTCTTGCTTTCAAATGTACGCGCTATTACGCTAATTTCTTATTGCCACCTTCCTAAAATCACTGCCTAAACATTTAACGTCATTTCCTTTAACCTTTTCGTCAATTTTTCTATCATAATTCTCGATAGAGTTAAAAAGTTTGTTTTGGTTCGAAGTTGAATGAATGACGAATATTTTCCAGCCAAAGTTAGGATGAGAGAAGCGCATGCATTGTGATAATTTTGTTACCGTATGTAAGTTTCAAAGAGTAGGCCGTTGTCCCGTAGAAATCCGCCATTTTAAACAGGGTGCTGCAATACTTTTGTACCCCTAGTGTGCAATATTTGCGTTGGTTTATGCCTTTCCTAACTTTTCGTGCTCAATCAACAGTCATTTATTCTTTAGTTATCTGCCAAACTTATTACTTTTAATTAGTTTGCAAATTATTTTACTTTTATTTGATTCCACAAAAATTACTGGCTATATATTTGCATTTTGCAGTGTTATGTTTGTTTTACTTTTGTAGCCAATGTCTGAAATATCTCAAGGATCAATGTAAGAGTTGCAGCAATATGCAATGATGTTCTATGGATTGAATGTTATTTCTTACTTGCAACTTGGAGCATGTTTTGCAATGTACTCAGTCATATCTGCAAGGCCGCAAACGTCAGGTAATATTGATTGCAATGTCGATAGTCCAGTTAGGGCTGCTTTATAGGTCTTTATTAGAGTTCTTGGACATTCATCTATATATTTGGGGGTGGACGAAAATTATCTCTTTCGGTGTCCTCTCGCACTGTCATAGGGCAGGTGTAACTTTCCGAAACTCTACTAGTTATGAGAAGGATTGAAGGTTGAGCAACTAGTACTGTAGTTAATACAAATTACCCCCTCCCCCCCAAGGCTTTCCCCCTCTTTCAACTATGGGAAGTTCATATTGAATTGTAAGTGTTGTAGGTAGTGGAATCTAACTGACAACTTGCCCTAACTCACTACGGGTGGCACGTACTTAATTTGTATTGTTTGTAAATAGTTTGTTTTTATGCATAAGAAATATTGCCATGTTGATGATTGGTCACTTTATTGACTATTGTTCTTAGCAAAGGGCTGTAGCTTTCTACAGATATTCAGCCTAGGATTCTATGCTCATATGTGTTACGTACTGTACATTCTGCTATGATCGAAATTCCATACACAACTTTCCTCGATTATGGTGACCTTACTTAGTTGATTTTCAGTACTTGGTTATTTGGTTCTTGCCTCTTAGTATTTTAGTTTAAATTATTGCGAAGAGTCTATGCTGCCTATCCATCGCAAGATGCGGTGATTCTACTTTGGAAGCCTCATTGCAACCACACTAAATTTAAAGGCCATTGCCGGTATTCTTGCATCTTGTAGATTAAATCAACGCATACCCCTGACTGCGTAAAGATGACAATAGCGATCATGACAATAACGACATGATGATCATGTACAATAAGCAATGGAAAATATCCTCATACATTCCAGAAGAACTTATTTATGCGCTATTTTGTCGGAGTGATGAACAAACTTTTACTACTTTACTGTAAATATACCTTAGATCTTGGTCGATTGTTTGAAAGTTTTTATTTCAGTATAGTATGAGTTCATCTTCTCTTCCACAATGTCAAAAATGGTCTCTGGATCCTCAGGGCTCAAAATCTTTGAGACAGTTGGTATTTTCAGACCACCTTGTGGTGTTTGTTACCTTTCAAAGGCTATATATGCGATAGCTGTAATATAAGTTTGAAGAGCGACTTACCTTGAAAAATCACGACTCTCTCATGTAATACTTCTAATTTTCCGTTGAATTTAGGTCTCTAAACTTTTCTGGAACATCGAGAAGCAGGAGATCCATGCTTTTATCTCAAACTACTCTTTTGTTTCTTTCAATTTTACGGTAGCGTCATTTCTTTCTAAATATTCCCCATCATCTTAGTCATTATTGTCTAACACGGAATGCAAAACGTCATTTCTTAATTAACACAGAGCCATGCTTCTACATTTAGCAGAAGTTGCAAAGCATTTATTTGCCGGAAAAGAGTCTACAAACTGTTTTACAGAACTGGTCCAACAACAGAGTCAAAATAGTTGATGACTGGAGCAGTTCAAAGTAGATATTGAATACTTGTGTTTTGAAGCCTATACTGACAAGGTTCACTTCTTTTTAATGTATATCAAGGAATAATACAGAACTTCAATTGCAGCGACATTGAGGTAGTACAATTTTGTTTTTTTGTACGAAAGTATAAAATTCATGACCACATCAGACGATTTGCATGACAAAACCACAGGAGGTGTGATCAAGCCCATCTCTCATGCAGCCAACAGAATTAATGGACCATTCATTCACTAATAGATAACTATCGAAAATGCCGTTGCTCTCCCAATAGGGATCTTGTGTCGAAGAAAATCACATGATATTGAATTGCCCCTCAGACGCTGTGAGGACCGTTAAATCAAAAATATAGTGAAAGAGCGAGCAGTTATACATCGTTCAGCATATTACAGTAAACTCCATAAGATTAGAAAATGTGGGCAACTTTGGCAAGGAGCACGGTTATGTGGACAGTGTATTATTTGACAAGCACATTGGGTCAATCCTAAGGAAATTGTTTCTAAACCTATGTTCACCAAGACGACCCAAACCCAATCTCAATTGAGTTAATCTACGCACTCTTGAAGGGTCATGGATGCCAGATAGTTGCCATTTGACCGGTCTTACTAAACTGATCAGTCTGGTTGTAAAAAGTGAAGGGACCTTACTTCCCGAAACGCAAAACTTAGATTGCTCCACTTGTTGACACATGCGGGGAAAACTGTTTCTAAAGGCATTCATTCGACGTTTTGGTGCTACGATGCTGTTGGCTTTTCTAAAGGTTAATGTTTGTTCTCTCATTTTTGGAAGTAATGAGGATGGATAATCAGGGACAAGGCCCTTAATGATTTTTATAAAATAACCAGTCTTCTGTATCACCTTCTGTCACTGAGCGATTCTCACCCTTATTCCTGATAATTTTTTTCGCAAGAGGTACCTCGCCATGCACCAGTAATAGCAATAGCCGTATTGTATTGCATTTACCCTAGTCGATTCATGAGTAGATTTTGCATATATTTATGTGAGTTGATCATATGGTCCAGATCGTTGATTGCCTGAGAGCTCTGATTACATTTATATTCCCTGTATACCGTTTGAGCCAAGAAGAGCGCTTGATTCTATCCACAAGTGCCATTCAGAGCTAAATTTATACCCTTATTGGCGATTTTAACTACATATCGGCAAAAACATCGTGTAAAATGTGCTTTGAGATATTCTAAGTTTTCTGTTTGAAATGAGATTTTTCATAACTTTAGCAAAAGACTTTCGTCGTTCCATTCAATTAAAATATGCTAAGATTACAAGTTATGGGGGCTTGCAGTATTTCGTTATCATCACCCCTTTGTTGAGCAGAAGAAGGATTTGGAGCAAAGCCATTTTATAAGTTCAATTAGCTGTATACCCTTGTTACTTATCAAATGTGATACTCACCTTATACACCAAATGTAAACTGATTCTAAAACACTTAAATGAAAGGAGAATTACATAAAGACTCAAAACCCTGTCTTGTATAGACAGAAATAGCTCATTTTCTCACGTGGACTCTTCAAGTAGACAATGGTGAATAGGTGCTATCTGGCCACTCTTAGCGCCAGCCAGACGCATTATTCATGACATCACGTATATTATCATCTTGCTATATATTTCGGTTCACCTTTTGGTCCTTATCTGATTTTTCATACTCTGACGAGTGTCAGACCAGAAACGCTCTCAGTATGTCGAAAAATCGTTACCACTTGCGTGTTGTAGTGAAGTTCTGTAGCACCAACAGAAATTTCAATGAAAGGGGCCCTTCGCTATAGCTCGAAAAAGCGGGAGCATTATATTGAAGAGCTTTTTCGTTTGACACTCGTTAGAGTATAATACGTCGCTGATAGCGACCTAGAGGTGAACCGAAATATATGGATAGATGCGGATGCACGTGAAATGATGAATACTGCACATCTTTCTTTTTAAGGAGAAGGACAGGGTTTCAACCTCAGAGCATCCTCGCATAGTTTAACTTTCTATCCAAGAAATTGAGCTATAATTCCTGTCTCTATGGTCGTGGCATTTTTGTTATTTTTGTTATCTAAAGTCTCTAAAGTCAGCGTCTTAGAGGAGTATGACTGTGTTGTAGTCTCGCACATTATGCGATCGTTATCGTTTCGCATGATCAAACTAATCCGTGTGATAAAGAATGTTTATATCTTTGTCATACCCATTTACAGTTATATCTACGTCTTTTGATGAAGTTTTCCAAGTTATTACAAATTATAAAATTACAAATGTATCATATAGTATAGTGCAGTTTTGAAAAAGCATCTTCAACTGTGCTTTACAATTTCTAAACCAAATGTTAAATGCAAAAAGGACTGTTCATTCAAATATTGTTAAAAATAAATGCCCTTAGCTTCTTTTTAAATGTTTCATTATTAGCACATTCTTTTATTTCATTAGGAATGTCATTCAATAGTCGAGCCCCATGACAATAAATGATGCATTTGCAAAAGTTTGTCGTGTTGCTTTGTTATTCAACCATATAGAGTAACAGATAGCAACACTGATAATAAATAATAGGCCACAACCTGAGGTTTGGCTTAAGGAGGACATAGGAATAGGACAAATAACAAATGATGTGCGCTCACATCAAAGTTTTCACAAGGTACAATTTTCAAGCATGTAATGGACAACCTGGAAGCTCTGAAAGGTTAGATTAATTTGCCCATTGTTTCCAATAGGTGGACTTCCACTAGTGAAATATGATTCATTACATAAAAGTTATCAGAATGCGATCTGTCATGCAGCTTATAGCTTTTTGTCCAGAACAGACCCGAAGTGCTTCTACTCATCTACTGAAGAGACTTTTATGTCATTAATATAAATTTCGGAATGGTCCAGTTGGCATCTTTTTTACGAAAAAATCAGTTGCCAGGCTGGTTTCGAAATTTCTGGAGTAAAAGACATCTACGGATGTGCCTACAATTTATTCAAAGAAAGGTCAGAATTAAGTACAGCGGAAGACAGATGAGGTCCAAAAACAACTGAAAATAAAGACGTGCCATCGGCATATATACATTTAAATCCAATCAATCAGGTTGGTTGCGAATATAAAGAAAGATTAAGAGTGCGCCTAAGATTGATCTCTGTCACACCAGCTGACACCTTCCCAACTCGAACATTTACCAGTTACAACTGTCTTTTGTTGGCGTTCGGATAAGAAACTTTCAATAGCAACGACAGTGGGTAACAGAGTACTACCTTCACGTGAAAATATGCAAATATGAAGATTTCCAAAGGTATACTTTAAGGTAGAGGAAACAGTTGAGAAGGTAATTTAAAGGAATAGAAAAGATCGTCATTAGTACAAAGAAGACGGATAATAGCAACAGCGATGCAAATTGTAGTGCATAAGACAAAGGAGAGCGACGCATTCAGACGGATATTCGAATACTGCGTGAGTTACGCTTGCCAATAGCTGCTTGCCAATAGACAATATCACATGGACTCATTCATTTGCCGAATGGCCCTTGACAAGCCATGTGCATCATGGTTCTATGCTGGTCATCTATTGCTCTATTGTCTGTTACTGCAATGAGTTTAACATTGAAAGATACTCCAGTTGGACATTTGATATCTCGCGATATTTGTATCTGTGGTCCACTAGTTTTCTTTCACTCTCACCATTTAGCCCCATACCGATTAACCATTACAAAGCAAGAATTTAAACATATGCTGCAACTTGGTATCATTCAACCATCTGAAAGCAGATGCACGTGGTGCCCAGGTGCTGATTATCGTGCTCTCAAGAATGGCACCATTCCTGGCCGGTATCTAATTCCCCACCTTCAAAAATTTCAGTTGTTTTCTTTATGGCAAAAAGATATTCTCAAGAATTGATTTTGTCTTTGCCTATCATTAAATTACAGTAGAACCCAGTGATGTACCCGAGACTGCCATTATTATTCCTTTTGGTCTCTATGAATTGTTCGCATGCCGTGTGGTCTCCGCAATGCTGCACAAACTTCCAGCTAGTCATCCACCAAATCCTTCGAGGTTTTGATTTTCTCTTCGCCTACATTGACGACCTTCTCATAGCTAATTCTTCTGCAGCAGAATATTTTACATTATCTTGAATTGCTTTTTGTACGTCTTATAGAATATAATGTGGTTATCCAGCCATCCAACCAGCCATTCAGATTAAATGCATAGAGATTTAGAGCGACGATTTATCCATCTGACATTTGAGCTACAACTGTGGATTGAGAAAATGCCATTTGAGCAGCATATTTTCACCACGTTTCAATTATTTGCGTTCAGAGTTTTCTAAAATTCTGCGATGAAAATGCATCTCAGTTACTTTCTGAAGCTCACCGTTTTCTGTGCGTATACCATCTATTAGCTTGCCTTATTTTGGTGACATAGAAGCATTGAAGTGCTGATTTGGTTTGATAAGGGTTTACATCACCATTGCTTTTTATAATGATGCTTTCTCGGGTAAGAATTAAAACAAATCAAAAGCATGCAATTACTAGGCTCCCAATACTTTGCGTTTGAAATTCATCATGTCTCACCTTGAGGTCTATCGAATTGACTTCAAATCAAGCAACAAGTGGCAATCTAGGTGATCTCATCCTTAGAACTACATACTGGCTATTGAATTACGTTTTTATGCATACAATCAAGTGATCGTCAAGTGATCGTCAAGTGATCGTGATCTGCTTAAGCTGTCATGGGTTAGTTATGATTGTAAATGAGGAACTTATTGTTTATCATATTTATTAACAGGATTCGCAAAGGTTGATCTTGAACGGCATCGTAAATCACATATAGCAATTTCAAGAAGAGAACCCAATATCCTGACAAATTTGCGGGTAAGTTGAACGATGAATTATTTTCGGCCTGCGAAGAAGGGTACGTGTGAGGTAGGGCAAAGGTCTAGGACCTGTATTTTCTTTATTGCAGTTGTCTTTGTTTATAAGTAAATCAGGAGAAAATTAAAATTTGCCACCACCTGGGATCGAACCAGGGTCTCTCGCATTCCGGGCAAGCGTCGTAACTACTAGACCACAGTGGCTTGTTTTAATTCCCCTGGTTTTTAGCACCTTATGGTCACTTTCGGCTTTCGCCTTTATCAAGCAGCTCTAATATATACAATGAGCATATATATATATATATATATATATATATATATATATATATATATATATATATATATATAAGTCAGAAATGATGCGAAAAAACACGACGATTGATTTCAATTTGTAAGAGATGTTTCGGATTTACTCAAATCCATCGTCAGTTACTGAAATTAACAATGAATACTAATAGAACATACGTTGTAAAGTCAATCGAAGATCAAGCGAAAAAACTATTCGAAAAAAGAAGAGAACAAGAACCGTTACACAAGAGTTAGAGAGCTAATGAGAAATTATAGTGCTGAACCTGTTTATTAAGGCTGGGTCCCTCCCACATAATATGCAGAGCCTCTTTAATCTTCAGCTGATAGTGTGTTCTAGCTGAATCTATAACTTTAAAACAGGTCTCATTACAAGCATTTTTACAGGCATCAGAACTTTGGAGATGTTTAAATATATGAGAATTCTTGTCTGAGAAAAGATGCTCACGAACACGAGTTGATATGTGTCGGGGATGTTTCACCAACATATACGGAATTACATTCCGCACAAGTAAATTTATAGACAACACAAGAACGTAGCGATCTAGGCACAAAGTCTTTTACCCTGATTAAGTTTTTAATCTTAAAGGAAGAAAATACTAGTTTAATCTTTAAATTATTGCAATATGTTTTGATCAATGTACGGAGTTTTCGTTGAGCAAAATTGGAAAAGGGAAGATATGGTAGCCTAAAATAGAATGTGTCATTGTTATCAGATAATGCAGAAGTATTATTTTTATCAAGATATGTACTAACTACTTTATTTATTAAATGTTCAGGAAATTGATTCTTTTTAAATATATGTGTCAACTTTTTGACATCCTTATTAAAGGAAAGAAGAGAATTGTTGATTTTGTAAGCTCTATCCACCAAAGTGCGAATAAGCCCAACTTTGTACGAAAAAGAAGTAAAGCTGAAGAAGTTAGTAAGTAATCCAGTGAAAGTCTTTTTATGATACATTGAAGTTTTGATACAAGACGGATCGTTATTATCAATGCAGACATCAAGGAAAGCCAAAATCCTATTAACTTGCTTTTCCATCGTAAATTTGATATTGGGATGCTGTGTGTTAAGAAATTCAAAAAAGGATAAAGCTTCATTTTCAGTGTTGAACACACAAAATGTGTCATCAACATAGCGTCGATAGAAAAGAACAGAAGGACCATGATACTTGTTAAGCCAGATATTTTCATAATGTCCTAAGAAGAGATTAGCCAACACAGGTGCAAGTGGAGAGCCCATGGCAACACCATCTATTTGGTCAAACACCTTTCCATTAAAAAGAAAATGGGTTTGCGAAGTAGCAATTGAAAACAATTTAGTAAGTTCAGCTTTGGAGAACCTGAGACTAGCGTTTCCTTCTGTAATATAAGAAACTGCGAGACCCAGTGGACATATTATGTGGGAGGGACCCAGCCTTAATAAACAGGTTCAGCACTATAATTTCTCATTAGCTTTCTAACTCTTGTGTAACGGTTCTTGTTCTCTTCTTTTTTCGAATAGTTTTTTCGCTTGATCTTCGATTGACTTTACAACGTATATTCTATTAGTATTCATTGTTAATTTCAGTAACTGACGATGGATTTGAGTAAATCCGAAACATGTCTTACAAATTGAAATCAATCGTCGTGTTTTTTCGCATCATTTCTGACTTACTTATTGTGAGAAACTTTGGAAGAATACACACACACACACACACACACACACACACACACACACACACACACACACACACACACACACACACACACACACACACACACACACACACACACACACACACACACACACACACACACACACACACACACACACACACACACACACACACACACACACACACACACACACACACACACAGCCACCAATGTTTAGGATTATCATGGTGTCCACTCTGGCTGGAAAAGCTGGAATAGCTGGATAAGCTGGAAAATGGGCCTTATTTCAGAATTTGGCTGGAAAAGCTGTAAAACCATATGGTTTTCTCCTACTTTGGCTGGAAAAGCTGGAATTTTGATTTTTGGGTCTAATTACAGTTTTTACTCATCTTTTTTGAAAATGCAATTGCAGTCAATTGTGTTGTAAAGTTCTGAAAGGTCAAAGTTCTCGCCCACAAACAAGATGTCTAGCAAATGTTTCACTTCCTGTTGTTTTCACAACTTCCTACATCTGTAGTTATGACTGAGTGGAAGTGCTCCTAGAAATTCTTACCATCCGGGGGTGGTTTACTGGAAGAAATTTACTTTATATAGGAAATTTACTTTATATAGGAAATTCCAGTGTATTGGAAATTTATGGCCACACAATACTATCTGATAATAATCAGACTGCTATTTCAATGGCTGGAATTTCATATCAAAATTCATGGTGTGACTGGAAAACAATGTGCTTTTTCTGACCAGAAGGCTGGAAAAAGATCACTTTTTTCTGAAACTTGGGCTAGAATTTCAACTTCAACTCAGTGGACACCCTGATTTTGCATTTGCACCTTGAGTTATCAGTAGCAATTCATTACATTTTGTAATATTTTTACAGGATAAGTGTTCGACTAAAGTTGTTTTACAAACTGCGATGTAAAACAGAGATATTTTGCAAACTTTTAAATGTTAAGATAACGATACAAAAGAAGAGTAATGAACATTACTCCAATCAGTACAACAAAAAGAAAAGTAAGAAGTTGCTTAAGGCCTTTACCTTTCAGTGATGACTTGAAGTGAGTGAACGAGTTCGATGACTTTAATTGGGTGAATGATAAAGGTATAGTTCTTGAAGAAGAAAAATGAAAAAATTAAAGGGTTTTTCGTTATATCTCCAGCGGTATTTGAAAAGGTGCTTCATTTACTTCCACAGCTAGTTTTAAATTTGAGTCTGAAAACACAATTTATATGTTGGCTGAAACACTTTCAGTTACTTTGCAATATCTGGCAGCAAGTGATTCTCATCAAACGATAGCATTCAATTATAATTGAAGCTTATTATCAAAAGTTAGCGTTAGATACCATTAGCGCTGCTGAAATTGAAAATGATGATATGGGTTCAGTCTAAAATTGAGGTAACAAAATTTGATGAAATTACGTATCGGGGTTTGCAGAAACATTAGCACGACATAGCACAACAATTGAGGAGAGTAACGCGAATACAAAATGCCACGAGTTCTATTCTCGGTAATAATTCTATACAACTGGGTCAAGAGTAAATATAAATTCTATTTCAAGCGTCTCTGATGGCTTTTGTGATGAAAACCTTCCACTGCTTGAATGGACATTGCAAACACTTCTCCAGTATTGTCGGTCGTGTGTAGCATCAGCTTTTCAGGCGCCGATAGACACGATAGGCCTAGATTGACATGGTACGATCCAGCCTCAAAGGAATATCGTACTTTTCCAGGAGGTGCAGTACCATGCAAAATGAGTACATGAATAGCTAGCATCTTTTAGAATTTGTTATGTCACTTTACGTAAACATGTTATCGATTAAACGTTATGCACAATTTGATGTAAGGTTCAAGAATAGATTTACTGATGCTAGAAAGGTGCATTTGGCAAACTCCTTTGTTTGTTGCGCCTGTCTGGAAATTTTTGGAATAAAGCTTTTCTTGCGCGGGCTATTGTCTTCTTCCTGACATTTCTTGAATTCTAACCTCACTCTTTTTCTACTTTTTGTTAAAGAGAACAGAGCTGGATGGCTTACGATGCTTTCCGGCTAACATCATTTTCGTGTTCTCAGTTAGTTTGAATGATTCTTTCATTGGTGATTTCTGCAGCCAGTGTCGATAATTTGGGGTCACATGTATCTCAACGACGATAAAGTTCTTCAAGAAGCTCGCGTGGCTCATCTTTTGCCGCTTCTTAGTCTGTGTGCCAACAGTTATCCCAGAATTCGCGGCAATTAACTTAGCTTTCTTTTTGGGACTTCCTGAGATTACGCCGGTTTGCTTTGGCATAAGTAGGCTTAATATCCAAATCAGTTTCACTCACAGTTTTTATGCATGCTGCACCCATGTACTCTTGGTTTTATTACTAGGACTCCTTATATCCCAAAGGTTTTCATCAGATTTAACACATTCGATCCATATCTCATCTAGATTTATATTATAGTCAACTTTAGTCATTGCCAATTTAATAGAATACGTAGATGCGTAACCATTCGCTAATCTACCCTATATACATATACAATAAGTATTAGAAGTTAAGAATCAGCTTACAGTATATTTAAATTTGCGTAATGATCATACTTCTTTACACTCAGTTGAGAGACTTGTCCATACTGTGACACCTTTGTATGAAAAGCTCTTCTGCCCAAAAGTTAATTTTTCCTTTGGTACCCTTAAGTCTGTGTCTGTTTATCGGCAACCACGCTCGGATAATTGAGGATATCTTATAAACAAGTCATTCATGGATTGTAGTCCCAAGTCATGAAGGGATTTAAAAATCATCATGCTCGAATCACGAGCAACTAATTCTTTGATAGTTTTCCTGCAAGCTCGTGTACAAAAGGCTTACTGGTGGCTTCGAACCTGCTTTTCGTTGCGACTGCTGTTAATGGAAAGCCCCGGGAAAAACAAGTTATGCAGAATGGCAACTCTCCTAAAATAATTCAAGTGAAATTAAATAGAGCTCTCAAGAACTGAACAAAATGATAATAGAATTTCACATTTTGTGTAGCGCTTCACGTTGAAAACAACCCTTATTCAGGATGTCCGTTATCATCAAAACCTCATTACCATCATCAGCACATCTAATCAGCCTACAGTGGGAATTGTAAAGCATTGTATCTTCTTGAAAATCCAGTGTTTTTTAGCACTCCTGGCCAAGAAGAAGCATCATATCTACCCGATTGTCTTCAAAAATCAATTGGTCTCTCCAGAAATCGATCAAATATTGGTGATGGTGAGGCCCTATATTGTTTGCTCACTTTCATAGGAACCTACGTAGCTTACAAGAAAAACTTTAAACATATCCTTACATTTCCGAATCTTCGTCACTTTTGCTTTCAAGATGTCCCTTGCTACTGTTTCCACCATTTTGCATAAATAGAGGTGTAAAATTCATTTTCATAATTTACTCGTTGCAACCCTTCCCTATTTTCCCATAATAATTTTTATTTATAATTCCTGCCTTGCTTTTGATGACAAATGATATATGCTGAAGTTTATAATTTCTTTATGGCCATAGTACATGTACCAGCTAAAATGCCTTGTACTTGCTTTCTCCTCAAGGTTAGCAATTCTCACTCACATAAATCATTTCCGGACATCAAATGCAAGTCATAGATTAACATTTGGTTGTTTTGGTTTTTTCTGCGTAAAATATTTGAAATGTGAGTGCATGTTATGGTGGGGGCTCCTATGACCCTGTATCAATTCCCGCCATTGTTGGCATAATTGTTGTACGTTGTTGAAATGTATTGTGGAATCTTAGTTGTGTATTAGAATCTTTTCTTTTGTCTTCATATGAAATTTTCTTCACCTGGCTTCTCAATCCGATGTGGATTGAGTTTCATTTTCCAACAGCAGGCCAAGTTTTAGATAGATAATTTCGCTATCGCTCGAAAAGCTGGAAAATTCTTTAGCATACTGAAAGAGTTTCTTCGTCCAACACTCTTCAGAGTATGAGACGTCGGTTACGACCGAAAGGCCGACCAAGGCAAGTAGCCAGATGTGGATAGATTCTCGCGATGTAGTGAATTCTGCGTCCATTTGGTCGTATGGTTGGACAACGAGCAATTATTCACCTATGTTTGGTTGAAGAATCCAAGGGAAAAATGAACTCTCTTTGTTTGCATAATACTCGGTGTTGAGCCTTTATGTAGACAGATTCCAAATATTTTAAATGAAAAGACGATCTTACTTGTTAATTAATCCCCAAAATCTGAAAGTTATCATTTGGACGTATTTTGGCGCAATCTGAAGTCGTATTGAGATGCTGGTCGTTATCTGACGTGTAATGCTGAACCGTGTGTAGGATTAAAGATGTGCATCTAGTATGTTATAGAATTTTCCGGCTTTTTCGAGTAATAGTGAAATTTGGAAGTACCAATATCTAGATATTGTTAGCTACTTGCCAAATTGTCAAAAATATTTTTTTTAAATAATCTTTCCCAGACGTAGAAACACATGAACTCGATCTGTAGTTTGATTTGGGTGAAAAACCCGTTGGTGATGCCATTTCCCTTTTTTAAAATGGAACAGCATCACCTTTCCATACAACGGGGTACTGACCTGATAAAGACAATTTTTTATACCATGCCTGCAGTGTTTTGCTATACAAAACTATGCAAACTTTTGCATTTGAATCAATAGCTTATCACGACCATAGGCCTTGTTAAGGTTAAGTGGATTATATATATCAACAAAGTTAATCAAAGAGTCTGGGAATCGTCGTAGCCTATATTTAGTCTTAAACAGTAAAAGTCAATAGCTTACACGCATTGGTGGCCAAAGAATACTGTTCACTGAAATATCCACAAAAGATATTTGCCCTGTCTTCAAGCTTAGAGCTGACTAAATCAGTTTCAATGAAGGGTAGAACAGCAGTTAACTTTGTCTTAATTAGTTGACTGAGGTGGGAGGTAACTTGCATCAGTGGGGTAATTTGGGTCACTTGATTTTCATTAACTATCCCTAAATCTAAAGCAGCTAAAACAGGTATTGTGGACTGCATCAGTATATGAAGGCTTGAAGTGAATAATGCTGCAATCCATCAGCCATTGTTCCTGGATGCAAGATGGAAAGGCATGTTTCTGGTGAGGTATGTAAATTGTTGTCTTATCAAGGGGCTTTCTCAAAAAATGAGAAATCATTCAGAAATTACGTTCTGCTGGTTAGTTTCCACAGAAATACATCAAAATGTTTAAGCAATGCGTTGTGATGGTCAGTAGTACAGAGCAGCAAAGCAACAGATAGGCCATTGCATAGATACCGCAAAAGATTTAATTGAAATAACAAAAGTTACTCATTATAACGCGCAGAAGAATAATAGGATAAGTAAACTGGAGGATGATATAGCTTGCTGAATTTGTAGTGCATTTTGGAAAACACATACATAAACGGAAATATGGCTTGTATCTGAAATCTGTGATGATTATGTATGGACGAAATGTGTGCCTGTGGTTTCAGTGCTAGATGATGATTTGGACTGTTCCAACTGAAGGCTTTATATTCTGAGATATTCTAGTATTTTTGTAAATGTTTCTTATCAAAGCAGTTTAAACTGGCGTACTTGAAAATATCATTTTTGTTGTTATCTTTTCGCTCCGAGATGATTTACAGGCTTAGTTTTTGATATGACCCAAATTACCCCCAAATTACCCCCAACTAATATACCTCCTTATATTGTATAGCGAAGAGGGTAGAAACTAGGTGTTATAATATTAAGCATAGAAGATGGAGAATGAACGGCAGACTACCTAAGTACGTATTCATATGACGAGACCATCCCTTGTGCTACAGGAAAGAACTTTCTTGGTTCACGCTATGCATAATTTCATAGCTTTATGGTCTCAAATACAAAAGTCTTCCAAAAATGACCGAATTTACCCCCACCTCACTCAACCTATCTACTTACTGGTCTCAAAATTAGCTTTTTAGGCTTTTGTAGGATCTTGCAATCTCTACTCAAGAGATCTGAAATAGCCGTTATATGCCTTCTCAATTCTTTATATTATTCTTAAAATTTTTTCTTTTCCTCTATTTCCCTGCTTCATACTATTTTTGACATATTTGCCATATAGTCTATGTTCGCTACGAATAGCGTTCTTAAATCGAAGTTGATCCAAGGTGGATACTTTATGTCACATTGTACCTTAGAGTTTGTAATGTTTTAGTAGCTGCATCGATGCCTAGGCCGTTAGGCTCCTCATCCCAATCTTTATGGCTGGGGTTGGACTATAAGTGCTTTCTACTTCGCTTTGTGTATTTCCATACACGACGTATATACAGGGGATAGAGACAGAGTAACTTGGCGGTCCTGTGGATGACCTTGTACGGATGATGTTAGGATGGAGGAAATAATGAGTCCACAATTTTTTTCCTAATATAAATGTCAAATTTTTCATCATTCGCTTATCAAATTGTTTATCTTTAGCAAGGATGTAGCAGAATTTAGTATATCAGTGTGTCTGTGTCTCTAATGTCATTCCATAATTTCTCTATAGCCAGATTTTTACCTGGTGTTCTGGTCGAACTTTGATCCGCGTGCAGGGAATGGTTTTCTTATTTCCTATTGAAGTAAAATGGTTTTGTCCTCTTACCTTAAGTCTTAAGTATCTGCTTTTGGCCCAACTAGGTATGTCCTGGCTATGGGCAGCCCTGGATTGGCATCTTGTGAATTTTCTGGTTTTAATCTACGAGATGTTTGCTTATCATCTAATTTTGACATATTATTTGCTTTATGTGCATTAGCTACAACAGAATGAATTTCTAAATTATAATTCTTTCGTAGCATCTGATCAGAATATGCATCAAATATTCGAAATAGCTTTGCTCTGAAATGGAAGTAATAGTAGCATCTTGGTACGTGGAAACGTCCTTGTGCCTTTCTAAGTTTAGAACTGCTGGATTAATTTTCTTATAGGCAAATGATCATGGACTATTAAAAGAAGGAGCTGCATCCAATAGTGAAAATGTTAGAATATTGACCACACGACATGCAGTGAATGCAAACCAGATGGTTAATGCTTTGAATAAGAAAGAATTGGGTGCAAATACGCATGGTGCAACATATAGTAAGACATTTTCAGTAGCTTACATTTGAATGTTTAGTTGTATCTTTACCTGCCATATCCAAGTATCTATAAAGTTCTGTTAAACCTTTGGGGGGAGGGGGGCTTTTTATATTCACAGAATTCTAAAAGGAGCTAACGGAAGATGGAGCCTGAATGAACTTATGTAGAAAAGTCTATATGAAAAATTTAGAAGAATGTCATATATTTCTGTGGTAGTGTGCACATGAACATCTACCTGTCGTGAAAGTGATGTTTAGAAATCAATATATCAGTTTCATCTTGCCATTTGAGGGATAATCTGGAGAGGCTTGCAGGTTTTGTTGGAAAAATATGTGATATGTGTAGGGATTATCGAATAAGTAGTGGGAAGAAGAAGAGGCTGACTGGAAGCATGAAGAAGAGGCTAGGAAGAGAAGAGACTAGAACGGGGTCTTAAGAGAAATAGACTTAAATAGATCTTTAACAGTAATCGTCTTTTCGTAGAACTTCGAAGAGCAGTATTTTATGGTAAAAACTAGGTCATTTAGATTTGGTATCGTTACTCTTTTAGAAAGAAGTAAATTGCCTTTGTCTACCATGAATGCCACCACAACTTTGTTGAAGCAAGTCAGAAATCGAGGTAAGGCATTGGATTGTTATGAATAGGCATAAAGGTATCTGTGCACTTCATTTTTTCAGTTGGACAAAATTGTATTCATTTTGGTGTATGTTTGCGATGTTATAAGGTACCGCTGTCACTCAATTTTTTTCTACTCATTCTTCTTCGTGCTTTTATAGTTTTAAGTCATGGCGCAATTTTGTAATGTAGTCAATCTTATTTAGTACAGTAAATAATAGGGTGCTTTCACTATATCAAAGTAGCATCAGTATACCAATACCTAGATACAGCTTTATGAAAATCATAGGTCCCAGAGAGTTTAGGCCATCCTTGAATTTATTGTTTTTTTAGTTTTGACTCAGTACTTAGTTCATCATCATTTCTGCAGTGTTACACTTGTAGTGCCATCTTCCAATAAGTGTTGAAGCACATGTATACTAACTAGTACGTGTCTGCACGTATCAGTATACACATTTACACTGAATACACATTTTTTGTAAGAAAACCACTACTTTTGCCTGAACTTCAGTTTTCTTAACTTGTCTCGAATTTGAGGCTGAAATTTACTTAAGATTTTCTTAATTTTTACTGGCATAAACAGGCTAAAAGAAGTTACCACTATTTGCTGTGAGAAAGTTTGATCTTTGTTATCCGAGATTATCAAGAAAAAGCTCTAATCTTTCTAAAGGAGCTTGCAGAGAATGTGTTATAGTAAAAAGTTATGTAGGCCTACTATCTAACAAAGTATAGAGAATTTAATGCAAAATACCTTGGTACTAAGTAATTAACTAGAGATACATGTACAGATATTTACAATGTTTGCAATGTTTGAGTATCTTCCACGTTTTTTAATTCATGTCCAAGAATCCAACCTTAGCTACGAAAGGTCGGCGTATGTACAGTTACATTCTTCTCCCGTCCGTGCCCTGATTGCCCCTCAATGCCCTGATTGGCCTTTTGAAACTAGAGAGAGTATCTAGCTGTTTTACAGTGTTGGAAAGTATCTGCCATAACCTATACCCCAAAACGGCATTGTTTCTAAGCTCTTGAGAGCTGCGAACAAGGTCTCATTATGAGAACCAATTTTGATGGCACATTGGGAAGTCTCAATTACCTCTCATACAGTAGGCCAATATTACAGCGAATACCATTTCCATGAAGGGTATTACTTGATGCTAGGTGCAAGATTTGCACTTATTATGTCATATAGAAATACGTTGATATAGCAACGGTATTTGATGGCTATGAGGAAGTTCTTAGCATTAATGAAAACAATTCTATTCGTTGATATAGTTATCGTGAGGTCCAGAGGCAGGATTCAGTTGGAAACTATTTTGCAGTTATGAAAAGATCATTCTTTAGTGAATGTTAGAAATAAACGGCATTTCTTCGATTTCTTAAATGATAGGCGGAATCACGTTATATACTCAACATCTTGGGCTAATAGAGATGCTGATCTTATTGTAAAGATAACAGTCAGTTCTACAAGCGCAAAGCCATCTAGTGAAAACACACATTTACTGGTTCTTCTTCGTTTTCATAAGGACTTTGATGACTGTAGTTTGTATTTTCTTTCGGAGATCAAAGAAATTGGCAAATGGCAACTTATTCGGAAGAAAAGGAATGCATTAGGATTAGACACATCTTGTTATGATACAGCATTTCGAATGCTGCATCTAGCAAGGACTTTCCTTAACACAAATGAAACGAATGATAAAAATGCCTTGCTAATTCTCTGCAATGGAGATGCAAGAAAGGAACTGAGCTCACTAAGGTAATGAGTGCCGCATAATTTTAAAGTAGTTGGGTCGTCATAATCCTGAGGGCTGGGAATGTACAAGCAAATGTGGGAATCTATTTCCGATGACAGGACCCATGTCTCCGGGACCAGCAAAGCTGTTCGAAGTGATAGAATGTTCATGCAAAGCAAACTGCGAATGCTGCGTTGGAGCGTTTTTGCTTTTCAAATGGATGGGACTTTGTGAACAATTCAAACATTGCCTTTAAACACATTGATCAATGGGGCATGCATCTAACCCCAGAGGGATACCGTCTATTTGCAAGCAACTTAAATACTCACCTGATTAGTGGGTGATAAACACCCTAGAGGAGTGCAGGTTGGTGCTAGTATTTTAAATCCTAATTCCCCCGGTCGCATAACCAACAATGACTTTAATCTTAGGGCTAAATCGAAAAAGGGTTTATTGATGGCGTCCCTGAATGTTAATGGGCTAAGAAGTCACTTAGATGAAGTCAACTTTTTAGTAAAAAGTATGGGAATTGATATATTAGCATTAAATGAGACTAAGCTTGATCATTTAATCGAAAAGCAGTTAACTGAAATTACTGGATATAAACAGTTGCGCCTTGATAGATCAAGAAGTGGTGGGGGATTTCTATATATGTCAGAGATACTCTAAAGTTTCAAATCAGGAATGATATCCCTGATGAAAGTATTGAGCTACTCTGTATTGAAATTCAACCACTAAAATGCAAACCTTTTCTATTTGTTGCCTGGTATAGGCCCCCAAACGATCCGGTTTGCACCTTTCACAAATTTGAAAGAGTTCTTTCGTATCTCGATAAAGAGAATAATGAAATAATACTTATGGGTGATATAAACTGTGATCTATCTCAAGAATGTGGAAGAATTTCGTCAGATAGCAATGCAAAGCATCTAATTAATCTGTACCAGCTATTCAGTCTTAAACAGATAATTAAAGAACCAACTAGGGTGACACTAACAACATCAACACTTATTGACCACATCGCTACGACTTGTACGGACAACATCTTAGATTCTGGGGTACACAAAGTAGCACTGAGCGACCACTACATGGTCTTTTGCAAACGAAAACTGAACGGTGCGGTAGGTGGCGGCCATAGGATGATCATTACCAGAAATATGAAAAACTTTAATCAAGAGGCATTCTTAGCCGATGTAGCATGTATCTGCCGGGAGACAGTTGTAAATAATTTTGGCGATACTAATGATATGATTAGAGAATGGTCATCCGTATTTTCAGCCATTATTGAAAAGCATGCTCCTATGAGAGAAATGAGAATTTCGGATAAAAATTCTCCATGGATTACAAGGGAGCTTAAATCCTTGATGATATCAAGAGATAGGCTGAAAAAAGCTGCCGTAAAACACAAATCTCCAACCATGATGTGCAGCTATAAAGCAATTCGTAATAGGGTAAACGGCCTTAATATCAAGCTAAAAAACAGTATTTTGCGCACAAGATTAGTGAGTGTAAAGGTGCTATGAAAGAAACTTGGAAAGCAACTAACGCACTTCTCAATAAGCGCTACAAGTCAACTAACATCACATCCCTTACAGAAGGAGACATTCAAGTCCTTGAGAAAAAGGAGATCTCGAACACCATGAATGATTACTTTTGCACAATTGGTCAAGAGTTAGCTGATGAAATTGACCAATCTCCGAACCCCCTTTTAGTTGGTGACTATATGATAAATGAAGGTAATAAAACCATGAAATTTATAAAGATTTCCGAGCAACATATCAGGGATGCCATCGATAAAACAAAAACATCTAAGGATTTTGGAAACGACAATATCTCCAGTTACTTTCTCAAACTTGCCTTGCCTTATATCATCAAATCACTGGCGTGCATGTTTAACAGGTCCTTGGAGAATAGGGAGTTCCTTGCTCTTTGGAAAACTGCTAGAGTTATTCCTATTTTCAAAGAAGGAGATAAAAATGCCAAAGAAAATTATAGGCCAATATCGGTCCTTCCAGTCGTTTCAAGGCTCTTTGAAAGATTAGTATATAACCAACTATATCAACACTTAAATACAAATGATCTCTTAGCCCCAAGTCAATCTGGATTCAGAACACTTCATTCTACAGCCACTGCTCTTTTGAAATACACTGACGATTGGTACAATAGCTTAGATGCAGGAAAATATATAGGAGTTATATTCGTGGACCTGAAAAAAGCTTTTGATACAATTGATCACCAAATCCTTATTCAAAAGCTGGCTCATTACGGTATTCGATCTTCCGAACTAATTTGGTTCAAATCATACCTTTCTAATCGCTCCCAATTTACAAGAGTTAATGGAGTAGACTCCAAAGTTCAAAATATAGGAATAGGTGTCCCCCAAGGCTCATGTCTTGGTCCTTTATTATTTTTACTTTACATCAATGATCTTCCTAAAACCATTAACAACGCCAACGTCTACATGTATGCAGATGATACTAGCCTAAGTTATCAAAATCATAGTATGCGTCAGTTAAACAGGGTGTTAAATCAGGACCTCAAAGCTCTCCATAAATGGTTGAGAGGTAACAAACTTTCTCCGAATGTGGCAAAAACGCAGTCAATGGTAATTTCCACTAAACAGAAGCTTGCTGTCTTGAAAAGTCAAACTGAGCAATTAAATCTGCACCTACATGATAAAGATCTTGACGGTGTTCAATCCATTAAGTATCTTGGAGTCCATATTGACAATACTTCAGATTGAATAAAACATATTCAAGAAGTTTCAAAAAAGATTTCGCGATCTCTTGGGCTGATTAAGTATGCCAAAAGGTTTTTACCATTAGATTCACTTAAAAACCTTTACACTGGCTTGGTTGATCCACATTTTCGCTATTGTTGCGCAGTCTGGGGTGTCTGTGGCCTGCTGAAATCCAGCAACTACAAAAGCTTCAAAATCGTGCAGCCAGGATAATAACTGGCAGCAATTATGACGCTCGTAGCAAACCCTTGATCAAAGACCTAGGTTGGAAAACGATTGAGGACCTTATCCAATATGAATTGCAAATTATTGTCTATAAATCTAGAAATGGGCTTGCTCCTCAACATCTTTACAATATGTTTGTTGCCAACTCGTCTGATTCTTCGTATAATCTACGGAATACTGCGACAGACCTTTAGCTGCCAAAGAAAACTTCCTCTAATGGGCAGAAAGGTTTGTCCTACAATGGCGCGAAAATGTGGAACAGCCTACCAACAGAATCGAAGCTGGCACCTAGTCTTGCCTCCTTTAAAAAGTCTTTTGTGCATATGACATGAAGTGTACTACAAAGCACAGGCTTCTATTACTTATTTATTGCTTTTACCATTGTATAGTTAGCAACCTACTAACGTTATTTGTTTCTTTATTTTTATTATTTTACATAACTCTTCTTCAGATTTTCGGTATGCAGTTGTAATTAGGTTTTTAACTGATATTTTGTTCTTTTTCCTATTGTATTATGTATTTAAATGGAGGGCCTCTTGAAAAACAGCGGCAGCTGAAGAGCTAACCCTCCCTAAAGATTTTCATAATAATAATAATAATAATAATTTATTTTTTAAACTTCATCACATATCATATTTAAATCTACAAATACAAATCTCACTAACAGGTAATCTGTATTTGGCTGGCTTAAAATGCTACAATAATAGGTAATAGAAAAAAAAAATGAATTGGAAAATTGGAAAAACAAACAAAAAAAAAACAAAAAGAAAAAAACAACGAAAATTTAATAGGTAAGGAGCTCCGGATCACACCATGGTTTGTTTCTCATGCAAAAGATGTAGTATGTTGTGCGTATGACTATGGTTGACAACTTAGAAATGATAAAGTTGAGATGGTGAGTGTCGATACCACTGTCATTACACATTTTAAGAAACGAATTTGATGAAGTACCAAATATCCCAAGGCAGCTAATGCAGAGGTTTACGAATTTTATTTCCTTATAATCAGTGGCAAGATCAGATAGAAGGGGACGATATTTGAGTTCTTTTCGATGAGCATTATTGTTTAAATTAGTTTCGAAGCCCACACTTCATTCTATGACGTATAGGATGTTGTCAGCTGTACACAGAAGGATATCAGGGCGAAGACTATTGCCAGTAACGTTGCAGGGAGAAAGGTAGCCAGGGAGGTCGACATATAGTTTTGCATGTTGTATGGACTGAAGCGTTTCAGCGAGAAATTTTAAAGCAGAGTTATGTCTCCATGTGAAACGCCCTTCAGTTAGATACGTGTTGCAACCAGCAACAATATGAAGGAGTGAATCAGGCTGAAGGCAAAAAGAACAATCAGACGTAGCTGAAAGGTTCCATAGAGAGAGGTTCTTTCTAGTAGCCAGCGTGTTGTTTAGATACTTGATGGTAAAATTGAAGATATTTGGTGGTAGTTTGCTTTGGGCCTTAGACCACAGCGAAGTCAGCTTTTGTAGAGAGTGCTCAAGGAGGAATGATATAATGAATCCCTGTGACTTTAACTGAGTCTGAAGTCTATTGGTGTGTTCAGCACGAATGGATTTCAAAACCTGTTTTGTGTTTGAGTAAATATCGTATTGAATATTTGCCCCTGAGTTAGTATTTCTCCATAATTTGGTTATTGTTTCATCACAGGATGACTTCAAAGAAGATCGTAGTGTTGTCTGACATTGTAGAAATTTTATAGAGGGTAACTGGAAAGCTTGTCCAAAATAATTACGTGAAGGAATAATAGAACTTAATGTTGCAGAAATTGGAAGATCAAGCCATTGGCGAACATACTTTGTTACAATGTTATCAAGGTTTTCACATATCCATGTTTTACCTAAATCTGTTACTGTTAAATGCCAAGAAAGTTTTGAAAGAACATACCGATCATATAAAAGTAACCTGTTTCTGGGATGAATATTTAATGAGTCAATAGTTTTAAGCATTGTTTGAAGACTTGATTTAACAAGTTCTTTATGGTCCTTGTTGTCCATATCAAAGTTGAAGTATCTTCCTAGGTATTTGAAGGATTCACCTTGTTTTACAGGAGGAATGAGTTCAGAATTGATCAAGAGCTTAGGTTGAAATTGAAGTGAGCTAGTGGAAAACTTCTTAATCCCAAAGGTAGTACATTTGTCCACACGAATTACCATACCGGCCCACTGACACCATCTCGAGAAACAATTTAGTAATAATTGATTTTCTCTTTCATTAGTAGTAATTACAGCCGCATCATCTGCAAATTGAAACCAATGAACCGGATGAAATAAGCGGTCATTTTCATCATGAGGAGAGAAACCGAACTGATTATACTTTTCCTGTTTAATGAATTGAATGAAGGTATTAAAGCACAAATTAAATATGAGGGGGCTAAGACAATCGCCTTGAAGCACACCACGGTTAAAGGGAATAGCTGGAGTGGAAAAACTATCTGAAATAATATGCGAATGGAAGTCAGTGTAAAGATTGGCAATAAGAAGTTGCAGCGATTCAGGGATGTGATGGTATTCAAGGACACTCTTGATAAGATTGTGATGGACCTCTCCAAAAGCATTTTTGAGGTCAAGCAAAGTAACTATTATTGAGCGCTGCTTTAACCGTGCTTTATTGATTACAAAGGCCATCATGGATGTATGTTCCACCACGCCAGAGACCCCATGAGTAAATCCTTTTTGTATTTTCTGTTCTATTAGGCCGTTTTGCGTGAGGAAAGAGTAAATGGAATCACGTAAGCAAGAAGTAAATATCTTCAAAGGGACAGTTTCTAAAGTGATGGGTCTAAAGTTTGCAGGATCATCACTGTTGCCTTTCTTGTGGACTAAAATTGTGCAAGCCTTTTTCCATTCGTGTGGAATATTTCCTGACGTCCAAATGATGCGGAAGATTCTCGTGATCACAGTGCGCAGAAAAGGGCACCGTTTAAAGCAGATGATTGAAATCTGATCTAGGGGGCAGGGACTACCGGATGCTTTCATTCTACGAATGACCCTCGTGACCTTTTCATAAGACGGGGGTTCACAAGAAAAAGTAACAGTGGGCTGTGGTAGTGAAGGAAACCAGCTAGGGATTGGAAATTGTCGATTAGGTGAAACAGAAGAGAAGAGCTTATGAAAGTAGTCTGTACATACTTTACGAGAAAAGGATGGTAAGATCTTGAGTGGCCTTTCAACACTCCGTTTTACAAAGCCCCAGAAATTTCTAGAAATGAACTTGTCATGATCGCCATGCGAGATGGAAGAAATAGTATTGGAGGAATCAGATTTCTGGTTTAGCTTAGATCTCAACAGACGAGCGACATATCGTATTTCAGTAGGCGGAGCAGCTACACATTTAAGGCGTTTTAAAGCTTTCTTTAGTGAACGGGGGGAATACTCCCTGTATTTTAAGACAGCTCCTTGTCAACATTGGCTCTAACTGTTCCGTAGTTCTCATTAAAATAGTTGTAAATAGAATTGTTCAATAACCTAAGTATTGCGTCGACATCTGTATTGTCCAAATTAAAATCAATATTTACGAAGGTTGATTTAAAGAAGTCATTTGCCATTGCCCATTGATCACTCGTCTTCGGTAAATAAACACCAGGTTTTGTGTCAGCAGTGTCTTGATAGTCGAATGGAATACAATCCACGTGATCGCTAGCCAGATTTTCATCCAATGAGCTGTTGGTATCAAAATTTGAATTTTCGGGTTCTAACTGATCACCGGTTAGGCCCTCGATATTCCTGCAACGCCTTTGATGCATTTTGAGACCCTTAACCCCTTTGCAATTCGTTCCGCAGCAACACTTAATAGTTTCCACAATACTTGCAGGATCTTTAACTTCCGTCATTGTGGTATTGATCGCGGAATTAGGACCAGGGTTGATAGGCATCCGTTTCTTGCACCTCCATTGGTGACGGCCAAGAGCTTTAAAGTCCTTACCACAATAGGAGCAAACCACATAAAACAACAAAAACCATAATAAACGTAGACGAAACATGTTTCCTCACATCCAAATTAATTGAAATGTGTGATTGTTGAACAACATAAATCCTATCTAAGCCAAGTGAAAGCATGTAAACTATCACATGTGCAATCAACTCGAGGTGCACATGTTGAAAGAATAACCTACAATATCTTAACGCATGCATGAGCTCAAATTCGGTCTACATCTATGTTGATCTTGAAGATGATTACTAAATAACGGACAGAAGTAAGTAACGACATCAGGGTTTAGCAACAGTTATGATACGAAAATACAAGCAAAGGACTGGATCGAACACCAAGTTGTGACCCACGACATCGTACGATGAGTATTCTACGACTGAGTTATCGGGTTCTCCTTTCAAATTATTGTATAATTTCACAAGAATTCTTCTTGGTACAGGGTACGCGGGTAAGCCCCACACCATGTTCCAAAGGTTGTTTCTCAATTCAAATCAATTATGTAGGCTCTAGGCTCCGATACTCCAATCCAAAAGCATATATATATATACATAAATGCATAATAAACAGAAACTCTAAGACCGATAAATGTGTAGAAATATGAAATATAAGTGCAATAGACTATTTCGCTTGATTCTCTATAGGCTCTTAGACTCCAATCTCCTAGGCTCAAAATCCCTAAATAAAACATAAAAAAGTATGTATAAATCGTTCATTACAAGTGTCAATCAAACTATACACAGAGATGGGCTATTAGTAATCGGGGGGTTCACTTTATTCTACAAGATTCTTGACACAAATCATTGCTAGAGGGAAAGTCATTTGCTTGCACTTCCCCTCTGTTCGCCCATTTGCTCTAGCGAGCAATGCAGCTTCGTCGCAGTGTGCACTGGATCTGCTCAAATTTCACTACTTCCTAACAAATATTGTCTTTGCCTACTTTCTCAACAACTATATCCAGCCGATGGGGCTGCGATGACGCCCTAGTAGGAACATCCTGGTATCAAATTTGCACCCTTGTTTTCTCTATTCCCTACCAGGTATTGATGCACTATGCTAACTCTTAGATATCATGCTCAGGACAACATATTAATGGGCAAAAATATATTTTGTAAGTTAGTGCATTACTTGCCTTATTGGTGACTGACTGCTGCTGTGGAGAGTACCTTGGGAGCATTTTTATCATAGCGAAGGAGAATATATGTCATTTTCTTTTGAAGGTTTAGGATATAGTTGTTTTAGGCAGAAAATTATTGTTTGTTAAATTTAAGGCAGTATTGAGTTTTATGGAACCTTTTTGAAAACCGCCTGACATTGATCAATGCTATGAAGAGAATATGCAAAATTGAATTTTTCTTATAGCCACGCATATCTGAATAGTCAAAAATTTAGCTAATCTTGAATAACTACGATCAATTCTGGAATGAGCATTGTCAGTTATCTAAGAAAAGGGACTATCCTTCGACACGCATTCAAGACAATTGTTGACCAGATGACTTTATGGAAATTTTTCAATATGATATATGATCTTTGAGACGTGCATTAGTTTTATTACAAGAAAACTTTCATTTATGATGCATTCAGTTTCTTTGGGGTTTTGGCTCAATTTGTGCTTTTTCAGAGATACAGTGAAGAAAAATTACTCATAGAACTACAGTGATAGAATGGATTGATTGATATAATTGATTATGAGATTCAATAACATAATGCATTATGCTTTTTGACAATTGGCAGAAAGCTCATAATGGTCTTTGATATCTTCAAACTAGATAGTAGGCTATAAGACATGGAGATTTTGATCCACATTTGTCTTTTTTCTGATAAATTTATTATTCCTTTATTCCAGAATAGCTTGGATTTGCATTTGCTTTTTGTGGCAAAAGTAATCGTAGTCAGTTTTGTTGTAGTGAGAGTTACCGCAGTTAGTCAAAGTGGAAAACCAATTCCTGTCCTAAACATGTCTACTGCATCTGAAAAAGTCTCCCATACAACGACAACATCATTGATCGCTGCTTTGGTGTTTGGAGTTGTCTTTCTTATTGCTGTTGCGGTACAAATTGGAAAGCCTTGGTGGGAATCAATGCTAACGAATAGAGATGGTTATAGTAGGATCACCTTCCTTATGAATGGAAAGTAACTTTGTAAGTAATAAAAGGAATATGCATCTATCCATTCATACTTACATATATCCATACATACATACAAACACACATACATTCATACATACATACATATATAGATGTAGAAGTATATACATATATGCAGTACTTATTTATTTCCTATTTGCTTCCTCTGTTTTCGTGTAAATTGGCTTTTTCTAATGTAGTTTAATCTACAATGAATATGTCTCTCCCTGTGCTTCTCATTCCAGAGTTTTTGCGTTATATGTTCCCATAACATTGCTGTTTCATGAAAGGGCTTTCATACCACTTAAGTCTGATCAGACACCGTTGTCTTTTGCTACGATAAGATTACATACCTTTTGTCACCTGATGCAAATAGGGTTTCATGTAGGTTTTATTGACACCATATAGTTTCATACGGTTTTTATTTGATGCGAATAGGGTTTCATTCCGGTTTTATTTGACACAAGAGTAGCTTCAACCATTGTTACATGAGGGTAATAAAATATCAAGCCATGTTTAGTTGACAAGATGTGTTTTCATTCTCGTGTTGTTTTACGGACGTAGATAGACATTGCTTTATACCGTTTTCATTTGAACGAAGCGGGGTTTCTTATATTCTATTCTCATAAGAACGATTTTGTGCGGTTTTGGGACTGAAAAGTAAACTGTTTACATGCTACTGGGACGATAGCCAACTGTCTTTTGGCCTTTGTCTTTTGGCCTTGTCCAAAGGGGAACTGAATCATTCCATCTGCTCGCCAAATCAAACAAACAAAAAAAGAGTTGCAATGCGAATGTCGATATTATTAGTTCAACTTGGAGTCTAATCAACCAAGAGGCAACAGAGGGAAATTTTGCAATAGCCAATCGAAAGGAATTTTCAACAGCCAGTCAGAAGCTGGAGCGATGAGATCACTTTGTTTAAATATTGCCGAACCCCTGCCAGCAATGGGCGAAACTTAGTTGCATAAAAATGACTGTCATCAATACACAATTGCTTGAAATTCTCTCAGTTTTTTGGTAGCATTTTTCTGAGAGAATATGCTATGAATTCATCACGGTCCTATGCAATAGCTTCACGGGACTTTCCTACTGCGACGTTTCAACCTCATCCTTCCTCGATGTTATTTCAAATTTGGGAAAAATATCACAGATTAGCAGTATACACTTACATTCGAGAAGAATTGCACCACCCTGCATAAAATGGCTACTAACAACGGCCAAGGGCCTAGTCTAGAAAAGTTATACAACAAAAGTTTCGCGCTGTAAGGGCTTCTGCTATCCTTCCGTCTTTTTAAGTTGTGAAATAGCTTTATTGGTAAATTTGCATAGTTTGATATTAAGCATTACTGAAAATACCAAATTTAGTGCCTATGGTCTTATAGAAATAAGAAAATGGACGCTTATCAAAATTGAATGACCATGGACATTACTGCTCATCATTCATCGGAAACTTTCTCGCGACCTAAAATCATATTACTCTGACCCGAGTGAATCAGTTCAGGACACATTTGTCAACTATCAAGAAGCCTCTTCAACTCTATCTCTAAGAGCACTGAAACTCCACACTCTTTCTTCAGGAATGATGGTTTCTACAATTTTTTTGTTATGCTACTACAATCAATAAATGCGCCACCATTTAACGGCACCCCATCAGTACAATTCCTAATATTTCTGTTAAAATATGTCTGTTGTACTATAAGGTTAGTTTCACTTCAAAGCTGAGGAAAGGATGGCTATTTCTTGACCATTAAATATGGTGGATGAGCGACATGAACCGCCATAATGGTGTTTTTAAAATTGTCAAGGCAATGTGATATCCGTTGCCCTTTGCGATATTCGTTAGCGAAATATATAGCCAGATGCGGTTCACCTTTCGGTCGCTATCCGTGTGCCCAGAGGCGGAAAAAGTGAAAATCACATATTTCTACATCTGGAGGTGCCCACTGCTCCTGAATGCACGATAAACTGAGCTGCAGTACGCTTTTTGAATTATTGAATTATTTATATTTCATGTGAGAATGGTTTGAATGCGCCCACTTTCGTTTCTCTTGCGAATTGGAGGTATTCGAAAGCTCAGTGGAATTGATGATATGGAGAAATATTATATAACTAAGATATGCTAGTAGGTAAGCTATTGAAGTTAAGTAAAAAGTACTTTTTGCTTTTGGCAGATACTTATAAATACTACATAAAAAAATTTTTATTTGACCGGAGTATCTATTTACTTAGCGCTAGTAAATATCTATTAAATATTGGCCTATGCTTGACTTTCTTACCACATAGCCCTGCATGTAGACTGGTAAAAACAAGCGGGTTTAGGGGCACCAGCAATGCGAATTGGCGCAGCTTCATTCGTTCTGTCACTTACTGAGTAGATGGTAGACGTGAAAGTAAGAGCATTCACTCAGAAGGTATGCCTTAAGGTATCAATCCGATTGAGAGCTATGGTACATTCTGCATTGAATAAGCTTTTGGTAAATTCCAAGTCCAAAAGCATTAGCTTGATATGAATTTCAATAGGGTTTAGCTGGTAATATCAGTCTTTGGATTGTTTGGTGACCACTACAGTAAAATTTCCAAGCAGAATTATGGTAGAAAAGTTGAAGTAGGTTACAGGTCAATGGTATTAAACTTGTGAAGCACTGTTGTAAAGGACAAATATGAGGAAGAGCAATAGAGAGCCATCATTAAATACTTATCTTGACAACAAGGTGACCGGGAACACCATGGTGAAGTTTCAATAGAGCCATGTGGCCCAAACAGCTACATACACTACATTTCATGTTGTGTTCATGTCTACACACTTTTATACAAAAATAGTCCATAAGAATATTAATACTCAACATCGCTGACATTTAAGAATAGTTTAGCGTCGCGACGTTTCATACTCTGACGAGTGTCGGACGACAAAAGCTTTTCAGTATGCCTAATACATGGTGCCGCTTTTTCGTGCTGTAATGAAGTTCTGTAGTACAAACAGTCTTTTCAAACATGTTTACTCAGAGAGATTTCGTTATATCCGTGCTTGACGATTGCTATGTGACCTTGCAATCTCATAATGATGTAGAATTTTCTGATTATGGTGATTGGCAGCTGAACGAAATTGTTGATGACGTCATCCCTGGGAGTTCTAGGACGGAAGATGTCCCAGTACAATCAGCTTTACACCCAGTACAATCAATTAGACGAAAAAATTTTTTGATAGGCTTCACAAGATAATGACAACACAGACGACAGCGAAGCTTTTGACTCCGTTCGTATCTTAATTTAAGGCCACTTGTCAAAAAGCAAGGAGCTTGAAAAAGCCTGTAGAATCGAAGGCCGTGTATTCAAGCGGTAATGCTGCTTTGAACACGGATCAGCATGGTTGTGACAAGCAATATGCATAGAGAAAAGGAGGTTCCAAAGACACTAGTTGCTGTGAATAGGCCCTGCCAAAATACAGAGAGTTTGCCACGTTGATAAACATTCGGGGGTTCGAAATGGCGCTTATAAAATGTTTTCCATCGTTGTTGAAGTTACCACTGATGGCGTGTCGCTCCCAACCAGTATATAAAGGAAGCTTGTATCACCAGAGTGACACCAAGGTTTCAGTTTGCTCAGAAGATTTTGAGGCAAGAGTTATGGAGCCAACGTGTTTATTGCAAGTTGTCATTGCTAAATTAACAGATACTTATTGAAAGGAGCAAGAGGTCTACAATTGCAGCAAAGTATTTTATCTTCTGTTCTTCAAGAGTTTCATCCTATTACTTTTTGGATTTTGACAACCCCCACTTATTACTACCCCCTCGTATATCAGATATTTCTCTGATTTCCACACTTTCCCCCACTTATTCTTACCCCCCCTATCTATCAGGAACTTCAGAGTAACCAATATTACCTTCTGAAAGTAAAAGACTTCTGTGGATATGAATTTCATTGGTTCAGTACGAATAAAGATATTTTGTAACGGAACTTTCGTGATGATTGCCACTTTTAGTTTTCTGACCGGCTTCACAAGCTTCAGAATAGTTTAGAACATAACTATGCCTGCCATACCAATCACATCTTTGTTTTAGTGAGCTATTAACCTTGTCAGTTCCGTAGTGTGCAATATTGTGATTTTGCGAACAACTAATTCACGCAGTGACTATGGAAGTATGGACCGTCCGGATTTCGTAGGCAGTCTCTTTTTGAGGCAGAGTTTCTTTGCACCCTTCTGAAACATTGCATGAAGAATTTTTAGTGGTTTTCATGGAGATATTTCATTGCATATCGGATTAAGGGATCAGAGCTTTGTTCTTCTTTTAATTGTGTGGGAAAGTTATCCTTGTTTAGCACGGATATATTCGATGGTGTTACCATACTCTTCTTGTTTTGAAAGCTATCGTCCTCTCTTTCTTTGTGAAGTTTGTTTTTCACGAAGACGGTCTTTAGGGATTATGATCGAAACATAAAGTAATTTAGTACCAGCTGCCGGTTTTGTCAGTAGCAGATCATTTTGTGTGTTTTTGCAAGGACGTTATAAGTATGCGACGTTGCGCTGGCAATCGTTCTCGTGGGAACATGGTCTTAATTTTTCCCTTGAAATCAGTATTAAGTAAGAAGACCTTAACTGGCAGATGGTGCTAAATCATTGTTTTTTATTTTAGTTTTCTTTTCTTCTAGCCTAGAGTAGAGCTGCTTGTGGGTGAATGGCCTACTGGACGTTTGTTACACAATGGACATTCATTTGTTTTAACCTACGGGATGTAATCTTATGCTTTGTTGATATATTTACTATCTAGTTATCTTCCCGATGAATATTTATTTTTCTTCACTGAAAATGTTTTGAATAAATTGACATTTTTGTCGTTTAATTTTGTCACTTTCCTGTGTGTAAGATGAGTGCACGATATTCATGATATAGCTTGTTGTTAGGATCTGCAGACTTCAGTATCTTGTAAAATTTTAAGACGCACAGCATATTCTATGACTTTTCGTATGAAGACGTGCGTAATTCCGAAATTGAAATATCCCCTTAAAACCTAATGCCTAATTAGATAGCTATTTAGGCATTAGGTTCTGTGGGCCTGATTATATGGAAGCGGGCTGGCCGGGTAGACGGGCTGGCTCGTTTGCCGACAGAAAATAGGTTGGTAGTACATATAGAGAACCCACTTGGCACTCAGGCCAGCAAATCTTACTGCACCTTCTTACAACAGTTCTCTTCGTGGCATATGTTGCGTATATGTCAAGCCCAAGAAATTATGACTGATTAGAATAGATTTTGCTTAAAATCCTTCCTAACCCATCGCACTGCATAGAAATTGTCATTAAACTTAGTCGGCATGTCATTATCAATTCGTCAATCATTTCATGAGTCATTTAAACTTAGCCAATGTTGACACCAAATTCTCTTCAGAGGTTTTCGCAGCATCAGCAGTAGGCTATCATTGCATTGCCAGCTATTTTGATTCATATCCATGGCGACGAAAAGAAACTACGCATATGGTAATATTTCATTTCATTTCAACAGATTTCATTTAAGGTGGGTAATGTAGAATATTCATTCCCTAGAAGCAAATGTTTTGGTATAGTAGGCATTGATCGTTTCGAACCCATCAAAATATAACAACTGGCGACGAGGATATTTGCTATACCCTAGTTTTGGCTGTGCTTCAGCAGTTTTGTCATCATGGCGAGCTACCTCGGTACTATTGAGAACTATGGTGATAAGTAGGACTACCATCGTTATTTAGACCGTCTGGAACATTATTGGGTCAACGGTATATGGGCTTCTGAAGAATTTGTTGATGCCTTAAAATTGTGTTTGAAAAGCTAGTCGACAGGACGTACACCGAACTATCACAAATTTGTTCGCCTAGGTCCGTAGTAATTGCGGGACAATATCACTTTTACAAGTTAGGACCAACAAGAGAGCGAATCCGTATTAGATTTTGTTGCCATGTTGAAGGAATTGGCAAGTACATGTGAATTTGCTGATTGTTTGAGTAAGGCTTTACACGATCATTCTGTTTGTGGAGTGAGAAGTGATAACTGTAGGCGATGTCTGTTGAAGGTGTCAGCTTTTTTTTGTCTATAGATATAAGAATTTACAGACTAACAATCTACTTTACCACACTACGAAGACGATACCAAGGGGGTGTAAAGTATCAAGACTATCCTTTGGCCTTTAAAGTACTCCTCTGGTCGAGAAACTAAGTTCCACAGTTTGTGAGACCGAGCAATTACTTTTTTGGACTTTAAACTAGAGGGGTATCTCTGCAAGAATGTAAATACAACAATTAGACGAGAATAGATTAACAAAAGAGGAGAAATGCAAGGTTAGGTTACCGAGTCATTCAAAGCGTTTGGAAGTGTAGATATATTCCAGTGCTGCTCTGAGAATTTTGCTATTGAATCGAGAAATAGCTGTTTATGGCCGTAAAGGATGATTTTTAGCAGCTCTTCATTTCAGACTCGTATTATACCAGGTAACAATATAACATTTGCACTGCTAAGGTGATCACGTCTAAATGCATCATAAGCATTGGAGAGCAAGAAGTAATTTTCTATTTTCTGAACATTGTCGTCTATTGCGTTCAGGGGGTTCAAAGTTTCTCAAAAATTATGCTTAAACTTATGAAAATTCAGCTGACTTAGCCCAACACGTAGCTTGGTCCAAAATCTATTAGTATAGATAAGCTTTTAGGGTCATGAATACTGTAAGCAGACTTTGCAGATGGATAGTCGACAGTAGTTTTCCCTTGAATATATTTACAGAGCTGGACAGTCTAATTATTTTTTATTATTTATTTAGCAATATTTACACACAATATAACTTTCAGCATTCAAATCAAAATAAACAACCTAGTCACAATATTTGTTTAAAGAAAAAAATAGATAAATAAGTAAATAAACTGCTGTTCTACCATGGGGTCGTGTTTGGGATTTGAAAGTTATTCTCTAAAACCTGTTCTAAAACGAGCGATTGATTCTTTTTCTTGAATATTGTTAGGGATATCATTCGTTTTCGACACCAGAGAAGTAGAAACTTGCTTTGCATATTCTAATCTAACTTTGGAAATTTGCAGATCTCCACTGTTTCTGGTCCTATAATCTGAAATCATGGATATTTCAGTGAACTTATGGCGAAGATTTTCGGGACAGAGGTCATGCAAGATCCTATATGTCATGACTCATTTCTCAAAGGAGATCAATGACTTAACAGTGACCCATTGGCAAGTCCATCCGTCCTTATATCTGGCATTCTCTATTAGCTCCTTTGCCCTTGTCTGTATTCGTTGAAGTTGGGATAGTTTGGTGTTGGAAAGAGCACTCCAGACAATGCTGCCATAGCGAAGATGGCTTTCAAAGAGAGCTTTGTAAACTTGATCAAGTTCCCTTTGCGGAGGGATGTTTTTCAGCTTTCTTAGGGAGCTCAAGTCTCGTGTCAGCTTGTTTTTGATAGTTTTGTACTGCTCTTTCCAATTAAGACTTTCGTCGATGTTGATCCCTAAGTATTTTGTTTTGTCAACCCTTTTGATAACTTCATTATTGAGGATAAGATCTGACAAATCAGTATTTACTTTGTTTAGTTGTCGCCTATGGCCTATAACCATATATTCACATTTGCTGGTATTCAAACTAAGTTTTGTTGATCCTCATCCAATTCGATATATTTTCCAGCCCGTATTTCAGATCTGTTAGAAGTTTATTCAGGTTTTCTGACGCAATATTCACACATGTATCATCAGCATACATATTTGGGACATTGCTTTTTAGACAATCCTCACAATAATTAATGCATAATATAAATAGTAAAGGTCCCAAACACCAACCCTGTGAAATACCATACCTAATACTGCTTTTACTGGAAGTGGAACCGTCAGAATAACAGAACTGCCCCCTATTGGCCAGATAAGAAGTGAACCAGCTGTGGGAGGTACCCTCAGCTCCATACTATCGCAACTTCGACGATAGGATTTTATGGTCAACTGTATCGAATGCTTTTTTGAAATCAAGAAATATAGTCATGTTTATTTTCCCCTCGTCAGAGTTCTTGAACCATGGGTCTATAACATTCAGGAGATATGTGATTGTGCTGTGCAGTTTTTGAAACGCAAACTGGTTCAAACAAGTCCTGTTTTGTCCCTTTAGAAACTCCATTCTAAATTTCTCGATACAGCAGATAACACAGATATGGGTCAGTAATTGTTTACATCTGTTTTCGAGCCCGCCTTATGGATAGGTGTTACTCTGGCTAATTTCCAGACTTGGGGGAATATACCCCTTTCTAAAGATGCATTGTATATCAGTGTTAGTGGCTTCGACACTACGTTTATGGCATCTTTCAGTATTTTGACGGGGATCCTGTCGGCACCAGGAGCCTTAGAGTTATCCAGAGCCTGTATAGCACGTTATATATACCCTACACTTACTGTTTGTAGTTCAAATTTGGCTCCACTAGCTTTATTTCCAAGGTATTAAAAAGGGTCATCGGAAGGCCGACTTTTTGTTTTCCCCGCTAGCGTAGGTCCAACTGTTGTAAAATGTTTGTTAAAAGCTTCTGAAATTTGTGGAGACGATTTTAGTTCTATGCCTTCAAAGAAGATGCTTTGAGTTACAGTGTTATTTAAGTTATTATGTAAAACCTTATTTATTGTTTTCCACATACCTTTCGGATTGTTTTGGGTTTCATCAATAAGGTTATGGTAATATTCCTGTACCCTGGCACGAAGTTCTGAAGTAACTTTGTTCCGCAGTTTCTTATAACCTGACCAATAGGAAACATCATTCTCGGATCTCTTTTTAGCTAAATCACGTTCCTTCACCAGGCTTTTTATTTCGGCAGTCATCCAACGAGCGTGATGGCTAGTTATTTTTCTACGTTTTAGCGGGGCATGCACCTCTAGAAGAGAGGAGATAATACTAAAGGTCGAGGCCATGAGATCAGGGTCATAATTAGTTGGGGCAAGAGTCTCGTCCCAGTCAATGGCTGACAACTCATCCAGGAATAGCTGCTTATCATAGTTTCTAAGACTACGTGCTTCGACTAGTTTTACTTACTTATCTAAAAGTCTCTTTGCATTTATTTTCCTGACTGCAATGACAAGGTAGTCATCGACCATTCCTAATTTTAGCACGTTCGCTCTCAGAATGTAATTTGGGCGATTTATGGCAAAATGATCTATCAAAGTCTGGGAACTATGTTGAACGCCAACTTTCTCTAGCGTAGCTACACTAGTATAATCATGTATTTGCTGTTCAAATTGGAACTCTGAATAAATTGAATTTATGTTTTTGGTGTACCAATCCTTGCAATTTTTTAGGTCACAGTTAGTGTCACCAATTAAGATAATCTCTTTACCTTCTGCATCTACAGCAGATAGTAAGTTCCTTAATGCCTCAAAACTCCCCTTGTCATCGACAGGGGTTGGGGGCCTGTACCAACAAATAACTGTAAGATTTCTGGCATGATAGGGAGTGATCTCTACAGTTACGGTCCCTAACAGTGGATCATCAATATCATATCTACGATTATGGCTAATGCTCGATTGTACATAGATAGCTACACCACCGCCGTTGACATCCCTATCTTTGCGGTGAATGTCAAAGTCTTCCAGTTCTACCTCTGGATCTGTAAAATCTTTACTTAGCCTAGTTTGATTTAAACCTAGAATGTGAAATTTATGTTCGTTTATCATATGCTCAATTCCACAATGGTGCTTCCGTAATGATACAATATTAAGCGTGTTCGTTTATCGTATGCTCAATTCCACATTGGTGCTTCCGTAATGATACAATATTAAGCGATGCGATTCGTAAACCTCTGTTCGACTGTTTTCTTAAATTACGTTGCGACTCATTTAAATCTTTCTTTGAATTTAAAGTATATGTTTATAACAGGGCCCTTATTGATAACAGCACCTATGTTGCTGAAAAGGCAACCCTGTATAAATAACTATATATTATTATTATTATTATTATTATTATTATTATTATTAACCTATGTAACCCTACCAACACTCTATATATTTTTTGATATTTCGTGCAAATCGTTTTGCTCCTCCTTGGTTAATATGTAAACCATCATCACAGATATTACCATATAAACTGTTTTCATTATCTATGAAGTCTATATCCTGTGGCATGAGTTCTTCTTTTAAAATCTTATTTGTTTGAAATACTTTAACGTTCATACCGTTTGCTGTAGCATTACCCTTCCTTCTGAAAATAGGGGAGTATGCAAGTTGGGCTTTGGGATTCTTTTGCTTAAATTTCTTGAAGGTTTTAACCACCTTTTCTGCAACTCCTTCTGGAATCTCATCACGCAGATTATTGGTGCCCCAATGCATAATTATTGCATCTGCTTCACAATCTACATGATTAGCTGTCTCTTCCACTTTCATTCCAGATTTTCAATTCAAAACAACTTCATGATGATTGTTTGACATTTTATCTGCATCCATTCTATTCAGTTGTGAGTCACGAATCATACAAATTCGGATAGGTTTTCGCGATGTTTCACTGGAAACCATTTTGCTGAACTTTGATGTTCTATTTCGATTATTTTCCTTTCCGCGGGGCTGTTGCTGATTCTGCTTGTTCCGCTTCGTTTTACCCTCTTTGTTTTCTGTCGTTTGGCTGTTGCAGTACTGTGAGGTACTGTTTATGGTTCATTGGTATTACTGGAATTGGCAGTCGGAGGGTTTTTCGCTTTTTCACTCCTGTTGGCATTATTGTTGGATGCACGGATTTCTCCTGCTTGTTTCAGTGTATTCACTTCACTTGCATTATTTTCCAGACTGTGTCAGGGAATATCAGGGAAGACTGTGTCTAAATAATGTCAGGGTCGAGCCTTTCCTATACGAATAGATAGTTTTGGATCAGATTTGACATTCGCCAAGGTTATAGAGATTGCATATCGATTGAATTAGCTCGAAAGGATTACATTGAAGTACAAACTGGTCTTGCAGTTTTTTATCGTGGCGAGGCGTCCTTGAATAAGTTGAGCTCCACAAAGAGTTATTCCAGCACGGAATCTTCTGCAGTTCACAGGAATGAAAGTACAGATTCGGAAGTGAAAGCTGCAGAGTGGGTGCACCGTTGTTGGCGTTGTGGAGGTGAGCATAAGCCCCAACCAGAGACAGTAGATATCATAACTGTTCGGCAGTTGGCCATATTGCAAGCAGATGTAAAATTATTCAATTTGGCAACAATATTGCTGCCAAGTTTGTTAATCGCCTTAGCATTAAGAAGTAATCCATAACGTCCAGTAACTTTATCATTGTTAATGGTGTTATTACAGAGTGATTGAATCTTCTTGTTTAGCGATTGGATGTTTTAATTGCTTGATTATTAGTCTGCTCTTTGAATTGGTAACGAAAGGAGTACCGTGCACCCATTCATGTAATCAATGAAACACGTACTCTGGTATACTTCTAGGAGGAATAAATTCTTCTAACATATAAAGCTCACACTTGATTCATTTGTTTCTTTACCACTGATTTGTATGGACCTTTTAACTTGGTAAAATGAGTATGGTCAAGATTTCCTCCACATAGTGCCTGAGCTGTGTAAAATTATTCAGATCCAAGAATTAATTTTTGAGTGATCTACTTCTTTACATTTTTGACATATAATCCAGCTCTATCTTTTTAAATGTCTTAATGAAACCTTCATTTATTCTTCCACTACTCTCTAGAGTTTTTGTCTCGTCTGAAAACAGACTGAGAACTGTTTACCATCTTGATTCTGCTACGAATGTGGAAACTAACTCTGTATGGACTGCCACCAAATTTTCAAACCAAATTTCCGGCTTATTTGCTGTATTTGAAACAACTAAATTAGCAGTATGAAGGTAAAATACAGTAGTATGAATGTAAAATAATAAGGTAAAATGATACGAATTCTATCATAGAACTTGAAGAAAAGAACAAAATGTATAGAAAGTTCTCTTTTATACTAGAGAGTGAGTTTATGATTCGCAACGCACTGCTGGAGGACGTGCTAAAGAGGTCTAGAAACTAGCCCGAGCAAGGGAGTATCCCTTGTCTTTCGCAAGTCTTCGACTTTAGCAGAACATTGAAAGAGGATTCTCAACGTCGTGGAGACAACACTGAAATAGTCAACTATGCATTGCTACCACTTTAGTGTATTTTCTTTATCGAGCAGTCTTAGTTGCATTAAACAACTGCAAGTTTTATTTTTGCAAAGGTTTCAAGTATTTATCAGTGATTATTGACTCATTCTGAAATATTTTCTTTATAGGAACATGGGTCATCCACAATAGTCGTCAGACACAGTAGTTGCATCGAAGCCTAAGAGATCCCAATGTTCTTAGCCTCTAAAAATACCTTAGAGTTGGTATAGCTTAGAATCTATAGATGCTATGTAAATTGTAATTTAATTCGCCATGTTAATAATTTTTCAACATCCTTTATTGTAGACAAGCTTTTGATAGATGACATCATATGCCTATAGGACAAGTTTTTACCTGTATAAATCTGATATTAATACTACTTGTAAAAGTAGTAAAGTATTAATAGTAGAAACAGCACTAGCTCATGTCCCTACAATACATGATGACTAGTTTCCCAGGTATTCCAAGTACTCTTCAGTTTTAAGGCACGAAATGAATTCGACTTACAGCCATGATGAGATATTGTGCAGGGAAATATTAGTTGTAGAGCCACTCAAGTTCAAACATGGATCAAGAGAAAAAGGAAATGCTTGGAAAAATATAGCTATAAACTTGAATGGAAATGGGAGTCCAGAATTTAGTGTAGATCAGAAAGCAGTTAGGGATCGAGAAACACATCGAGTAATCCAGAAACAAATCGAGGAGAATTTCAGCTCACTAACTAATTTGCTAGCGGAAAATGAGCTTATAATCAACTGCAAGAAAGGAAAACGTGAGGTGATGATGTTGGGAACAAACCAGCGACTAGATAAAGTGGATAATGGCACATTACATCTGTACCACAATTCTACTCCTAACGCTGCCACACAAACCTATAAATACCTGAGGCTTACATTAACTACGTCGCTTAATATGTCCCACCACTTAGCTGCAACAATCAAGAAGGTGTCTTCGATAACACATACGAAGCTCCATCGATGCAAAGACAACCTTGCTGATATGTCAGGACATTATTGTCCCTATTCGTACTTTTGGTTCACTGACACTCTATGGTTCAACTCCACTCCATGTCAAGAGTAAAATTGAAAAAATTGAGGCTAGA
Source organism: Mastigias papua (assembly GCA_964019165.1). Lineage (NCBI taxonomy): Eukaryota > Metazoa > Cnidaria > Scyphozoa > Rhizostomeae > Mastigiidae > Mastigias > Mastigias papua. The sequence goes on along the minus strand of OZ025287.1, from coordinate 5,907,061 downwards.
ATCCGATTAATAATTGGTAATACCGAAGCAGTACCCAAAGCTGAGGCCGCTAAATGAAGCAAACTTTTTGTTCACAAGTGTCTCCATAACGGAGATATTTATAGTGAATCTAAGGAGTACTTCAAGTACGAAAAACTACTGCAAATACAAGATGCAGTGGAAGGAAAATAGAAATCCCTAAAATAAAGTTGGAAGCCGCTCAAAAATCTACGTATTTCCAAGGAACAATCATTTTAAACAAACTTCCAGAATACGCAAGGAAAGATACTGATTTTAGAGCTTTTAAATGACAATTAAATTAATCCGTTGACATTTATTATATCTTGGACATACTTATTAGTTTTCGTTTTTTCGATTTATTTTAGCAAGGCTTCCATGATAACAGTATATACTGTATATGTACTTAGTGAAAATATGATATGAATGTAGAAGAATCTTGTATAAAGATTCCTTCATAACTCTACTAGTACAAATCTCACAACAAGGTAATTTATACGTGACTGGCTTAGTGTGTTAACAACAAAATAATATACTCAACATTGACATGAACAATAATAATAGCAATAATGATCATGATTGGAAAAAAGAAAAGGATATCGTCCTCTTCTATCTGATCTTGCCACTGATTGGTTTCTCCATAGTTTAGGAGCTCCAGATCACACCAAGGATTTGTTCCTAATACATAATATGTAGTACGTTGTGCGTATGACTATGGTAGACAACTTTGAAATGATAAAGTTGAGATGATGAGTGTCGATGCCAATGTCATTACACACTTTGAGAAACGAATTTGATGAAGTGCCAAATATCCCAAGGCAGCTAATGCAGAGATTTATGAATTTTATTTCTTATAATCAGTGACAAGGTCAAATGGAGGGGGACGATATTTGAGTTCTTTTCCATCAGCCTTATTGTTTAAATTAGTTTCGAAGCCCACACTTCATTCTATGACGTATAGGATGTTGTCAGCTGTACACAGAAGGATATCAGGGCGAAGATTATTGCCAGTAACGATGCAGGGAGAAAGGTAACCAGGGCGATCAACATATAAGTATGCATACTGTATGGTCTCCGGCGCTTCAACGAGAAATTATGTTATGTCTCCATGTGAAACGCTCTTCAGTTAGATGACTCAGGCGTGAGAAGGAGTGACCCAGGCTGAAGACAGAAAGAACAATCAGACGTGGCAGAAAGTTTCCATTTGAGAGAGGTTTTTTCTAGTGGCAAGCGTGGTATTTAGGTACTTGACGGTAAAATTGAAGATATTTGCAGGTAGTTTGTTTTGAGCCTTTGACCACAGAGAAGTGAGCTTTTGTAGAGAATGCTCAAGGAACCCCTGCGACCTTAACTGAGTTTGAAGTCTACTGGTATGTTCAGCATGAATGGACTTCAAAACCTGTTTTGTGCTTGAGGAAATATCGTATTGATTATTTGCCCTAGAGTTGGTATTTCTCTATAATTTGGTTGTTGTTTCATCACAGGATAACTTCTAAGAAGACCGTAGTGTTGTCTGACATTGTAGAAGTTTTACAGAGGGTAACTGAAAAACTTATCCAATATGATTACATGAAGGAACAATAGAACTTAATGCTGCAGAAATTGGAAGATCAAGCCATTGGCGAACATGCTTTGCTACAATGTTATCCAGATTTTCACAAATCCATGTTTTACCTAAGGCTGCGTGCACACTGAGCGAAATAGCGAAGCGAGAAAGTTGCGAACTGAAGCGAACGGAACATCATGCAGCGAGCGAATAATCGCGAAAATGGCAGTTCTGTAGGTCGACCTGTTGTACTGCAATGTCATACTTAAAACGAAAAAGGATCCTTTTATCTGAAAATAGTTTTCTTAAATACTCGCTACATTCAAGAAGAAGGCGATTTTGGGTTCATGCTATTAACAGAGGGCGATTTGATTTTGGGGAATATCACCACTTGATGCCACAGTTGCGGAATGACGAGGAAAAATTTAAGGACTATTTCAGAATGAGTTCATCTACGTTCGATTCGTTATTGGGGTATATTAAAGAGAATATCACCAAGCAAGGTACCAATTTTCGAGATCCAATATCAGCAGAAGAAAGACTGGTAGTTGCAATCAGGTAAAATTTCATATATACTCATTTTATTAAGCAAATTATTTAACAAAGTTATTCCTCATAGTCCTACTGTATTGTACTGTACTGTTTGATCAGGAAGACTACTATTGGTCGGGGTGGGATCAACAATAGAAGAAGGAACGGGTGGAAACCTTGAGTATATTGGTGGGTACAAGAATTTATGGAGCATTTCTTGCATTTTTAAACAAAACAGTGATTGCCTGTCAGGGGAAAGTCTTTTTATTTTTGGGACCATACTGAGACAGAACAGTCTCACTTCGTCTTCTTCATCATCTGGCTTCATCAGGGCCTTAAGCTTTTCCCTTTCAATCTCCAACATCTGTTGATGGAGAGAATCTGTGGAGGGCCTTTTTCTCCTGACCACACTCGACTGCCATGGAATAATTGAAGGACTCGGAGTTGATGATGTCGATTGGCTCCCATCCCTATCTTCTTCATGAGACAGTAATGACGCTTCTGTACCAAGAGAGTCTGTTTCCAACTCAACCAGACTCCGCGGCTGCGAACATTGAGACATGTTTCCTGAAGAGGCTCTTCCTGCCACCTGATCTTTCAGGAAAAATAATGATTGAAAATGGGGCCACGTACTTTCATATTCGTCTGCTTGAAGGCCTGCATCACCAGACCTCCCTTTGGGTAACTTTTTGAGCTCTCTCCTAAAGGTGTCTTTCAACCCTTTGAACTTCTTTTTTGCAGCTTCCCCTGGAAAACGTTTTTCTATCTATACAGTTCAAATCCCATACCATTACAACTCGCAAAAAAGCAAGCCTTTATTATGTTATTGATGTATATGTCTACTCTACATTTTTCAGATTTATGGCAACTGGAAATTCCTTTCATTCGCTGGGATATAACTTCAGGATGGGAACATCAACTGTCTCATCAATTGTGCAGCAAGTGTCTGGGAGCATCTGGAAAAATGTACAGCCTATTCATATGCCAGCATTAGACAGAGAAATTTGTTTGAATGCCGTTCATGAATTTAATGAAAGATGGGACTTTCCAAACTGCTTTGGCTGCATTGATGGAAAACACATCCGAATTAAGTGTCCCCCGAAAACTGTTTCCCTTTTCTACAATTATAAACAATATTTTTCTATTGTTCTACAGGGTGTGGCAGACGCTAAATGTAGATTCCTAGCTATAGATGTAGGAGCTAGAGGAAAGCAAAGTGATGGTGGCGTTCTTCGAGAATCTGATTTCTACAGATGGTTGCAAAACGGTGCGTTTAACTTACCGGCGAATAAAAGATTGCCAAAGTCAGAAAAGAATTTGCCTCTCGTTATTTTGGGGGATGAAGCTTATCCATTACAACCCAATATAATGCGCCCGTTTCCAAGGGGAAGGTTAACTAATGAGAAAACAATTTTTAACTACAGATTATCTCGAGCAAGACGCTGTATTGAATGTGCTTTCGGTTTATTAAGTAAGAAATTTAGAGTTTTAGAGAGAGTAATTGGAACAACACCTGAGAGAGCTGATACTATTGTCAGAGCCATATGTGTTTTGCACAATATGATCATAGATAAAGAAGGAATTCCTCCAGATGAATTTCAACGTTTGAGAGGAGCAGAAGTCATCGAATGTTCTACCTGTAGTGATCCTCAAACATTTCCTGCAAATGTGAGAAATCCTACTCGCTATGCTGTACACGTTAGGGAGTCATTCATGGAGTTGTAATGACCCTAAACACCGGGAACAAAACCTTCAACTCAGGCCTCATTACATCATTCATTCATAACCGACCTTTTCCATTTCTGCCAAGTCATCCCACATCTGGACATCACCTTACGTCATCCCTGTCATCACACCTTACAGGTCATTCCTTTGCTTTTGTTTATCTCACATGTCCATTCCACCTACTCAGCCCACCACCTTCTTTTTATATCTATTTAGTAATTCGTGTGTAATGATTCGTCAGCTAAATTTGTGTATATATGTTTGTAAAATTATGTTGAATATCAGTCAGTAGATCAGAGCCTCAACTCAACATCGTCTATCTCTGGCTCCGTGTTCTCTGCACGTTAAATAAGACTTCAGCTCAACCATCAAAGAGGATAGGCCGGTTGACACACTGCAGTATTACATATCACTAAATTGGTAACCGAGCCACGAAAACCGCCTTCTGGATTCAACTGCTCACCTTGCGGCACTCGACTCACCGTAGTGCCCATCCACGACACAAGGCTTCAGCAATCTGGCACTCGTTCTACATGTGTTTTCCACTGCATCTACGCAACTCACGGCACGGCACCTCGCATCATATACCGACGGCCCTTCTTGCCTCGTTGTCTATGCAGCTCTTCAACACATCAACGTGCTTCTCGCTGCCTTCGTCTCTTCAGCATTCTGGTTCCTGGTTACCCAACGCAAAAACCTTGCTCACTCCTCGCTTCACTCGGCGCTCAAACAACTGCTGGTTCCTGGTCATCCAATGTAGAAAACCTTAATGACTCACCACCGAAAACATGGACACTTTGAACTCCTTCAGTTTTTGTTGTTGCAAGTATTTGCTATTTCCTTTGTCTGTTGTACTTGTATGTTCGTCCATAACATTTAATTTCATATTTGTCATGATTTTTGCGCCACATTTACTACATTTATTCATCCTGTTTCCTCCGGTGTTTATCGTCATTTGCATAGCTTTCCATCCTACGTATCGAATGCTTCGCATTGCTTGCATTCTAGGGGGGAGCTACTGTAATGACCCTAAACACCGGGAACAAAACCTTCAACTCAGGCCTCATTACATCATTCATTCATAACCGACCTTTTCCATTTCTGCCAAGTCATCCCACATCTGGACATCACCTTACGTCATCCCTGTCATCACACCTTACAGGTCATTCCTTTGCTTTTGTTTATCTCACATGTCCATTCCACCTACTCAGCCCACCACCTTCTTTTTATATCTATTTAGTAATTCGTGTGTAATGATTCGTCAGCTAAATTTGTGTATATATGTTTGTAAAATTATGTTGAATATCAGTCAGTAGATTAGAGCCTCAACTCAACATCGTCTATCTCTGGCTCCGTGTTCTCTGCACGTTAAATAAGACTTCAGCTCAACCATCAAAGAGGATAGGCCGGTTGACACACTGCAGCATTTCATATCACAAAAGAGTATTTCAATAGCCACGAAGGGGCAGTTTCTTGGCAGAATGCTCGTTGCCATATAGAGTAGCCTGGACTTCAGAAATTCATCTATCTCGAAACCTATAAACTTATAAAAAGTGTTTAACTAAAAGGATTTAACTACATATCTACCTTCACAATTTAATTCTTTGCCAATTTCTTCCCATTGCTTTGCTATAAAGTCACGATCAGCGTGTTTTTTATCGCGGCTATCCCATATGGCTGATCGGTTGTAGACCGCTGCTATCAAATATTCGACGTCCATTGCTGCTTTCGCTTCCGTTCGCAGCGAATATATACATTCGAAGTAATCTTCTCGCTCCGTATCGCAGTCGCTCTGACTTGGTGTGAACAGACGTATTTTTTTCAGTACAAACTATCTGCACGCTAATTCGCTCGTTCGCTTCGCTTTGCTTCGCTTCGCTATTTCGCTCGCAGTGTGCACGCAACCTAAATCTTTTCCAGCACGCTGGAGACCCCATGAGTGAATCCTTCTTGTATTTTCTGTTCTATTCCTGCCCATGTGCACCATCGAGAGAAATGATAAGGAAGCAATTGGTTTTCTTTTTCAAGACCAGTTATAACGGCAGCATCGTCTGCGAATTGAAACCAGTGGACAGGGCAAAGGGTGTCAAGAGAAAAGCCAAATTGATTGAATTTCTGATTAGAAATATAGTGGATGAATGTATTAAAGCAAAGGTTGAAAGTTAATGGGCTAAGACAGTCCCCCTGGAGAACACCTCGACCAACTTTAATAAATGGTGTTTGGTAGCTATCAGTTACAATTGAAGTGTGGAAATCAGTATAAAGACTACGAATCAAGTGTTGTATTTCATCAGGAATGTGGTGGTATGATAGCACAGCTGGAATCAAGTTATGATGAACTTCACCAAAGGCATTTTTGAGACCAAGCAAGGTAATGACCAGAGACAGTTGTTTAATTCTGGCTTTGTTGATTATATTAGCCATTTGTGCAGTGTGTTCAAAAGTACCTGAGAGTTTAGGAAGAAATCCCGTTTGAATACGGTGCTCTAAATACCCATTGTTTGATAAGAAAGTAAACATAGAATCTCTTATACATGATGTCAGAATTTTCAGTGGAACACTCTCTAATGTTATTGGTCTAAAATTGGCTGGTTCAGAGGTTTCGCCCTTTTTATGAATCAATAGCGTGCATGCACTTTTCCACTCGTTAGGAACCTCACGGGATAGCCAAATAACTCTTATAACTTCAGTGATAAAAGATCTGAGGTAAGGGCATCTTTTATATGGAATGATTGAGATTTTATCAAGAGGGCAAGGAGAACCGGAAGCTTTAATCCTTCGGATGACTTTTGTTATTTGCTGGTATGTTGGAGGAGAAAGATCATACGGAGTAGAAGGCTGAGAGAGAGAAGGAATCCAGCTTAGAATTATGAACGTTGCTAAAGGGTTAATGGCAGAAAAGAACTTACTAAAGAAGTCAGTGCAAGATGAGGCTGTGAATGTAGGCAAGAGCGCATTCTTATTGTCAAAGCTGTGTTTAATATAACTCCAAAAATTTCTTTTAATCTGTTCATCGACTTTTGAAACAGTAATTTTAACAGCATCAGACTTATTTATCTTCGATCGTAGAAGCCGTGAAACGTATTGAACTTCATTATATGGGGCCTGATTCCTTTTTAATGTCCGTAAACATAATTTCAATTCTTTCTTATGCATTAATTCATATTTATCCTTCCATTGTGACTGTTGTATGTTATCCAAAGATCCATAAGTATTTTTAAAGTAATCATATATAATTCCATTCATTCTGTTGATGGCATCTCCGATATTTGAAGGACCGATCATAGAGATTGGCAACATCATTTGAAAATAGTCATTAGCAGACTTCCATTTAAAATCGGTTTTTGGAAGTTTAATCCCGGTCTTAATAATTGGTATACTAGCAGTTATATTGGACGATTGTGGGTTAACAAATCCAGTAGCATTGTCAGAAGTATCACGAGTATCTTCGACTGAGATATCACCTAGGCCTTGAACTACACGACAGCTGCGCTGGTGCATTTTTAAACCGCGCTGACCGTTACAGATTTTTCCACAACAGCATTTAACCTGGGGAAAATTTTGAGGAGTAACGCAATTATCTTTATTGTTAGTAGACATGTTCCCTTTCCTTGAGCCCTTATTTCGAGTTGAGTCGTCATTTTCACTGCTTTTCAACTTTTCCTTGCATCGCCATGAATGCCGGCCTAACGAACGAAATTCATTTCCACAAAACGAACAAACAACAAAAATGGCAAAAAACGAATAAACCAACGAACGAAACATAACAGCAACTGATCAGTATATTGTAAGTGAGCGACAAATATTAAAGTCCAATGCGAAACGAAGTAAATAGTAGATGAAACATGTAGATCGTGTACAAAGCGCGTCCTGTCACTCTGCTCGACAAATCAATAATGCTATCATAATAGTAATAACAATAGTAATAATAAATTGTCCTGGGTATGACATTAAACTGCATCCGGTTATAGAGATTCGACCTGAGATAATGAGGTTACCATTTTCCACAATTGCCTCCAGGTCACCTTTGAGCAAGGTGTAGACCTTGAAAGACCGGGTTGGCGCCCGGAGGTCAAATTCCGAAATAGAAACCTAGCCATGGGATGGATAGGTTATCGCAAGGTATACGACATGCTCCCACATAGTTGGATAGTTGAATGTCTTGTGAATCTAGGAATAAACGGGAAAGTACAAAATCTATTACAAGAGAGCATGAAGAGGTGGAAAGTGGAGCTCACTTGTGGAAAGCAAGAACTTGGAGAAGTAAACATTAAAAGAGGGATATTTCAAGGGGATGCTTTATCACTATTACTCTCTGTGATTGCTCTAATACCTCTGACCAGTGTGCTACGAAATATAAAAGCAAGGTATAGTTTTGTCTCCAGCAAAGAGAGAATAAATTTTGTATTGTTTATGAATGACCTCAAACTCTATGCAAACAATGAGAAAGATCTAGAGTCTCTGATTCAGACAGCAAGAATATTTAGTGAAGATATTGGAATGGACTTTGGTTTAGATAAATGAGCTGTAATAATAATGAAAAGGGGGAAGCAAATTGAGGCAGATGGTGTAAGAGTGCCTGATGGGAAAAAGATCAGAAGCTTGAAGAAGACGAACATTACAAATACCTCGGAGTGCTTGAGGCAGATGATTTGAAGAGATCAGAAATTAAGGAAATAATAAAAAAGAATACAAGAGAAGAGTAAGGAAAGTCCTAGAAATGAAATTGAATGGGCATAGTTTGATTAAAGCTATCAACACATGGGCGGTAGGTGTTATCCCATACTTAGCTCCATTTTTGGAATGGAATAAAGATGAGCTTGAAGCGTTGGACCGAAGAACAAGAAAGTTGATGACGATGCAGAAAGCATTACATCCAAAGAGTAATGTGGATAGACTATACCTACCAAAGAAAGAAGGCGGAAGAGGTCACAGCAGCATAGAAGATGCCACGAGAACAGCAATGCTTGAACTACAGAAATGCATCCAGGAAAGTGAAGAAAAGCTAATCTCTGCCGCAAGGAAACTAGAACAAGTATCAGAATCAGCAAAAGAGTTGAAAAGTAGAAGAGCAAAGAAATGTAGGCGAAATTGGATTGATAAAGTAATGCATGGTCAATTTTTAAGGCAAACAGAAGCAGTTGCTGCTAAGGACACGTGGGCTTGGCTTAATAGAGGGGGATCAAGAGGGAAACAGAAACACTCATCTTAGCTTCGCAGGAGCAAGCAATTAGGACAAATCAGATTTAAGCAAAGGTAGATAAAATACAGAAGGATTGTTTATGCCGAATGTGTTAGCAGGCTGATGAAACAGTAAACCATCTTTTGAGCGAATGTAGCAAATGGCGCAAAGAGAGTTTAAAAGACATCATTGCTGGCTCGGAAAAAGGATTCACTGGGAAGTTTGCCTGAAATATGGATTTGATGTGCAAAGAAGATGGTACGAGTATGAGCCCGAAACAATGATGGAGAATGATGTTAGTACAATTCTGTGGGACTTCAATATAAATACGGATCATGTTATACAAGCAAGGCGCTCAGGTTATATCTATAATTATTGGTGCCCTTGGGACTATTCCTAGAGATCTTCATCAACGACTCAAAGAAATCGGTATTGAGACCCAGATTGTAGAACTGCAGAAAACAGTTATTCTTACCTCTGCTATAATCTCCAGAAAAGTCCTTGAGTTTTGAGGAGACTTGATGTCACCAAGCCTCAGGGACATATATGAACCATTTGAGTAATGTGCGACAAATAGATAATAACAACAAAAATATTAGTAATCAGTTTTTTGAAATTTGAAAGAGGGTTGAAAAGGAAAATGGCAGAAGAGAAAAGAGCAAGTGGGAATAGTTCAGAGCAAATAATTGAACTAGATTAGGCTCTAGAGGAAATAATTCAAGAAAGTAAGGAAACAGAAGAGGAATTAGAGAAAAAGAACGAGAACAACAGAAACTTGCTGATTCGGAGAGAGAAACTGCTGAGGATGCGAGAAAGAGATCCACGGAGAGATTAAGTGAAACACAGAAAAGAGATACTACAGAAAGAGAAAAAAGACGGAAGGAGAATGCTCTGTCTTAAGTAGTACAATACTTGACAGAGAAAAATGATAAGAGATTTGAAATCAAACAGTGAGAGCTACAACTGAAAGAAACAAAGCTGAAAATGAAAGAAAGAGAGCAATTGTTCAAGTTTGAATTGGAAAGGAAAGAGCACGAGGAGAGAATGAAAGATCTAAAGTCAAAGAAGGAAAGGGAGGCTAATATAATTTTACTTATGCAGTAACAGCTTTTGCAACAACAACAGCTAGTTGATGAAATTGAAAAACAAAGTGAACTGATAGTATCCATTCTAAATAAATAGAGATGAACGCACAATGAATGATGCATGTTTGCTTGTTCCATTTTCAATTCAATAGCCTCCATATACGTCAGTTAAGAATGAAATAGTTGTTAATATCAGGAGGATCAAAATTAGCAAATTTTTGATGTTGAGTTCCAATGCAAACATGTTATTCCATTTCTTAGCAGGGAAGAAACAGTATAAATTATCCTAATGAACTCAATCCTATTTTTAAATTTTTCAACAGCACGAAAAAGCGGTACCATGTTTTGGACATACTGGAAAGCTTGTTTTCGTCTGACACTCGTCAGAGTATGAAACGTAGGATAATGACCGAAAGGTGAACCGAAATATATAGCCAGATGCGGGTGCACATGATGTGATGAATAATTTGTCCATTTAGCAGTACGATTAGCCACTTGGCAGCTATTGGCCATTGTTTACTTAAAGAGTCCAAGTGAGAAGATAAACTCTTTTTATTTACACAAGACTGGGCGTAGATTCTTTATGTAAACTGATTCAAAGACACACCCTATCTATAGATCAGTGCAGGTGTAATGAAAGTCCAACTTGGAGTGTATTTCGTGGTTGTGGCAATTCATACCATATCACTTGCTTGATTCCTAACATTAGCTCTTGCCCAAAGTGCACCCATGCCGTACAGCTAGAGATGCAAACGTTGGCAAAACAAACCACGGTGGCAGTATACCAAATTGACCAGAATCACGAGTTTGATTACGACTATGGTTCAGATCTTGAGGTAGATGATTTGACGGCAAGTGTTCTAAGCTGCCCAACTGAATCTGACAGGATAGAACAATTAATACAGCAAATTTGGACTTGGCGGCGACCGAGCATACCACTGACCCGAACAGCTTTCCATTTCAACTCCTCGTGGTAGATTCGATTTGAGGCGAATTGCATTAAATTAAACCGTTGTTGATTTTTAAAACGTTGTTGTCGTATACTAGTTTTTGAGCGGGCAATTTAAACTAAGTTGAAGAGCAAGTAGAATTCATCAAAGCGATACTAAAGGCTTATGCTGATTCAACTTCTTCGTCCAAAAGTCGCTTTGTTGTTATCATCTAGCTTTAGGGGTACCGACATGACGCCTAGCTGTAATAATTTCAGAACTATGAGTACCTAACCCAGATCTGAGAAGAGTAGAAGTGAATTCAGGATAATTATGCATAATTAGCTGTAGTCCAATGATTTCTAGATGGCAAATACATTCCTTACCGCTTGCTTGGTGAAGGGGTGCTCATGGAGCACCTGTGTAATGGGAGGTCAGGGGAGGGTGGTGCGCAATGTCTAATACTTTTGTAACGGATCATAGCCCAGCTTAGGGCTCGGAGATATCGATCAGAAATGTAGATACGAAGTTGTAACCAAAAAATCGCTTTCGTAAATGAACGCAATTTTTTCCGGGGCAAAAGTTGTGAGACATGAATTCTCCAGATCACCTCCGTTTTACAATGGCGAAATGAAGAAACAAGGTAAAAATGGAGGCACATGATTGGATAATAATTTTATGTAAACAAATTCGCTGATTGGTCAATTACAAAATGTGCTCTTGCTGTAAAGTATGTTCATACGTATATTTTAAGCAATCTACATGCCCATTTTATACAGCATATGTACATGTCCGTATAGTAATAAGGAAATGTCCAATTTCATGTACATATTTTTAACATTCAAAGTTCCCAAAATAAGCAGCATCTTCACAAATAAACAGCATCATTCCATGAAGTCGTCGTGGGTCGTTGACAGTCCCAGCTTTAGGAAAGACCGTTAACGACCCTCAATGATTCTATGGATACCAGGCTTTACTCAGCCTACCATCTTCTTTTTATATCTATTAAGTAATTCGTGTGTAATGATCAGTCAGCTAAATTTGTGTATATAAACATGTGTGTAAAATTATGTTCAATGTTATTCAGTAGATCAGTTCGTTAACTCAACATCCTGTATCTCTGGCTCCCTGTTCTCTGCACGTAAAATCAGACAACTTTCAGAACAACCTTCAAAGAGTACAGGCTGGTCATCACACTACAGAATTTTCTGTTACTAAAGACCTATATCGCTTCTGCCGATTTTGGGGAAAATTATTGGAAAGGAATCTTTGATACCATAAACAAGCACTGTTGCGACCTTACTCTCGAGTCCCAAATAAACGCCCCAACAATTAATTGTTTGAAAAAACCCACCCAAAACATCCTCTTTCCAAGCTCCCCATTTTTTATTTTTGCATCTGTAAGTCAATGGAATATTAAGAAATTTGAGAAATCGTGCTTGTCATCTTGTTTACAGTTTATTAGATTTTTAGAAAGCTTCCAACCCCCGTCTATTCGGGACTTGTGTAAGCTCTTACCTCTAAACCAATCAGGTTTTCGACCAGGAGACTCCACTGTCAATCAGCTACAAGCTATCACACATAAGAGATATTGTGGGTTTGTGAGTCGAGCTTTGTTTTGGAAGAGGCGCCACGAAAAGTCGATCTAATACATATTACCACGATAGAGATCCAGGTCGCCACCTTTGAGCATGGAGACTAATTTTAGAAATGTTAGTATCTTAAATTCAATCGATGAATTACGAAATGTGACAAAAGTGCGACCTGACAAGGACAGGATCATTTCCTACACTGTAAGAGAGTACGGCCCAGACGATGGCGTGCTGCAGAAGTTCTGAGAACTTTGCTGGACAAAATGCTAGTCTACCTAAAAAGCATTCCAACTGGTCAGGATTCCTATTTCATTGGTACAGAAGTTGATTCCTATATCTCGGAGATTGAGCAACTGCTGGATGAAAAACGAGACGTAGATTATCATCAGAGTGCTTTGATTGGGACATCAAAATGTTGCAGGTCAAACATATTTGCTCTCTTTAGTAAGAGGTTAGCTGGCTTAAACTGTGATTTTTGAAAGATCAGACTATGGACATGGGTATTGAAAATTCCTCTAGCTATTTCCTGAAAAGTCTGTGGGTACTACTGAACTTCAATATAGCACGAAAAAGCTGGAACACTCTTTTAGCATACTGAAAACATTTGTCGTCGGACACTCGTCAGAGCATAAAACGTTGGATAACAGCAGAAAGATGAATTGAAATATATAGCCAGATATGGATACACGTGATATGATGACCAATGCGTCTGTTTGGCCCTATGATTGGCCAACTAGCACATATTCACCATTTTTTACTTAGAGGACAAGTAAGAAAACGAACTGTGTTTGTTTACATAAGGCTGTGGAAAATGTAGTTCAATTCTGAAGAGGGCAGTAGTAATTTTTCTGCCAAGCAGGATAAACCCAAGCATCCACCATTGAATCTATATAGAGATGCGATAGTGAGAAAAACAGAGCACAAACACTTAGGGCTGATTTATACGTCCGCTTTACTCACATCGAATCAATTGCTATTAAAATCAACGAAAGCGTGACTAAAGCTCATGAGTGAAGTCAAATTCGATTTATACGTAGAGTTTCTGTCGCGCTTTCACAAGTGTAAGCGAAGCAGCCTCGCTGTGGAGTGGTGGAGGGAACTTTCTTTGTTTACACTTCATTGCCTTATAGATATAACGAATGTTATCAATTAACCCTTTCGTCAGTAATATTCAGCGTTATATCTTATTAGGAATAGCTTTTTTAAAAGTCAATTAAGTACCCAGGCTACAAAACGCAGTAGATATCACACTTGGTCGCTCTGGTTTGTCAAAGCTATGGCTCCAGCTTCCCAGCAGAAGAGAATTCTAATGATAAATACTTTGTGGTTGCTTCGCAGAAGAAGACAAAGAATTCAGATCACAATTTTGTTATTGATGATTGCAAGACGAAATGGCTTAGTGATAATTTTGTTTTATTTTGCAATTGAATTTATCTGCTGTACAATCTGCTGTCACAACTCTTCCAACTGTTCGCAGACGGTCTTGCCGAAAAGCAACAAGGAACACTGGCTGGTGGGACAAAGCGTGGTCTTCATGTGCGGAAAAAAGAGTTAAAAGGACATCCAGAATAGCAAGAACAACATTCAGGTTTATCCATGAAAAAATAAAGGATGACATCACTAAAGAACACACTACAGAAGAGCCAATATCTACTGAGCAGGGACTTGCTAATTGTCTGTATAGGCTAAGTAGAGGAGATTACTAGCATACAATTGCAGAAATGACGGGAATAGGTGAATCTACTGTATGTAATATAGTGAGAGAAGTGGCTAAAGCTATTGTGGAAAATCTCTGGGCTGAGTTTGTGGAGTCAAACTTTCCATATGATAGAGACCTGTTGTATCAGAAGGTTAAAGAAATGGAACAAGAGTGGCAGTTTCCATATGCTTATGCAGCAATTGATGGTTGTCATATTCCAATCAAGTGCCCTCCTGGTGGTCAAGAGTCAGCAAAAGAGTTTCATAACTTCAAAAATTTTTACTCAATTGTACTCATGGGTATGGTTGATGCAAAGTATCGTTTTATTTCGGTAAGTGTAGGGTTTCCTGGAAACTCCCATGACTCACTTATCTTCTAGGCAACAAATTTATATGCACAAATTGCTTAATTTGCGGACGAAAAAAAGCTTTCAGTATGCTAAAAGAATGTTCCCGCTTTTTCGTGCTATAGTGAAGTTCTCTAGTACCAACAGACTTTTCAAAAATTGCTGAAGGCAAAACTTTATCAAATGCATTGTTTGAGGAAAGTGGCATTAAACCCCTCCTATACTTCTAGGAGATGCTGCCTTCCCATTCAAGCCATGGGTGCTTAAGCCATATACAAATGCTGTATTAACACATGAGCAAAGCTACTTCAATTATCGATTGAGTCGTGCTAGAATGTTAACAGAGTGTGCTTATGGAATGTTAAAAGGTCGTTGGAGAGTACTTTCAAGAAAAGCAGAAAATCAAAAGGAAACTGTACGTACAGTTACATTAGCTTGCATTGTGATGCACAACATATGCATTGAAAAAGGAGATGTTGCTCATAGGCACTGGGATTTATCTCTAGATGCAACTGCCAACCTCAGAAGAGCAGGAAATGAATTGCAGGATTTGATTATGATCAGGCAATGCCCGCCACTAAAGGATAAAAATATTGTAGCATCAAAGGTTATGGACTATCTGAAAGGGAAATGTTTTGAAGAAAAACAATACATGAATGGAAAAAATGACTGAGTAAACTATATTAAATTGAATTTAGCAATAGAGTATATTAGATTTACTCTTAATTTCCATATGTGAAGTTGTTTTGATTTATCAAATTAAAGTTCATAAATATCATCTTCCTGGCTTTCTTCCAAATTCTGTAACATGGCAAAACAATTATTTTGTTGAAGCTTAAAATTTGAATGGTTGTTCTCTCTTCTTTCATCAGTATTCCTCTGGTTGGGCATATGGTAAGCTGGCTGATTTTGTTGAGGAATTGCATGTGATACGGCTGATGACCCTGATACCCATTTGCCAACATAGAAAGTAATTTCATTTCATGTTCTCTTGCTTTTTGATTTTCTTTCTCTAAAAATGCCATGATATCTCCCACAGGGTCTTTTTTAAGCAGCTTAGATACTTCATCTATAGCTGTTGAAGTCATATTGATTAGTTCATCAAGTTTTTACTTTTTGCTTGATTTACTTCAGAGTGCAATAAAAACCCTCTTTTTCCCTGATTGGCCTACAGTTGAGGGGATTTCTGATAAAGTAGTACTTGCACTGTCTTGTGTAATGGGAGCTTCAACTACACCATCACCAGTTACATCAGGTATGGTTATAAATGAAGGTTCTACTGCCTGCTCAGGCTGACAGGACTCTCTTGATTTAAAAAGTGGCAGTAATTGGTTGAGCCATCTTCCAAATTCCTTTTCTTCCTGAAACCTTTGTATCCCCGATGCAGACATCAATGTCAGTGCTGCCCTTTTGCATTCACTATCGCATTTTTTTAATTTGTCTCTGACCTGAGCCACATTGAATGCAAAATCTATGCCACTTTTTTCGGTGCGCTTCTTCAGTTCTTCTATCACTTTTTCATAAACCTCACTATTTTTACTAGTTTTACTGCTAGTAAATATTAGCCTCTTAGAAAAATAATTGTCACTACAAATTATGTCAATCAGTTCTCTTCCTTTGCGAAAAGCCCCCGCTGCATCTTCTTCAAGTTCATTTTTGTTTTTTCATATTGTCCGTCATTTTGTGGTAAGGAGAGTTCTTCATCGTCACTATCGGCTATAAAACCGTGTCTGTATTTCTGGTACAAGACCATTTTCAGATCAACAGCATTAGAAAGGTCAACCAGTTGAATCAAGTTTAGTTGTGCACGCCAAAAAGTATTATTTTGCGCATACGCCAGTCCTTATAATCTGCGGACTACAAGAAAGTGTAATTGATTCGAAGCGAGATAAGTTGACGTTTAAATCAAAGCCTTGCTTTGCACGTGTAGCACGGCCTGCTCAGTCGAGCTTTAGTCGTGCTATGCATTTGACCCGAGCTAAAAACAGGTCATGAGCTGTTTCGATTTATACGCCGTGCTACGCTCGGACCAAATCAACACTTAGAACTTTTCAGGTGCAAATAATTGATTCGACACGAGTATAGCACGACGTATAAATCAGCCCTTAGGCATGATCCTTGACTCACAGATAGACATTAAGAGCCATATTCGTGAAGCGATTCTCGAGGTAAGGAAAGAATATGGGTGATAAGTTTTCTATCCAAGTACGTGCCCCTTTATGCACTTGACCAGCTCTATAAACTCTATGTTAGGTCCCATCCTGATTATAGTGATATCATATGCCATAACAGGGTGGCCAACAGTCAAAAGAATTTTTTCCAGGGTTTCCCAGGGGATTGTCGCCCAAATTTCCAGAGCTTTCCAGGGGATTATCTTCACAATTTTCAAGATTTTTCAGGGGCATCAAGAGTATTTCCAAAAATTTAGAAAACTTTCGACTTTCAAACCTGAAATGCAGAACAGAACGTTGTGTCTCACACTCCTGTGGAATGTTTCACTTTGATGCAGCATATCTGTGGTCAGAAATAAAAACTGGAAATGCTTAAAACATGAGCAAAACAAAGTTCACTCATGATACAAAAGAATGTGAATAAAAAAAAGCAATATAGTAGTCATAGTTCAGAAGCAATATAACAAGGGCATTCCCACAAGACATCCAAAAATTTGCACTGGAACAATTTAACAGAATTCATGTGAGACAGAAACGAGAAAAGCATGTCACTGCAATTATATAATCGCATTCTTCAGAAAGAACTGCTCAGTCTGCATATGTCTGTCAATTCATCAGTTCCCTGTTTTATTCGACTGTAAAATCCACAAACATTTGACTCATTGTTCTTCAAATCTGTATTGCTTAATCACATACAGAAAGTCGAGGAACCACTGAAAACAAATAACTCTTCTCAAACATTTTCATATGCCAACCAGAATAGTCACTCCATCCACCATGCCAACTTCACCAAAACACTAAATGAGCAAACAGCATGCAGCAGTACAGGATACACACTTTTTTGTCTTTTATGCTCATAAAATTTACAACTACATTCAACGATATAGAGACACAACATTACGGAATACAAGACAACACCACAGGGAGCATGGAAATACATAGCAACCTTGCAGCAATTTAAAATTTACTTACAAAAAATAAAATAAAATTTTTCGCTGAGTTTCAATATTCTCAATTTGTTTTGGTATTGAGCTTTAGTTTATTCTTGAATTATTCTTACATGTTGAAGGTGTAACAACCTCTGAAAATCAAAGGATTATATTCAAATCTTTAATGATGTCTTACTTTATCATAAAGCACAATAAAAGTGGAGCAGAAAAAAATATTGCATCAATAGTTAAAAAAGTTAATCTACAAGTAGTACTATAACTCAAGTACATAATAATTCTAAGTCTTGATGAAACTTGAGCATTGCATTATTCTTACATTACTCCTAAATTTCAGCGATTCTGAGCCTGAATATTCTTAAAGCTTTATTCTTATAAAAAAGTATTTATTGTAAAATCATATTTCTCATATTCTCACGCTGTTATAAAATCTTCCGTCAAAAGCAAATGATGCTATTTCAACTAATATCGCAACTGGTCGGATGCAAAATGATCACCTTTAGTGAGATTCACTGGCCAAAATCACCTTTCTCACTGGGTATGCTTTCGAAAAACAAAAACATGATTATCATGTATAGATCTTCTGCTTGACCCATCCACATTCCATTCTGCGTTTTACTTGAAATTTTGCTTCTGTTATTGGAAAACGAGGCTGATTGCCACACGACTTCCTTTTTCCTCAACTGTACTAATCTCATAGATCCTCCCGTACTGCGTTACAGGAATAAAAAATGTAACCACACTGCGAGGCCAAATTTTGATTCGAGGGAAATCTGCCTCAGAACAAAAATTTTTATGGGCGGGTTGTAATTTCAGGGTTTTCCAGGGTATTTTTCAAGGGGCAAAGAAAATCAAGGGTTTTTCAGCGTCTTTCAGGGTTTCCAGGGTTTGTTCGCCGCCCAGCATACATATGACCCAAGTATGAGCCAAGATATCATAGAAAGACTTAAGCAAAAGCAATAATCTGTATCAATAGCAGCCACGGGAGCATGGAGAGGTACTAAAAAGCAGTGGCTTCTCAATGAATTAGGATGGGAAGTCTCTACAATAGTTGGTTTCCACGTTTGCACCAATTTATTAACCTACGGAAAAGCCATCAACCAGCATACCTATTTAATGAAATTCCTCCGGTTTGTGAACACTCATATTCTCTTAGAAATCCTCGTCACTACAGCCCAGCAGTTGTTTTCAGAACTACACGTTTTTCCCATAGATACTTTAAAATGTATTGTTCGAACGGAATCATTTGGAAGAAGATGTTCGTCATTCACATACACTTGGCGAATTTAAACTCAAACTACTTGCAAAACTACGACCAGATAAAAGCCAGATGTGCTAGATTTAGTGTAAGATGCCTAACGAAGCTCCGTGCTAGATTTAGTGCAGTAAAAGAACACATAGATTTCGGCACAATTTTGAATCTGAGTCCCATCTGCACATGTAATACAGGTATCAAGGATAATGAACATTTTCCCCTGCATTGCCCTTTGTTTCAACAAATGCGTAAAGACCTCTTTCACCAGCTTTCAAAAAGCCCTGGAGTTTAGCCTAATACTTCTAGTTCTGAATCTAAATGTGAACTAAACAGAAATATAGATAATTGGTCTTTGTTGCCTTTCAAAATGATAAATTGTAGGCGTCATGCAAAGTGGGGACCAAATGACCTTGTGTCTTTTCCTGCTTTGGGTGGCTTAGAAGAATTCACTAGTTGTCGTTCTTAGTAATATGTTGGTTTTAATGGCTTATGGAACAAAATTGTATGTCCACATCGTCAACAGAAGAAAATAAACTACAAGTTTAGTTGATTAATCCTGTAAAATTCACTCTACAATGCTCATGAAACCGTGAAATTTCTACAGCACAAACAATACACTATGGTTTAATCTTTTGCCATTCATCTTCTAATAAAATCCGCTCATTCTTGGTCGGTGGTCCATATATCCCACGTTTATGATTTTCAATGATGAACGGTTTGCCACGACGATTGAATCTTACCAACTTCCCTGCAATCGTTCTTGTTTGATTACCAGTTTTTGTATTTGCATCATCTTGTTCAGTTTTAAGTTTCAGCAAATCTGCAATGGAGCGTTGGAGCTGTTTAATGCTCTGATCTGTTGGCTTTTCGTTTTCCCATTTCTCTGTTTTCTATAATAAGAGCAAATAAAAGAGATTTCGGAAACCAGATGCTCCAGTTGCGAAAGGTAGAGAAATAACACCCCTATTGAAATGAAAAACGGCGTGAACCTTTGCAAAATGTCTAGAATACAATAAAAGACAAATGGCGCATACCCATGCCTCTTGATACAAAGCAGTCAAAAGATATAGGGCATATTGCCGATTCTGGCTTCTTGTAGGGCATCTATATAAAAAAACTGATAAGGTTAAATATAGTTTCAAAATGAGCTAATGAAAATCAAAACAACACAAGTTTAAAAGTAGCTTGATGCTCGACAATTCTAGAATAGTATCATTCTTAAATGATGAATGAATGATAATCAGGAAATTACCAGTTCACAACACCATTTTCAATACTAGCATAACGAGAAAGTAAGAAGAAAAAGGTCTTCATTGATGATACTGGTAAAAATTTGTTAGGATAAGATTAGAAGCATACTTTTCCACAGTTATTGACAATTCATCAGTATTTGGGCAATACCGGCGAGGACCCGCTAACAAAATAAGCTTCGTTTTCGAATGTTGATCAAGTACAAGGTCACGTAAATAAACCTAAAAAGGAAGTAATCGACAAAATTGAAGTGAAAGCCAAATAAATTGAAGAATAGCTTGAAAATCATCTTCGTAACAAAATAAGCATATTGCTATTCACACAAGAACTTCAAGAAATGAAAGGGATTCATATTGAGGAAGAGTGTCATACCAAAGTGATAACTAGGAATGATGGCATCATTTAATGGCAAAAATGAAGATACCCAATTTCCTCCGTAAAAATAAATCAGAGATAAACTTCACAAAAACGATAATATATTTTAGTACGCAAAACATGATTCGGCTTACTCTACAATAATCTTCAGTTACAAACTAGGCATATTACATCGTGAAAAAGATATCAAGAGAAGCAATTACTCTCCCGGTGCCATACAAAAATATTCCAACGAGATAAAATTGTGAAGTGCCTAGAGTGAGGACTACTGTGATATGAAGCTACACAAATATTGCATCATTTAAAGAAGACTGCAAGATTAATTTCACTTTTTCTCACTATAATTAAAGACAAACTTGAAACTTACGCGAAGAGTGACCTTTCTCGACTCTGGATGGCGAATGGACGGACCAGAATATATGTAATTATTGCTAACAATTCTTAGCGGTTTCTCCTTCAAGGTTGGGGGCCAGTGAGTACAAAGCGCTATAAAAAGCAAAAAATATAGTTATAAACAAACGCCGTCATTTACCACAGTCAAAACGTAAGGGCGAATTCGCATCAATGGAATAGGAGTGCAGAGGTTGGTATTCCATAAGATGTAGCCCTTTCCTTTTCTGAAATGTATCAACGAATTCTCACTAACTATTCGAAACTCGAAAGTGCAAGCGTGCAACTATGTTGAGGGTTCTGTTTTGGTCCAGATGTTGTGTTTTTGGTCATGTAAATGTTAGCTGTCATACAAATATATAAATATGTATATAAACTCTATTTAAGTGTATATATATACAGATATAGATATACATATATAGATATACAGATATAGATATACAGGTATAGATATACAGATATAGATATTCAGATATATATATTCAGATATATATATATATATATATATATATATATATATATATATATATATATATATATATATATATATATATATATATATATATATATATATATATATATATATATATATATATATATATATATATATATATATATATATATATATATACATAATATATATATATATATATATATATATATATATATATATATATATATATATATATATATATATATATATATATACACTCAAATAGCTCCAATCATAAAGAAATTTTTAAAGACATAAATAGACCCTCAAGAAAAAATTCCAACTTTTAAAACGTTTCGGCACAAGCCTTCATCAGTTATCACTAAATCATTAACTGATGAAGGCTTGTGCCGAAACGTTTTAAAAGTTGGAATTTTTTCTTGAGGGTCTATATATATAT
The DNA here is from genome assembly GCA_964019165.1 of Mastigias papua. Classification (NCBI taxonomy): domain Eukaryota; kingdom Metazoa; phylum Cnidaria; class Scyphozoa; order Rhizostomeae; family Mastigiidae; genus Mastigias; species Mastigias papua. The sequence continues at coordinate 5,885,147 of OZ025287.1, read as the reverse complement.
ATATATATATATATATATATATATATATATATATATATATATATATATATATATATATATATATATATATATATATATATATATATATATATATATATATATATATATATATGAACTCAGTAGCTTGCGAGTAACCAGGATTTCTCCTTTTTCCGTGCAGACAGAAACATTATTATTCTCAGAAAAATCAGGAGAAAATTAAAACTTGCCACCACCGGGAATCGAACCACGGATCTCTTGCTTTCCGGGCAAGCGTCTTAACCACTAGACCACAGTGGCTTGTTTTAACTCTCCTGATTTTAGCACCTTTAGGCTACTTTCGGCTTTCGCCTTTTTCAAGCAGCTCTACATATGAACTCAGTAGCTTGCGAGTAACCAGGATTTCTCCTTTTTCCGTGCAGACAGAAACATTATTATTCTCAGAAAAATCAGGAGAAAATTAAAACTTGCCACCACCGGGAATCGAACCACGGATCTCTTGCTTTCCGGGCAAGCGTCTTAACCACTAGACCACAGTGGCTTGTTTTAACTCTCCTGATTTTAGCACCTTTAGGTTACTTTCGGCTTTCGCCTTTTTCAAGCAGCTCTACATATGAACTCAGTAGCTTGCGAGCTTATTATTATTATTATATATATATATATATATATATATATATATATATATATATATATATATATATATATATATATATATATATATATATATATATATATATATATATATATATATATATATATATATATATATATATATATATATATATATATATATATATATATATACTAAGTCATGAGTGGGCTACCACAATTGGAAAATTTATTTTGGCCCCAGTGCGGATTCGAACTCACGATGTTTAGATCAGAAGACTCCTGTGCTAATCAATTGCGCCATCCAGGCACAAAAGAATAGCGGTGGAATCTTAAGGTCATTCTATCGTGAGTCCCTCAACGCATCTAGGGCCTTCTCTATGTTTCGGCTATAATGCCTTCTTCAGAGCCAAGCGTACTTCATAATATTAATTCGGCTAAGGCTGACATAGGTAAATACTAAGTCATGAGTGGGCTACCACAATTGGAAAATTTATTTTGGCCCCAGTGCGGATTCGAACTCACGATGTTTAGATCAGAAGACTCCTGTGCTAATCAATTGCGCCATCCAGGCACAAAAGAATAGCGGTGGAATCTTAAGGTCATTCTATCGTGAGTCCCTCAACGCATCTAGGGCCTTCTCTATGTTTCGGCTATAATGCCTTCTTCAGAGCCAAGCGTACTTCATAATATTAATTCGGCTAAGGCTGACATAGGTAAATACTAAGTCATGAGTGGGCTACCACAATTGGAAAATTTATTTTGGCCCCAGTGCGGATTCGAACTCACGATGTTTAGATCAGAAGACTCCTGTGCTAATCAATTGCGCCATCCAGGCACAAAAGAATAGCGGTGGAATCTTAAGGTCATTCTATCGTGAGTCCCTCAACGCATCTAGGGCCTTCTCTATGTTTCGGCTATAATGCCTTCTTCAGAGCCAAGCGTACTTCATAATATTAATTCGGCTAAGGCTGACATAGGTAAATACTAAGTCATGAGTGGGCTACCACAATTGGAAAATTTATTTTGGCCCCAGTGCGGATTCGAACTCACGATGTTTAGATCAGAAGACTCCTGTGCTAATCAATTGCGCCATCCAGGCACAAAAGAATAGCGGTGGAATCTTAAGGTCATTCTATCGTGAGTCCCTCAACGCATCTAGGGCCTTCTCTATGTTTCGGCTATAATGCCTTCTTCAGAGCCAAGCGTACTTTATAATATTAATTCGGCTAAGGCTGACATAGGTAAATACTAAGTCATGAGTGGGCTACCACAATTGGAAAATTTATTTTGGCCCCAGTGCGGATTCGAACTCACGATGTTTAGATCAGAAGACTCCTGTGCTAATCAATTGCGCCATCCAGGCACAAAAGAATAGCGGTGGAATCTTAAGGTCATTCTATCGTGAGTCCCTCAACGCATCTAGGGCCTTCTCTATGTTTCGGCTATAATGCCTTCTTCAGAGCCAAGCGTACTTCATAATATTAATTCGGCTAAGGCTATATATATATATATATATATATATATATATATATATATATATATATATATATATATATATATATATATATATATATATATATATATATATATATATATATATATATATATATATATATATATATAATAATAATAATAATAATAAAATACAGTCGGATCTCCAAAATACCGAATACAGTGCTCAATCCCAGGAGAAGAGCATAAATATTTGCAGAATACTGGTCAGAAAAGACACAGCAGCTTAGTCAGTACTAATAGTTTCAAGCCTTACGGCAATCCTCAGCCAACTAAAAACCGTTAAAACGAACATTACATAAAAGGAACATAAAAGTTACATCAGATTTGACTATCAAGCGAATACTTAGTTCTGTGACGGCACTGAGCCATAACTTCACTCCTCTTATTCAGCAATTTGTCCCGATCTTTGAAGTTTATAATTTCATACTTCTCGGCCAGACACAGAGGGCATCTATTCCACTCTGGTTTAAATGAAGGTGCCCTGTGAACAATCCTCCATGAAATCCGCGGTTCTGCGTCAATACTTTTTAAACGCCAACATTCGGATGACAGTGAGGTGCTGTTTTTATAATCTTCGTGGTTGAAAGAGCGTTTATGGTTTGCATAACGTTTTTTAAAGGTCGTTTCACAAAGACCAATGTACTTCTTATCAGGTAACTGAGCTTTGGTAGCCAGGATGGTTGCCTCATATATGACATTGGACGCCAGGCAGTTCTGATTCATGGGGCAGTTTTGCTTTACCATACAGTTACATGTCTTTTCGCTGGTATGTGATGTGCTGGAAGTTAGAATGCGTTTGTTGTGGGCCGTAATGATTGTTTTAATATTGGGCAAACAGCTATAACTAACTTTGATGGTGTTCTTGTTGAAAATTTTATGGTACTTGTGAGATCTGGGAAAATGGTACGCAATAAGGTGAAGGAAGTTTTTACCAATATTAGTAGATACTGATTTATCGTATGGAGGGTTAAACCAAATGATGTTACGTTGCCTGCTCCTCCGTTTATGATGTACCTTGTCTGGGCTGTACGTAAATGTGTGTGAGTAGCCAGAACGCGAAAGAGCCTCCTCGTAATATGGAACAGCACATTTAAAAATATCCTCATTAGAATATAGGTTTGAAAGACGCTTCTCAATAGACAATGGTACTTGCTTGATTATACACGGTGGATGATTGGACTGTTTGTGGATGTAGTTGGTTTCGCTCCCAGGTTTATGGTATGGCTTATATGTTGAGCTTTGCAGATCTAGTGTGACATCAAGGAAGTTAACCACTGTCATGTTGCATTGAATAACGATGTCCAAACCATTCTTCTTGAAGGTTTTCTGGAAATCTTTTTTAATGCGCTCACTTTGAGGACCATTGACATTGCGGAAGAAGGCAAGGCCATCATCTCTATAAAGACCAATATTTTCTTTTGGTACCATACCGCCGATTTGTTGAAGGATGTAGCACCCAACTAGTTCACATATTTCGGCACCGTCATATGCCCCCATTGTCACATCAAATAGTTTGCCACCCTTTTTCATCCAGCTCTCACCATTGTTAACAAGTAGAGACTTTCTTGCGTGGAAGATTATTTCATGTTCATGTGGAGTGATAGTGGATAGTTTGCTTGCAAAAGTGATCGCATCAACCAGTAATGATTCCAAGATGGATGGGTAGAAATCCTTGACATCGAAAGTCATGAATTTACATAAGTGCTTATTCTCAATTCCATTAAACCAAGTCAATACATCTTTGGTACTTTTCCATTGGTTTAAATTTAAGGATTTACGTATGGTGATGTTTATCTTATCTAAAATTGATGCCTCCAATGTACGGAAAAAATCTAATAGTCTTTACCAATCGCTATTCCATAGCTATAATTATTTGGCGTTTCATACTAAAAAGTATGTCCGATACAAATTACTCCAAGTAGACTAGCAAATGTATACCAGTCATCGTGCAGTATTTAAATCCTATAGTACGGAGTGTTAATGTCAAATCTATACACTCAGACGTACAAACGTGTACAGACGTAGATACTGTGATGCCTCCAATGTATCTTATCGTTTCAATCCCATGAGCTGATGTATTGGCCCCTGACGCTATAGGGTCATTATTGTTTCCAAGATTGCAGGTGTTGGTGTTTTCAACAAAGATACCACCCCATAAATGATGTATTTAATTTCTTCTTGGTCTTAAATTGTATTTATATCTATATCTATATCTGAATATCTATATCTGAATATCTATATCTGAATATCTATATCTGTATATCTATATCTGTATATATATATATATATATATATATATATATATATATATATATATATATATATATATATATATATATATATATATATATATATATATATATATATATATATATATATATATATATATATATATATATATATATATATATATATATATATATATATATATATATATACACTTAAATAGCTTGAATCACAAATAATAAATAAATAAATAAATAAATAGATAATCAAGAAAAACTCCAACTTCAAAATGTGTCGGCACATGCCTTCATCAGTTATAACATTCCCGGTACATACAGCGCATACATAATGATAAAGCAAAGGAACAATATCTAATAAACTTATGACAATAGAGCACTTTACACAATGAAACAGGACCTACAATGGAGAGCACTTAAAATTGAGTGCAAGGGAAATTGTAGCTAGCATTAGAGAAAAGGATGTTGGAGAAGCTAATACCTACCGTCCCACTGGGACGAAGTGAAACCATGCGAAAACCATGAAAAACCATGCGAGAACAAAGTGGGTAAGAAGTAACATAAAAAGAAAAGGAAACCCAATATAACTTAGAAAGGACGATATTGAGAGGAGGGAGATATACTACGAAAAGAGGCTACATAAACAATAGTATAGAGAAACATAACTAAATGAACTTGGGAGCCTGTGTCCCATACAGCTTCCAACTTAGTTCCATTTATAAAACAATCTACAATACATTTCTTGCTAACAAATTTTGAAATCTTTGCATGCATCTCTGGAGAGATATGGCTTGCAGCGACATTTGCATCACTGCTATCCCCTGGTCCTTCTTTGGATAGTTCTGAAATTTCAGAAAAAATAGCTGTGTGTTCACTCCACTGTGCCTTCTGACATTGTATGCTGCAATATCTCACTGCTTCACAGTTTTTACATGACATAAAACTGTTACACTTTTCTAGCAAATGGCAATTATTACAGGATTTATAGTTGGGCATCTCAACTTTTGAGGCTAACGGCTGCCCTGTTATATTAGTCCCCTGTAGTTTCCCTGCTGTCTCTTTTTACAGTCTCCAAAAAAGTGACTTGAGCTACCACAAATTGACCAATGATAATGCTTTTCATTCCCTGTCTCTTTGCATGTGGTAAATCTTGGCGCTGGGTGCCTTTGGGTTTTATTCCCTCCCTCTGAGAACTTTTTACTTCTTCTAATTCAGTTCTAATAGCTGTAACTTTACATCTCATTTGCTCAACTGCTGCAAGGTATCAGCAATTTTTGGTGTGTTTTTGGTTGATGGCTTTTCCGCAAGTGAAATTTCATTAATACTCTTTACCCTTGTACTCAGAGAAAACACTTTCTTTCTCTCTGCATCAGCAAAAACTGCTACTTGCATCTCAGTTATTAAGGTCTCATCATCAATGTTAGCATCTTGTAAAAGTGAACATAGCTGCATGCGAATGGTGTCACCTGCCAGCCCTGATTCTACTGAGCGATGAAATAACCCATTCAAGAACCCTGGACTATATTTTAGGCCAGATGCTGTCTCCTCTCTGCATGCAAATAGAATCTTTTGTTTGCAGTCCATGGCACGTATGAGGAAGTTCACGGGATTCTCATTTGGATTTTGAGACATAGTGAGAAGCTGTTGGCAGAGATCTGTAGCACTCCCGTCCTTATAATGTGAGCACAGGATTTTCCTCAGCCTAGGCACAGTGATACTACCAAACCCTTCCAAGTAGCTACGAACTTGTAACCCTGGTGATATAGCATTTATAGCAGCATTTAAAACTTCTTTATCTGAATACCCTCTTTCTAATCCAGTTTCTTCCTGTTTCTTCAAAGAAATATATGACAGTTTGTCTTTTTGACCTACTTCACCAACTTGTCCAGTTATGCGAAATTTTTTCCTAAACAGGCTATTGTTAATAGCATTGTCACCCGCTACTTGCTGTGCTACATTATGAGGAAAACCCCGGGGGTGTTTGCTGTAATGTTTCTGGTGCTTGCTGTCCAGCATTTTGTGTCTTGGCGTCTAGGAGTTGATTTTCAATGCTTTTTGAGTACTCTCATCCTGTCCACCACCCCCTTCTAAGCTACAGTCATCACCCTCTAAAGGGGGAGGATTGTATACATCTCTAATAGCTCCTAAGGTTAATGTACACTCATCAGGGCATTCAGCAGCCTCTAACAGGCTCTCTAATGTTCGAGATAAAATTAGTATAAGTTTAAATTTTGTCTTACCAGAAAAATTTTGCTGAGGTACCTTTACGATTTCAGCAATATGTAAAATATTGGCAGTTGAAGCGAAAAGAGCGTACCCTCTACCTCACACAATAACTCTTCATTTGCTGGCATTTCGAACACAAGATAACTGGTCAAATTGCATAAAATCAGTGTAGCCAAAAACAGGGCTCGTGCTGGATTTTGGTAAGCAAATTCAAGGAGTTTTCAAGGACTATTCAAGGACTAAAACAAAAATTTTCAAGGATCTTTAAATTAATAGACCTTTGTGGGTATTTCACGTTTTCTGACAAAGTTCAAATAAATACTACGAATTAATACACATTCCCTAGTGTATGTACATAAAGCCACAAAAGTAATAATTTAATATTTCTATTGAACTTGGACTCTGAGATTTATCGAAAGTGCGAAAACGATTTAAAAGTTAACAATGCTTCAAACTCTGATCCTTGCAAATGAAACAAGACTAACATTCTTCTATTCTGAACTTGCCAAAGTCATTTTATTGCACACTGCTATAGCGCTGTTTGGTATGTTTTACCTAAACAGAAAACGTGCTTTTTCCAAAGGTATCAAAATGTGAAGCAGATGAAAAAATACGTAAGTAAAAACATTCAATATTTCAAAGAGCACGAAAATGGTTGCTGAAGTTTGAAAAATTATGCTAAATTATTGGAGAATTTACGTATTTCTGGGTAATTTGCTTTCTGTGGGAAACTTTTAGGTCCAAGTTGCCAAATTTTGACCATATGACTCGATCCTAGAAGCCATGGGAATATACCTTGATAGAATAGGCTCAGCCTGTTATTGCTCATAACAGAAGTTCTAGACTCCTCTTCGAGATTCCTGCAGAAGGAATCTGCTGTCTACAAAACTACATGTTGCAATTTTGTGGCAAAACATCGCTCTGGAACAGTAAGTACGCAATATGACATTCATATATTTTTTTCTATGTTTAGTTGAGTACCCATAAGTTAAGCGGACTGCATGCAGATTTCTCATAGTTCTCTTAGGATATTATAGCGCATGTGTGGATACCCAGGAACCCTAAAATAACGAAAATGGAACATTTCTCGGGATATAACGAGTTTACTTGTACGATTTTCTGTAAACTATCTGCATTCTGTATTGCTCTGAAAGATGTAATCAGTAAACATTCATAAATTTCAAGGAGTGTGATCAATTTCAAGGAAAACTTCCCATTTTCAAGGAGTTTCAAGTGCCCTTGAAATGAAATTTCAAATTCAAGCACTTTTCAAAGAGTTCAAGGACCTGCACGAGCCCTGCAAAAAGCAGGGCTCTTAATACGCTGGGCGCCAGACATATTAAATACTCCGATAGAATAATCCGCTTGATAAATAGGTTAGATAAACAATTGAGATAAACAGCGATATAAATCAGCAACAAAACCATTCGATCCATGGTGAAATCTTTTCTTAGGCCCTATTTCAACAACAACTCTATTTGAAAACAAGGTTATTTTAATTATAGACTCATACTTACGCTTTAGTGCCTCACAATGGAGCTGAATAGCAGGTGGTGTTAAGTGCAGGAAATTTGGAATCTACGACAATCGAAATAAATTGAATAATGCACAGGTCGTAAAAGAGCGTATGCATGGGCAAACAATTATCAAAATTAGAACTATACAAGATAATTTAGCATTTACGTAAAGGTCACAACAATACAAGAAAGTATAAACAAGCACATGTGGACACATAACTACGGGCAGACATGTACTTAATCGTACCTAGGTGGCTTGTCTACATAGTGTCCATAGTCTAAAACGCTCTCATGCTTCACTATAGCTGTCAAATTATAGATAGGGTATTCGGAGTTTCTAGGCATAAGGAGAGATTCTGGCAGTTTACACTACAAGAATTTATGCCTGAGGGGCTTAACGTCAGATGTGTGGATCATTAGCAATCCCATATGCACTTTCCCAGTGTTAATTGCTTCCTTTGTCCACTTAGCGTTTATACAGCTTCTATTCTTCTTTCATTCATACTTCTCGCACTCTTTGCATCACCTTATATGCTCTGTATTATCCTCCTTTGTTTCTTACTTCACAGCTTCGGCACTCCCCTATAATGGCTTCCTAATATATCATGAGGTGTTAATAGGTAGGCCCCCTTAGGCAATATCCATTTTGACCCCATTGTTATGTAGGTAATTTTAGCAGGCAATGTCATTGCAAGTCTAGTTGGTGCCAAGTGCTGGGCTATAATATGATAACAAAGGTAAATACCCGGGGATATGGGACAATTAGAATAGGAGCAAATGAATAGGCAGCAGATTACATTGCGTAAGAATAGAAGAACAAAAATAAGGAAAAAAACTAGAGGCAAAATGATAACGTGCTATAAGTTAGTTGGGAATTAAGATCAGGTTTGAGCCAGCTAATGTCTAGAGCTTCCTTAATTTTGAGTTGATAACTGCTTATGGCAGTATCTAGAATGGCAAAGGAGTCTTCGCTTCTAAGTTGCTTATGGCTGTTGGAAGATGCGAGGAGGTGTCTGTAAATATGCCAGCTTTTATCCCGGGATATATACTCACAAACGCGGGTAGAGAAATGTGGTCATGTCTCACCAACGTATACGGAATTACATCATGTACAACAGAATTGGTAAACTACAAGTGAGTGCAGTGACTTAGGGGTGGGGTCTTTGCAAGAAAAAATGTTACTGAGTTTATAGGATGTAAAGACCAATCATATATCTAAATTAGAACAATAAGCTTTGAGTATAGATCTGACTTTTCTTTGGGCAAATGAGATGTTTAAGTAGGTAAATCTAAAATTTAAGGTAGCAGTAGCTACAGATTCAGTAGACGATCCGGTACTAGATTTAGCAAAAGGGGCTGAGAATAGAACAGTTTTGTTTAGATGTCATTTGATGACTCGATCAATAATTTTGGATAGGAACAGATTTTTCTTCAAAGTGATAATGAGATTTTCGATGTCTTTATGAAATCCTTGCCATGTATTATTTAATTTTTTATGTTCTATCTACTAGAGTTCTAACCAACCCAACCTTATAAGAATGCGAAGAGAAACTGAAAAAGTCAGTGAGAACTCCAGTATAAGTAGTTCTGCGATAGACAGATGCTATAGGAGAAAAAGAAGAATTGTCAACCAGAACATCAAAGAAAGCTAATCTGTTGCTAGCTTCCTTTTCCATGGAAAAAGTTATATTAGGGTGTTGTTTGTCGAGGAAATTAAAGAATGACAAAGCATCATGTTTAGAATTGAAGAGGCAAAAAGTATCATCAACATATCTGCAATAGAAGAGAACCTTTGAGTTATTAAAGTTGTCAAGCCAGATCCTGTCGTGATGACCCATGAAAAGGTTAGCTAAGACCGGTGGAAGCGGTGATCCCATTGAGACGCCATCTACCTGATCATAAGTGCTGCCGTTAAAGAGAAAATGGGTCTGTGCAATGGCGAATGAGAATATATTAGTGAGGTATATATATATATATATATGAAAACTTCCCTATGCTCATCTGAGGCATAGAGTGAAAGTCCCCTAATGTTTTCCCTATACCAATGAGCGCTGGACGGTAAGTAATAACCAATGGAACCTTGCCCTCCCCCCCCCTTTCACCTAGTTTCCTTATCTGTATTGGCTAGAAGAGTCTTTATATCTATTCTACGTACCCTATCTACTTGCTCATTAACCACTGACTCTATATAGCCTCTATGCTTTAACCATCCATCTAACTCACCTACCCCATACTTAAATTGGCGATCCCCCGAACATATCCTACGATACCTAAGGACTTGACCATAGGGGGTCGCCTTCCTTATGTACCATGGATGACAAGATGTCCTATGCAAGAACTGATGTGTATCGGTTGGCTAGAAGAACACCTCGGCTGTCAGGACTCCCTCCTCTCCCAAGGCAACCTGGACATCTAAAAAATACTACTACTAACAATCCGGTGGGACGGACAGCGTCATATTCCCCAACACCTCCCTAGCTGCTACCCTCATTTCCACTCCTTTCAATTTCATATGTTTCTTATTGCACTCAGTTTTATATAATAGGCTAAACAGCAATAAAATGCTACCTTGAGGATTTCTATGTTTCCTTGAGCTGCAGGCGGAATGTCGCCAAGCTTATTTGGTCTAATTCTTCCCATCCGAATTGGTAATGGGACAATGGCTGGGTTAAAAGAATGAACTGTGCTAAAAATACTTGGCCAATCAGCTAATTCTGGCAGCATTTTCTCAGCTTTTGTTAGATTCTAGAAAAAAGAGTTGCATTATGACAACAATTGGTCTAGTCAATAGAAAAATTTTCATCAAAAAAGTAGGAGAAGGCGAGACTAACAGAGGATCACAATCTGAAATAATGTGAAAAATGAAGCAAAAGTGATAACTTCCATTACAATTGCTACCTTAATACTAAGTGTATTCAAACTCGTGCATTACCATTCTTTACATACCCATTGGTTCGCGAATTGAAGTAATGCGCGAAAATTTGTCTGCGAGAACAAGTAAGAAAGTAAAAAAACATAACATCGGTTCAACCATGCAGTTACAGGGTATTAGTGGGGATATAGGTTGCACATAAAAAGTTACCACTACAAACACGTCTGTGCACTTAGCATCAATAAAAATTTAGTGACTTTACGTATGGTAAGAACAAAAATTGGCAGTGGATAAAATTTCAGACAATAAACTTCGATGGAAACGTAAAAATTTTTGGATCTTTCGGGAACAAAGCTTTTCGGACAAAGGCTAACCAAACTTTTCAATAATGAAACCTATACATGTGCGATTGTTGATTGCTGTTGAACTCTTGAGAACTTTCAAGGAATTCTGACAACTAAAAACCTGACATTGTCAAGAAGGGTTCAATATTGAACTGGCTATAAATACAGTATGCTATAAATAGTGTTCCCCTTTAATAAAAGGTAGAGTCATGGTTTATGTCATCAACAGAATTGATAAGTAGGATTGCACTTTTAATTTTTGGTACTGTAATGTATTACGTGAAAAGTCTGTTGGTACTACAGAACTTCACTACAGCACGAAAAAGCGGTACCATGTTTTAACCATACTGAAAAGCTTTTTTTCGTCCGACACTCGTCAGAGTATGAAACGTCGGATAGCGACCGAAAGGTGAACCGAAATTTATAGCCAGATATGCGGGTACACGTGATATGATGAATAATGTGTCCAGTTAGCCATATGATTGGCCTCTTGGCACCTATTCACCATTGTTTACTAGAAGAGTCCAAGTGAGAAAATGAACTCTTTTTGTTTACACAAGACTGGGTTTTGAGTCTTTATGTAAACTGATTCCAAAACACTTAAATGAAAGGACGATCTTGCTTGCCCAATGATCCGAAAATTATCGTCTGAATATGTTTTGGCGCATTCTGGGTTTTTAATGAGATGTTGTCCTATGGCCGAATCACTTTTCATTTTAGAATTAGAGTTTTTACACATACGAGGTGGCTGTTCCCTTATTGTAGTGTTTTTCTTCCTGATGCTCGTGGGTATATGTTGCTTTATTCTGTCAGCTAGTCTCTGCGTAGTGCGTCCTACGTACCGAGCTTCACATCGGCACGAAAATTCATAAACTACACAACTTTTTTGAGTGGTAGGAACGCTATCTTTTTTAGCAGATGGTAGCATGACCTTAGTATTGTAGACCACACGAGGTTTCACAGCATAGAAACAGGATGTAATGGCTTTGTTAATTTGGTTTTCAAATCTTGATGAAACAATACCAATCCAGGGCAATTTTAGGTAAACTGGGCACTTCTCAGGACCACACGGTTTTTCCGCTGCAAAGTTGGCAAGTTTTTGCTTAATACAAGAAATAAGGACATCGTCTGGATATCCATTTTCAATGAGCAGTTGTTTTACTCTATCAAGTTCTGAGCCTAATTTAGTTTTGGAGCAAATCATTAGTGCCCTGTGAACTAAGGTTTTGATAAGGCTAATTTTCCTTGATTTTGGGCTGAAGGAATTCCAACGGATGTATTGCCCTGTAAACGTTGGCTTCCTGTAAACGCTGGTGAGAAATCCAGTGCCCTCTTTTTCCACCAAAACATCTAGAAAGCTCAAGGAGTTGTTTTGCTCCTTCTCTACTGTGAAATTTAAAGCTGGATGCAGCAAGTTAAGTTTTCCATGAAAACAGTCAAAATCCAGCTCGGAACTAAAGATGACGAAAGTATCGTCCACATATCTAAAGTAGACACCTGGTTTTACGGTGTTATCAAAAAGTCTACTTTCATGAAAGCCCACGAAAATGTTTGCTAAAGCCGGCCCCAAGGGGCTGCCCATTGCCACTCCATCTAATTGCTTATACATTTGGTTGTTAAAACTAAATTCCACTCCTCGCGTAGCAATTAGCATCAATTCTTTAAAGGTGTCCTCGGGGAATGGAGGGCAATCAAGGTGACCTCGATACAAAGCATCAGCACAAATCCCTATGGTCTCATCTAATGGCACATTTGTGAACAGACTGCTGATGTCAAAAGAGCATAGAAATGCCTTGGTAGGTTCTAGGTTGCAGTTTTGGATAAAATTGGCAAACGTAAAGGAGTCTTTTATACAATGTGAGGAGTAGGATTTTAGGACCGGAGCCAAAATTTCTGCTAACCACTTAGCAAGTTCATGTTGAGAGGAGCCAATCATGGATAAAATGGGCCGAAATGGGGTATCTTCTTTATGTGTTTTAGGCAAGCCATACATGCGGGGGCGCTGTGAGCCAGTGGGTCGAATCCTATCGTAAACATCACGAGCCAGGATGTTTTGGTTTACTAAGTCTAAGAGATGTTTTTGTAACTTCTGCTCGTTCTTGGCCGTATTGTCGTGCAAATTGACACTGCCCATATTTAAAAACTTGGTCTTATCCTCGAGAATATTGCCCATCTTTTGGATGTAATCACTTCTATTTAAGATGACAACCCCAGATCCTTTATCAGGTTTTGTGATTAGGATCTGTTCATTGGAACGTAAGGATTTTATAGCATGAAAATGCTCTTTATGCATATTGAAATCTCCTAGGTCAACTGGGGTGCCACAGTAAGCGTGTGCCAAATCGCTTAACCTGGCTTTTAGGGAGTTAAGCTCGTTGGATGAAATTGGCTGTTGCCTGGCAAGTTGAGCGTATAGAATTTCAAATTCTGCAAAAACCTCCTCTCTGTTTACGTTTTTAGGTGGAAGACAAAAATCAAGGCCATTACTCAAAACAAATTTCTCCGCATCAGAGAGAGTATAATCAGAAAGGTTTAGAATATGTTTTTCCTTGTCACTCAACATGCCACCGAAGCGTTTCCTACGTAAAAGTTGGATGTTTCTGTCGTGTTTTTCTTTAGTAGCATTTTCTGTCCGCTGATCAATTTCCGAAAGGTAGCGGCAAAACCGAACTAAGTCGAAAAATGACAAAAAGCTGCGAATTTTAATCCATTGGCGTTTGTATGCACATTTTGTGTGCCCAATTTGTTTGTTGATCTTTTCAATTTCATCATTGAGAAATGCACGCTCAATGGTAGGGCTGTGCCTTGCACGAGATCTAAAAATACGGGCAGAAATGAATTTTGGTGAAACACGATTCACTAAACAAAGTCTATAAAATGAAATAGAGAACTTAGCCGTTCTGATCTTACCTCGTAGCTTTACTATGTTGTTCAGATCTCCGATCTGCTTCTTGGAGTACCTCCGCCGAAAATACGTGAAAAGTCTGTTGGTACTACAGAACTTCGCTACAGCACGAAAAAGCGGTACCATGTTTTAACCATACTGAAAAGCTTTAATCAAGGAAAATTAGCCTTATCAAAACCTTAGTTCACAGGGCACTAATGATTTGCTCCAAAACTAAATTAGGCTCAGAACTTGATAGAGTAAAACAACTGCTCATTGAAAATGGATATCCAGACGATGTCCTTATTTCTTGTATTAAGCAAAAACTTGCCAACTTTGCAGCGGAAAAACCGAGTGGTCCTGAGAAGTGCCCAGTTTACCTAAAATTGCCCTGGATTGGTATTGTTTCATCAAGATTTGAAAACCAAATTAACAAAGCCATTACATCCTGTTTCTATGCTGTGAAACCTCGTGTGGTCTACAATACTAAGGTCATGCTACCATCTGCTAAAAAAGATAGCGTTCCTACCACTCAAAAAAGTTGTGTAGTTTATGAATTTTCGTGCCGATGTGAAGCTCGGTACGTAGGACGCACTACGCAGAGACTAGCTGACAGAATAAAGCAACATATACCCACGAGCATCAGGAAGAAAAACACTACAATAAGGGAACAGCCACCTCGTATGTGTAAAAACTCTAATTCTAAAATGAAAAGTGATTCGGCCATAGGACAACATCTCATTAAAAACCCAGAATGCGCCAAAACATATTCAGACGATAATTTTCGGATCATTGGGCAAGCAAGATCGTCCTTTCATTTAAGTGTTTTGGAATCAGTTTACATAAAGACTCAAAACCCAGTCTTGTGTAAACAAAAAGAGTTCATTTTCTCACTTGGACTCTTCTAGTAAACAATGGTGAATAGGTGCCAAGAGGCCAATCATATGGCTAACTGGACACATTATTCATCATATCACGTGTACCCGCATATCTGGCTATAAATTTCGGTTCACCTTTCGGTCGCTATCCGACGTTTCATACTCTGACGAGTGTCGGACGAAAAAAAGCTTTTCAGTATGGTTAAAACATGGTACCGCTTTTTCGTGCTGTAGTGAAGTTCTGTAGTACCAACAGACTTTTCACGTAATACATTACAGTACCAAAAATTAAAAGTGCAATCCTACTTATCAATTCTGTTGATGACATAAACCATGACTCTACCTTTTATTAAAGGGGAACACTTTTGAACCATTCGGGGACCCATACGAGTATCTATAACCTTTGTCCAGTTTGCGTGAATGTGTAAGAAGGTGAATGTTTTTCATAGTAATTTCCCTCCTATATGGAACGCCGCACAGTTAATGCATAGCATATACACATTGTGCGTGAGGAGTACTTTAAAAATAGCATATATATATTATTTGAAATTTCAACAGACTGTATTCCTGACATTGGTCAAACAAAGGCCTTTAGTGTTGGCACTATTAAGTGTCCCACGCGATGCAGTTAAACTTGATACCAACAACTCAGGCTACGTCTACACTAACATGGACCTATATGGGTACGGACCCACCTTGGATTATTTCTACACTAGAATGCATCCAATTAAGATTGCGGATACCCATTGTTTCAGCTATTTGACATAACATTGTTTCGATAATGAGTTCCTTCATATTTCAACAATGATAGTGAGTTCCGCTAATATTTCAGCCGTTGTGGTCATTGTCCAACTGTACTTGTTCGGATAGGTTCCAGCCGTTTACACTAGACATAACCAGGAACGGATCCAAATGAGTATACTTTGGAAAGCGATCCCAAACAGATCCAGATAGCAGACACAAATGAGTATAGATCCAGGAGATCTAGTGTAAATGCAAAGCCTTTCTGTCCTAGAATTGGTACGAATCCATATGGATACGGATCCATACAGATCCATTGGTACGGATCCATACTGTTCTAGTGTAAAAATGGTCTCAATGTGTGAGTTGAATTTCATTTGAGAATACTGCTGACCTTTGAATTCCAAGGCCATCTGATACATCTAGTAATTTTAAGAGCAGGGCCTACGATGTGAAAACGCCATAGGCGCTAGATGTCCACCTCTATTTCTTGGCATCGAGCCAAATCACTGATATGTAGAGATGGCAAAATACGAAAGTTTTACACGGGCAAAGTATGAGAGACAGTACACAACGTTCTTGTTTCAAATCATATATACGAAACAAACAGTTCAATCTCCAAAAGACCATGCACATGAAAGAGCATACAACCAACGATACACTAACAAAAAGCTACAATTTACGTGTCTAAATCAGGTTATTTGCACCTATTTTTCAGCAAGGCCGTCATTCTGGTCATATTGCATATGTAATAAGAAATGAATACAGCTTCATTCATAGATTTCTAGCTAGAGGTATAGCATTAAATGCATATAGATACAAGTGGCACACAAAAAATATTTTGATGTGTATGACTATTGCTGCTATCTGAACAGGTATTCATTCGCCAACTACCAATTTTGAAACCTGTACTTAAAGTAGAAATAACTATGTAGTCTTTTGTCTTCGATACAGCTTGCATAAAATTTGCTACGAAAAATTTTTGCTGATGAAAGTGTTTTCATACCCCCACCTATATTACCTGTAACCCTTCCTGCTTATTGAAAGTCTCTGTTCATTAGATTTCAGGAACTTGTATATCTACTTGGCTACCATAAGTCCTGTTTTACTAAGCACTAAAGAATATCTCATATCTAAAAATAGGTGGACTATTGTAATAAGATACTAAGATGAATGATACCTGGCTACAAGTTACTAAGATACGTAAAGCTGCTCCTAGTATGATTTTCTTTGCGTTGGGAATCTGAGACTAGCAGGAAAAGAACTTCACAGTTATTCCTGCCTACTTAATATAGGTTTGAAATGTTGAAATGAAATGCGGAAGCTCTTTTGTAGACAACAACAACAGTCATATTCACCAAATTAATTTATGCATGGAATTTGTAGCTCTAAACGACTAACGCTATAAAGGAAACTTCACTACGGGCTTGACATCTCACATAGGGTAAAAAGTGTGTTGTTACATGTATGATATAACAAGGAGGATGGTCTACCCAAAACGGCCGTAAATAGCTTGACTTATACACAACAATTGAGGCTTTTTTCGTGCTAGGTGTACATGTTGTATGATTTATCACAGATTGAATTCTCCTCTTTGTAAATAGGATGGGAAGCAAGAAAACTTTCGTACTTTCTCTTATACTGCCCCATACAGAACTTCCCACTTCACCCTCTATGCAAAAATGATATAGACATCTTGTGCCTTCAGCACTTCTATATCACTGATCAGAATGGTAAATTCTGTACACAACATGAGAAATGTACCGATTGAGCATTATAGCACTATAAAATCATCTAAGTCAAGAGATGCTGAATCTGCCGCAATTGGTATCACAAGAAGTATTGGTGACGTTAAATTTGAGTTTTGGATAGAATTCTCTTCTAAGGTTATGCCTCATGTTGACAGATGGGTTTCAAAAGTTCATGAAACACAAGCAAAATGTTCATTTTCATGCTTCACCAGCAACCCTCAGGTATTCTCTTTTTGCGGTTGTCATTCACTCTGGAACACTTGAAGTTGGGCACTACATGTGTTATGTTCGGCAAGAAAAAGATCAGGTAACTCGAGTCTATATGGGTTTTTATTTGGAGAGCTGCTTAGAATTCTAGGCATTGAGAATTCTCTCATGACAAGACTAGGCCCATTGTGTAGTAGTTGCAGAACTGATATCCTGATATCAACGATCAGGGAATGTCCCGTATTGTAAGCATCAGAACACTTTAATTTTCATATTTATATATGTTTTCTTTAATTTTTTTCTTTGATCTTTTCCTATGCATTTCGTGTTGAGAAGTATACCTCAGAATTTCATCAACAAGCATACTGGTTGACCCTCTGTTGTCTCAAAAAAGTCTCAAACACAAGTTGTTTCTTTGAAAAAGTCGGTACAAAGCACAGTTTTATAGCAATACAAGGTTGTTTATATGTTCAGTAGTTTGAGTGATAATTAATCAATACTTCAAAAGGGTGTCATATCATTGAGAAGTAATGAGTCAACCCAATCCACTTTGATAAATTTTCTAAACTTTGGAATACTTTCAGCCCTAAGTGTACCTCTAGAAAGTATAGATAGATGTTTTAAAGAGAGTCAACAAAATTAAAGTAAGATTACAATTCTAGAGGTGTACCGGATCATAGTTTTCTAAATCTGACCGCAATTGGATTTTTCCATCAATATGTCAAAATCTGGCCAGATATGGCAGGATTTTCTATGCATTGCGAATGCATCAAACCATAATGCCTTCTTCATTTAAAATAAATTGCAGCAATGTAATACAATTCATTGGCTGTATTTGAGAAACTCGTCCTCACCAAAGCTGTAGCAGGTTTGACAAATTTAGTCCTATGTAATAATCTTATGCAAAGAAACCCTCCAGCAATATACTATTTAAACAAAAATTTACAAACAGGGCACATATCCATCAACTGTGATGTTCATCCTGAATAAAATACCAACAAGTGACTTTCTTTCCTCTAGCTCAGCCTTATGAAAAATATCTCATGAAATTTGCCTGTATATGACATATCAAGATTAGCAGAAAGTGGTCCATTTTTCTGTGATTTTGAATATTGAGAGACAGAGAAGAGCAAGAGAGATAGCCAACGTATGCATGATAGGGCATGAAATTGTATACCTTTCTCCTGCTCTTGTATACTTTAATTTTTCTGTTACTGGGTCTGGTGTCTAAAATAAGAAAATAAACAAAATTACTAACAAAAAAGATGTCCTTCCCCATCACATAGTATTTTCAGAAATTTGATATTCTATGCATCACTATGTAAGTTTCTTGAAATGCTGGATTCATTTCTGGTACTAAATACTACAAATAATATGATCTAATAAACTAAAATCTTAAATTTCATCAGTATTTAGCAATAAATTATTAAATTACTGGCCAACCACAAAAAGTGTTAGCACCCAAAACTAATGAAAGTGCCACAAATCTGTCAAAATGTTTAAGAAAATGCTACTGTTTGTAAATGCTATTGGACTGCCTGTCTTGGGTAACCATAAGAGGAACAAATATGTCAAATCTAAAAAACACAGACGTCCATTGAGCAGTATGTTTGGATTTGATGTCCTTGCAAGAAATACAAACAACAGCAAACTGTTACTTGGGAATGCATGCAAAAGGATCAATTATGGAATTGAAAGTGCATGGTATGCAGCTATTAAGCTAGCTGATTGGTCACAAGCATCTAATTATAAGGGCATAGGTCTGATTATAATTTTGTTGATGAAGTTCTATTATATCTTATTAAAAAGTGGTCCTTGTTAAGTTTAGATTACATATTTGTAATGATCTCTGGAACTCCTTCATGACTAATTTTGTCTATAATTAATACAGAAAAATAGCTATTACCAGTAATTGTACTTGTGGGATAGATATAGTAAGTAGTCATGGATTACAACAGGGAACATCACTAGCACTAATCATCTACCATTGCCTACACGAGGGGCAGATGATGCAGAGCTTTGTTCACAAATTGACATCATCAGGGAAATGGCAGTTATCCTGGTGATCATCAATTCAAGCAAATAGCTCAAACTTGCTGAGGACATTGAGGTCTACCATTCCAAACAAAAATTACACCATCATATATATATATATATATATATATATATATATATATATATATATATATATATATATATATATATATATATATATATATATATATATATATATATATATATATATATATATATATATATATATATATATATATATATATATATATATATATATATATATATATATATATATATATATATATATATATATATATATCAGTTATTCCATCCCAACTGGGACACAGCTGGAAATGCACCATCTCAGATTTGGATGAAATTTGGGTCACAATTTTTCTCTATATGAGAAAGGAAAAACCTGAAAATTTTAGCTGAATATCCTATGTCGATACGGAGATATGGGTCCTTAAACCTTAGTCATGTCCAGCAAAATTGGCAAATTGTAATAGCCAAACAAATTTCTACAACTTTTGGAACCTCATAAATCGGGAAAATCTTTAGATAGGACAATGACAATCTATATGCTAAAACTCCTACAGGTATGCTATAAAAATTTGGAAGATGAAATTTTTTTGCAACAACAACAGATCCACAATGGCAGTGTAAACTCAAAACAAAGTTTATTGTGACGTCCAAAAGTTGTATTTTTGAGGGCCTACCAAGCCAAAACAAAGCTCTCAGAGATATTTAACTTACTTGATTCAGCAAGGGTATATGGCAGGCAACTAGAAAACATGAAAATATTAGACCATGAATTTTCGGTTTGGTTGCTATTGGTTACCAAATATGGCTACTCAGTAAATTGGCCCAAAAGTTGCTTGTGCTTGGGCACTTGGTAGCCAATCAGAGACACTAAATTTTTAATTGAAAGTTTTGTCAAAGATCAGTCAGGTTATAGGCTTTGTATTGCAAGAAAAAAACTGGTGGGTACTCATTAGCAACATATTCAAAAGGACCCAGATTTCTTTATTGGAATTGGCACATGATGTCACAATTGCACCATCTGGTGTCCCATCAGTAGTGGTGTGTACTCTTTAGTGGTTAATAGATGCCCCCCCCCCGCTAATTAATTGTTTCAAAATTTTCTAGCAAGGACATTCTTATTCCATTATTCATTCTTATTCTTCTTTCAGGCTATTAAATCTTGGGAAAAATTCCACCCAAAATTTCATGTAATTACAAAACTATTGCATTGCTGAATCAAAGTTTCAAATTCGAACTGACAAATCATAATATTTTGTAGGAATTCCATTTCTACAGTACTTTATTTTCCACTCTATTTATTCAATTATTCCCTGTTTTTTCTACAATTCATTGCCATCACTTCCTCTACGCTAGCACTTAACTAACATTTTTCTTTTCTTTGTTTTTCCTTATTTGCTATTATTGGTTTCAGAAAAAGTTACACTGCTTAGAAGCTTTTCAATACCCCCCATCTATTAAATTTAAGGCAATTTTCCAACCCCTCCCCATTTATTTCAACCCCCCTGCTAATTAGGTTTTGGGAATTTTTCCAACCCCCGACTATTCCAACCCCCCTTCTATTTGGCACCAAAGAGTACATAGTAAATACAACTATAGAATCAAAACTGCATCTGACTGGTGATACCTTGTACAGGAGTTCGAATTTATTTCACTTTAGTGTGTAGCCACCAATTGGGCCCTCTAATAGACGTCAATTTGTGCCAAAATGCACAATGTTTGTAAATGGCTTGTTTCTCACACCAGGAAACCATATATGGCTTATCATACTCATGCACCAATATTTACACGGGAACTGTGCTCTTATATCAAATGATGCAGTCTGTGGTTAATTGTAGGTGTCTTGATAGAATCCACTAATTAGTGTCGTATTTAGCACATTTGCTAGACACATAGAACTGTCATGGCAGTTATTTACATCATAATTTCATTCTTTGGTAGTTCCAAGCAGTCGTAATAATAATGAATGATTGTGATAATGTTAAGTTTTTGCAGTAAAGCAGGTGCTTGTAAGCCAAGTTTTCATTTGCAATCAAGTATTTCTGGATGTTTCTGGGGGTGTTTGAATGATTTTTAAGGCTTGGCGACAGGTTGACTTTTGTGTGTGTTCCTCTCATAAACATCACAATAGGCCTATCATATGTACTTCACTCGTTCCTCTGGTTTTGTAGACGTTTTAGCAAATTGCTACTATGTAGAGTACAGTATGTGAAGGACATAAATGATTTCTGAAGGTTGCAAAGTCATAGGGACAGTTTCTCTCACCGCACTAACCAATAAGCTCATGGTGTACTACTAATTTGCCAAAAAATATAACAACATTTCACTATGTGTCAAAATAAACACTAGATCATTTCCATTATTTTCAAACGAAGATTTCCAAAGCATAGATAATCTTACATGGTAATGCAAGGCAAACTAAGGTGATTTTATTTGGGAAAGCAAGACATTGCTCAAGGACAGAAAGCTTAAATAAATTGTTTGGTGAAATGCAAAAAAACATAAGATATGTAAATTAAAGCATGAGCATAAGAGTATAATTTGGTCTAGGTATATACAAAAGCAATTAGTAACAATATAATCGCTAGAATGAGACAACTACTGATGAAATAGGCAGCCAGGAGTGTATACAACTATTAATCATCCAAGGAATCCATTAATGTTTTACTGCTGTTCTAATAGTACCAGTAAAAAAGAGTTTTGGTACTTTGATACACTTCAGAACTGAGCAATAGAGATCATCTAGGTGATCATCTTTGGAAAAACTGAAAGTAGATAGTTTGCAAATTATTTTCGATCATAAAAGATAAGACATTCAGTACTTGTCAGTTGGTCTATAAATGAAAAAGGGGAGCCTCTATAGAAGCCATGTAAACAAGACTTGAACCTTACATCATAGTTAGAAGAGGCAAGTAATAATCTTAATCTACTTAGCAGAAATTTGGCAAACAGCCCTCCAAATTTCATGAAGAGATGCTAAAAACCACACAATAGGCCCAAAGTAAAATAGCAAAGTATAGTAAGGGACCCCTTTCAGTCAAGAATATTTCACAGTTTGAGAAGAACAAAAGACGTGTAGCTATATTTGTTAGGAATAATTAAGGTAGCAGAAAAAGCCCAAACACTATGATAAACAGACATAGGTAGGAGAACTTACAGAAAGAAGGGCAAAAGCAAAGGCAACAATAACATACAAGTATACTAATGGATAGATGGATATTGCAAAAGAGAAGTTCATTCATAAAGCTGCAAATCATATCAGAAGTATATATTAAAAGCAACACTTTCAATGCCATATTGTAGCACTGACAAATAAGATTTCTTTATGTTCTTGTTTGTCCCAAGTGCAGCTGAATTGTGGAAGACTGTTCCAGTACAAATCAGAAATTGACACTCAGAGTCACGTTTCACAAACAGCATTGGATCAACTAACTTACTTTAAATTGTGACTTATCTTTTTATTTAATAATTTATTTACTATCATCGTACCCGGTTGAGTAAGAGTTGAAACCATCTTATATATGGGGTGCTCTCCCTGGATTAAGTAATCTATTATGGCAGCTCTTCCTACAGAAATTCATATTCATGCAATATTTTATGTTTTGTTCTGAATGCATGTCATTGTATGTAAATTCATAAAGTGAACTGGACTGAAAGTTGTGGATGGAGATCTATTCCAAAATCCAAAATGGCTGAAAATCATGGGATATACATGAAGTGGTATAACTTGTATGTGGGAAGAAATGTTGCAACTGAAATATGGCAATCGCTGCTTCCTCATCGATCCTAAGAAACATACCAAATAAGAGCAAACTCTGAGATAGTAGGCTACAAAACTCCACTTAGTAGTCAAACTTCATCTGGAGTTAACCACTGACAATTTGATGACAAAATACATGACAAACTAAAGTTTTGTAATGCAACGAATCATAATACTGAACGATTTAAGCTTTGCACCTTGTTGTAGTTTAGACCTGCCCATCAATATGGATGCACCAGCCAATGAAGAATTCGCCCTAGCTTTTAGGATGCATGTCAAACAAGAGCTCCTCCTCCACAAAAATAATTCCATGTGATTCTGCAAGAGGATGATATATTTTTGCTTCTACTGCTTCTAAAGTCGAGAGATGCTAGTGAGCAAACGGTCACTCATATAATCACATTCAATGTAGCTGGTACGTCGTCTGCTGATTTCTTAGCCAAATCCAGAGGGCAACACGGCTAACTTTTGCCTAATTCTATGTTTGCCAACATGCCAGTCTAGTCTACAAGAATGGTGGCAAGAATGCATATATATTGAAAACGAGGCTGATAAATTAACACACTTTGAACTTCAGAGGCTGATAAATTAGCACATTTGAGTTTCTGACGGTTTCCGATCGGAGTAAACGGTCATAGAACCGTATCAAATACGTGATCCTCATGCATAGGCTTGGATTGACAAGCTCAAGATTTTATCAGTCATTGTTATATCTGTGTAGCAATGTTCTTTCACATTGAGTTTTGTTCTGATTTTTGCAATAGAATCCATTTCAATTTTTTCACTCAGAATCTTTTCTACTTAATTTGTATTATTTATCAATGACTTGTTCACTTAATCTAAGTAAATAGATATATCTAATTTATCAGCAGGATATTTATTATTACCAAATACATCACAAAATGCTGATTGTATTTCTAAATCAATAAAATATATATGGATCAATATTCAACATCTGTCTTTTAAAATTCTCCATCATATATTTCCTCTAAATAAAAGATAATTAATTAGCTAGATTGTTCCTCTATATAAAAACTTATAAATTACAACAAACAGAAAAAATGTACAACGAGGCTGGCTAGGATCTACCAGCAAGTAATAGGCAGCTTTACACACCTTTCTACATCAACAAGATCAGACATTGCAACTGCAGTAGGAGTACACTACCCAAACAAAAGTTTGGAAACATTTGGGACGCCAAGATGGAAGAGCAAGTGTCAATGAAAAATGTTGTAACAATATGGCACTTAATTGTTGCGCAACGTTTGTTCGAACCATTGTGTTGTAACGCTAGTAATATATTTTATCTTTGATTTCGTCATGTTAAGTATCGTTGGTTCCCTGTTCCTATTTGTTCCGTTTTTGTTGCCCCTTCATCAGAATTCTAAGTCTCGCATCATTCATCTCCCACAGTTTTATGTCATCATGTTGCTTTAGTTTTCCGTGACGTATTCTCTAATCTAAGTACACTGTTGTTTGTTATCTATGCGTTACCATGCCATTGCCCCTTAGTCCATTGTATGTTGTAATTACCCTGGTGCGTCATGTGTTTGTTATAAATAAAGCGTGCAATGTTCTGTGAGGTAAGTCGTTGTGAGAAGTCGTCGTTAGCAGTTGTCGTCGTGAGGTTTAGTCAAAGTCGTCGGTCGTATTTAGCGTTGTTGTGTTGCTGTTGTTGGAATTTGTTGTTGCTGTGGTTACCGTATCAAGAGTTCGTATAAGAGGAATAAAGATAAGACTGTTTTTTGTGACTTGTTATTTTGTATATTTTGTATATTTGTTTTACAATTGTCAAAGTTCATCCAATCATAGAACAACTACTAATCTTCAAAGTAAAAAAATATATATTCAACAAATATTTCGGTTGGTACGAAAATTTAACAATTTGTCGGATAACCACGTTGTTGGAGTGCAGCTTTTCCACGTCGTTGAATTTATTATCAAACTTTGTTAATGCACAGTTATGGAATCTTTGACCAATCTTTAAATGCTCTTACTGCTACATCTGCTTCATAATTTGGAGAATTGATTTGCACCTTGCTTTTCAAGAGAAGCCATTCATTTGCAACAATGCTAATATTGGAAGATTGAATGGACCACAGGGCACGTTTAACACTACCATGGGCAAGAAATATCCTTGTGTAACAGGCTGCATGGATGATGCATTGCTTTGTTGCAAGACGAATGGAGCTCAAAAACATCTCAACAGTGATTCTGTGCATTGCATCGAATTATTTCGAAGAATTTCACTACAATAAGGCGCATTGACAGAAAGTATACAAAGGACAAGTGGGCCTACTCCATTACTGCAGGGGCGGATCCAGACTGTCGCACAGAACGTACCAGCGACAGTCAGAATTTTAAATTTATGTCTAAGGCCTGTATATCAGCATTATCCTGACTCCCATCAGTAATAAAAAGCTTACTGACTTTGTCGATTTCTAAATTATGCAACTCCAGATATTATTTTGAGAGCAAATTATCAAGATAATTCTTTACTCAGAACCATTGTTCCCTCCCCCTGTCACTGATCAGTGAGCCCTGTGCTGTGAGCACTGGCTGCGAGTGCCAAAGTTGCTACGCAGAGGTTGCAAAATCCACGATGGAAAGCTAAAGTTTGGCGAAAGTTTGGCGAGAGTTGCTGCGCATTAACAGGCGTGTGCACAGGAGAAATTACATTATTCTAAGTTACCTTATCTTGTCTTGTCTAGCTTTGTACAGCGTAAGGTGTGCTCATTAGTCAAGCAGTAGTTCAAAGATCTTAAGATTAAGCTAGGTTTCTCCTCTTTTAAAATTAAAACTTAATGAAAGTTAAAGATTCTGTGCCCAGATCCCTCCGTTCAAATGGTGTATATCAATTTACATGTGTGGAATGTAATTCCGCGTACGTTGGTGAAACGAGCAGACATTTGTCAACTAGATTATACATCACATCCAAAGCAGTTCTGGAACCAAATAAAAAGGAGTTACCATGTAAAACAACAAAAACAAGTAAAACCTGATCTGTTTATGGTTAATGATAATTTAACAACTGATAACAAGGAAATAGCAAATGGATTCTGCAGGTTCTTTGCAGAAATTAGTAAAAGAATTAAAGCCTCTATTTCCTTGATCTCAGCGGTAAGCTCAATTTGGAAGTACCATAACAATACATGTTTGACAGATAAGCTAAATCCAGCACGCAGCCACTTTAGTTTTCAAAGAACAACACCTAGAGATATTTGTAACATTCTTAAGTCGCCTAAAAGAAAGAAAAGCTCTGGTTATGACGAAATGCCAGCTTTTCTCATTATTGACGGAGCTGGTGTATTGTGTGAGCCACTTTCATTTATGATAAACCTCTCCTTGGACAATTCTCTCTTTCCAGGATCTGAAAAGTGCGGAAAAATAATACCTATTTACAAATCTGGTGAAAAGTCTGAAATGGATAATTACAGACCAATTTCAGTCCTTCCTGTTTTATCTAAGGTCATTGAACGGGTTGTATAGCCTACACATAACTGTATGATTGAAAAATCTGTTGGTACTACAGAACTTAACTATAGCACTAAAAAGCGGGAACATTGCTTTAGCATACCGAAAGCTTTCAGTATGCTAAAGCAATGTTCCCGCTTTTTCGTGCTATAGTGAAGTTGTATGATTATCTCTGCAAGTCACATCTTCTGACCGACAACTAATTCGGATTTAGACAAGGCTCACCCACTGACCATGCTGTCACTTTTTTTAACGGACAACATAAGAATGAGCATTGATAAAGGGTATTTGACAGGAGCAATTTTCATAGATTTACGCAAAGCGTTTGACACTGTTGATCATGCAACACTCCTATCAAACCTACCAGCGTATGGTATAAATGGAAGAGAACTCAGATGGATTGAGAGCTACCTATTCAACAGAAAACATTTCGTTGTATTTGACAGAATAAGTTCAGATGTAGAATCAACTGCTTATGGGGTACCTCAGGGCTCAATATTAGGTCCAATCCTATTCAGCTTGCTAATAAATGACATTGGCTTGCAATTAGAGAAGTGCAGTGTGATGCTATATGCAGACGATACTGTTATATTTACAGCAGGAAAAACAGTGCAGTAGTGGCTGAAAAACTAAACCATGACCGTACAACTCTTGGAAATTTCTTCGATGATAATAGCCTCGTTGTAAATTACAAGAAATCTAAAACAGAGATTCTACTATTTGGTAGTCCTTATAGGTTATCTAAAAATATCACTGTTGATATTACCATGAATGGGCAAAAGATCTCTGAGACACAAAATTACAAATATCTAGGTGTAACACTTGATAAAAATTTGAATTACAAGAAATTTAAATCTATCTATATCTAAGGAGATATCTCATGATGATTGGAGCATTGCAAGGGTTGCTCCTGTTCATAAAAGTGGTCCAATTGACGATTAGTCTAATTATAGACCCATCTCGGTCTTACTAGTGGTTGAAGTCTATTTGAAGAACTAATTTTTTATAAGATGCATTCCTTTCTTAACGATAATAAGCTTCTTTATTCAAAGCAATCAGGCTTTATGTCGATGCACTCAGCTACAGTTACATTTATAAATCCAAAGAAGGCCTTCGACACAGTAAATCATGAGATTCTACTCAAGAGCGTTTATTTATATGGAATAAAAGATAAGGAACTCTGCTGGTTTCAGCCTTACCTTTCCACAGGAAGCAATGTTGTAAGGTAGGTGGGGAGATTTCCATATCTGAAGACGTAACATGTGGGGTTCCTCAAGGCTCATGCTTAGGGCCCCTTCTCTTTTTAGTATACATAAATGACCTACACCTATCTTTAAATTACTATGAGGTAAACATGAATGCTGATGTCACCAGCATCTAATTTTCGTCGGATATATCCTAGATATTAATAAAAATGTAAATTATGACCTCTGTTTAACAACATGGATGGAATCAAATATGTTATCCCTCAATGTCACCAAAACACAAAATATCCTTATAGGAGTAGAAAAAAGGCGAAGAACATTGAGAATTCTGAAACACAAAGCTTGCAAATCGTCATCGATCAGGAACCGGTTTGGAAGGTTAAATACACTAAGTACTTAGGGATTGCAGTTGATAAATTTCTAAATTGGGAGGAGAATATTCCTGCTTTGATCAAACAGATATGAAAAGGAATAAGAATACTAAGCTATGGAAGAAGATATCTTCCTCCAACTACAGCTCAGTCAATGTACAGAAGCACTATCGGACCACATTTCAGATTCTGCTCCTCGGTGTGGGGAGCCTGCAGTGCTACAGCTCTGAATGAACTACAGAAACTACAAAATCGCGCTGCTAGGATAGCTACAAATAGCCCTTACGATGCGACGTCTCAGCCACAGTTGAAAAAAATAGGATGGCAATCTATAAGGGAACTTATTGGCATTGAAGCTGACATGATAGTGTATCGGTCAACAAATAATGAAGCACCCAGTTACCTTACGAGTTTGTTCGAAAGGTTGTCTCAAAATACCGTTAGGGAGCTTTGAAATACTAAGACTGGTCTTAAATTGCCTCTTTTAAAAACTTTCAGTGGTAAAAGAATGTTTCTCACATAGAGGAGCACGACTCTGTAACAATCTAAGTGTTGATGCCAAAAATGCGCAAACTCAATTTCAATTCAAAAATGCATACAAAATAATTAAGGAATCCTTGCGTTAACTCCATTACTTTTTACTTTTTTCTATTGTATTATTGTATGTAGCTCTTATTGTTGTAATTTATTTTTTATATGACTGCAATTAGATTATTTAGTTTCTTTATATATAAATACATATCACTGTAGGGCAGTATAAAAACCTGTTTTTAGCTGCATACGTTACCCTGCTTAAAGAATTTAAAATGAAATGAATGAATGAATTCTTTTCTATGTAGTGGTATTCGGACTTCGATTAATTGCACCAGGGGAATCAAAGGAGTATTAAATAGTGTACTTGCGGAAAAGGGTGGTCTATTACAATAATTTCTCTAAGGAATCATTTTTGAATCTCTTTTGCAAGTAGTGATAGTAAATTTTCGGATGCGTTAACCACTCGGCATTGCGAATCAAATGTCACAGTTCCTGAATGCATATTTCCGTTTGCTTGAAGTGGCCATCCTCTCAATACCTTGGCCCATATATTTCTATAAATTTCTGTTGATTAACTAAACAAATGATGATTTGCATCTGGAGTAGTTTTTTAAGCCATATATAAGAATAATTAACTTTACTGTTGACATGATGGATGTCTTTTTTGAAAACTTGTCGAGCACTCAATTTGTTGAAAACTTGAAAACACTGTCGAGCACTCAATTTTACATCAAAAGTTACCATATTATGGTATCCGTGATGCTGAATTGAATTGGATAAAAAGTTATTTAAAAGTAAGAAGAGACTTTGTTCACTATGACGGGGAAAGCTCTGAAATCTTAGAGGTAGAATATGGTGTGCCTCAAGGATCTATTTTAGGGCCATTGTTATTTCTTTTGCATATCAATGACTTGGTTAAGGCTGTGAAAAGGTGCCAGGTTCTCATGTACGCAGATGATACAGTTATTTACACTACAAGTCAAAGCATCACTGAAATTGAAAGGGCATTGACCAATGAGATGGAAAATATTTCAAACTGGCTCGATAACAATAGACTTGTAATAAATCTAAAGAAAGAGAAAACTGAGGCCATGTTATTTGGAACAGCTAAACGTCGCTCAATGATGGAAGGCTTGAACATATTTTTTGGAGACAAGCGAATAAATGTTACAGATTCATACAAGTACCTAGGAACATACCTTGATCAAAGCCTGAACATGAGATTACATCTTGATAAGGTATATAAGAAAGTATCTAGTAAGCTCAAACTTCTCTCGAGGATGAGACCTTTACTGACTAGATCAGCTGCTGAGAGTGTTTATAAAATCGTCATCGTACCGGGAATCCTTTACTGTTCTACTCCTGTCCGAAAAATAGCTGAAACGGACTGTAGAAAGTTTGAATCACTTCAAAATAGAGCTTTAAAGATTATTCACGGAAAACAACAGAAAGATTGCAAATCAATGTCCATCGAAAGCAACAAGAAATACAAGGATTGTCTATTGGCCTTTAAATGCCTAAAGAGAACATCTATAGAAGTTATGAACACATGTCTTGAACCCTTGAATCATAATCAGAACACTCGTAACAATAAATATGCAGCCCGAGTCCCGAGAGTTAGAACTGAAGCAGGAAAAAAGGCTTTTTGGTTCCAAGGTACCAAACTGTACAATGAACTTCCGAGCAGCCTTCGCCAGTTGGACTCATTTCTTATTTTTAAACAAAGCCTAAAACAATTTTATATGGACAGCTAGACATTTAATTTGTGCTTTTAAATATGGCCAGTTGTACATAATCATTATATTCCTATGTTATAAAGCTTTACTGTAATATATCATAGTTTTAGACACAGGGCCCTCATTGATAACAGCACTTCATGTGCTGAAGAGGTTACCCTGTATAAATATTTTCATTATTATAATTATTATTGTCAAATGAGCCACAACGCGAGCGAAGTTGAGAATAGCATTTTCGAGCTGATGACTGTAGCTGTTTTCTTTGAGTGCTGTTTCCTGAATTGTTTTACATTTTGATAAATAAGACAAGTAGCAGATTCTGAATAAAATCTGACTGGGGTTAATCATGACGAATATAGGCGCGGTGGGCGTGGTGGGCCTGGAAGTAGGCCTTATGTAATGAAATAATAGAACGCAACTTTTGATGATCAATCACATTAGGCTACCAGGCTTGCCAGCCCTCGTGCAAAACATACCAAAAAAGCCTTTTGTACACAGCTCTGAACGCTTGGAATAGTATCCCACGGGCCATTAGAAATACCGAGACCAATGCGCGATTTAAAAAAGAGTTGAAACCTCACCTTTTCAGCTAGAAGACACTATAGTACCCTTATTTGCACAAATCTATGGAAGACCAGCAATAAAGCACTTCTTACTATAGTTTTTGCTTTTGCGGTATGATAGCTCAATTTTCTTCATGTAATGTATTAGTTTACGTAATTACAAGTATAGCTGAATGGATATTGTGGGTAAATATGACTAAATAAAATAAATAAATAAATATCCTTTGTCTCGTGGTAGAGGTCCTGACAGAAGAATGGACAACCAATATATACTTCGGTCAATGGTAGTCAGTAAAGTACATATAGACGCTCTGTTGACATTTATTTTTCTATATTTTACCAAATTTGCTGACCCAAATGAGCCGTGATACTTGCAAAGTGATCTTTGTAGTATCTATTTGTAGGGAGACTTCTTGTTGTAGATGAGGCAGAGAAAACAAGATAGTCTTTTTGTAATTTATATCTTATAAATACAAACAAAACAGAACAGCATTAAGCATACAATTCAATATCATCGTTCACGTTCGTACCCCTACTCTTAATGTCTTGTCTCAAATCAACTCCAGGGTACCAGGGAAAAGTTATTATAGCTACTAAGCACAGCACTAAAACACGACTCCCTGGAAGATCAGCTACTATGATAGGCTACTGTACTTAATTCAGATTTAACTGTTTTTATATAGTATTGATGTAATTAGGGTAGTTAATTTCTTGTCTTTAATTTATTATCTGATATTTAATTATAAGCTGAAGGGATTTTGTGTAAAAAGAATTTTAAATAAAAATAAATTAAAAAAAAAAATTGCGCAATCCAATCAAACACGTGGTTTTACAACATTTGCGCATGTCACATGATGTTCATAAACACGGGGTACACTACAACATTGCAACACTACTTAAGTGAAGGAATATTATATCCTTAACCCTGAAAATCTGACAGGGGCTCAAGCCTGGGTCTGCCCCTGAAGATAGCCACGAAAGGCTGGTTTCCACTATGGCGAATAACGCGATAACAGCGATAAAAAATGTGAGGTGACCTGCTGTTCCCTATTGCTGCCTGCTGGTTCCACTAGGCGAGAAACACGATAACTTGGACTAAAATCTATATGTAGCTATATGTAGCTTATCACAATAACTTGGACGTGGAATCGAGAGATGTGGTTGAAGTCAGTCTGGTTCCAGTGAATGGAAAGAAGAAAGTTACTATACAGTGCTATGTAGTTGATGAAATATCTTCTATTGCAAATGCACGCCCTGAAATATTTAAAGAAACATGCCCCATTTGCTTAACATTTGAATCTCAGATATTTGCAGGCAAAAGTATACACTTAAAGAAGACATTTTGATTGCTTCAGAAAGTTTATGGCATTTTCAAGAGAGCCAAATCAGATGAGGGGGGCCCTAATGAGCCGGTTGGTGTAAGGACTACTCTTGGCTGGGTTCTCTCAGGACCACTGACAGGTATAACTTTGAATTCTATTGAAAACATTAATGTTAATTTTCTATCATCAGTTCCATCGAAATCAAACAAGATAGAAGAGACAGTTAAAAAATTGTGGGACTTAGAAACAATTGGAATTGGGCCAGAAAATGAAGTGCATGAAAATGTTATTGCTAACATTATTTTTGCAGGAAAAAGATATTCTGTAGGTCTTCCATGGAAAGCTGGACAAAAGGCACTCCTTATTAATTATGAAAATTCTCCCATAAGATTGAAGAGTCTTGGTAAGAAACTAAGAAAAGATCCTCCCACACTTGCTAAATATAATGAAATTATAAATGAACAGGCTGAATCTGGAGTGATAGAGCAAGTAACAGAACTGGAACCAGCTGAGAAAACGTTTTACCTTCCACACATGGCTGTGGTAAGAGCTGAGGCTAAGACGACAAAAATAAGGATTGTCTACGATGCATCCTGTAAAGATAGAAAAACAAGGACCTCGCTCAACGATTGTCTGTATGTAGGGCCACCTCCAACGCCCCTCATCTTTAATATACTTTTGCGTTTTAGGGAGAACAAAGTTGTGCTTGTAGGAGATATTGAAAAAGCGTTTTATTAACATTGAGGTTCACCCTACTGACCTTGACTGCCTAAGATTTCTATGGTTTAAGAATTGTTGGTCAGAAAATTCAGAGATAGTTGTTTTTTGCTTTTTGAGGGTTGTATTTGGAGTTAATTCTTCTCCTTTCCTACTGAACGCAGTGCTACGTCATCAACTTGAAAGGTACAAGGAATTTGACCCTAACTTTACATATAAGTTGTTAGAATCCTTCTAGGTTGGCGATCTAGTTATAGGTTGTAAAACTTTAGACGAAGCCTTTACTCATTTCCAGAAAGCAAGTGAACGATTGAAGCAAGGAGGTATCAGGCTTAGAAAGTGGAAAACCAACAGCATCAAGTTAGCAGAAAGAGTTGAAAAAAGTGAGAGAGAGACAGTAGAAACTAAACAACGAGGGGAGTCAGATGAGAGCTCTTATGCTAAGGAGATAGTGGGGCAAAGTTGTAGCGCTGGAGGGAAATGGAAGATTCTGGGAATGTCTTGGGATAATGATAAGGATACTCTAGAATTTGACCTTGCCAAAGTAGGAAAGGATGCAGCTACAGAGAGACCAACTAAGAGGCGCATATTGAGTACAATAGCCACCATTTTCGACCCACAAGGTATTCTGCACTTTTAAAGCATACAAAACGTGCCATACACCAAGCATCGATCTAGGCAAGCTCTACACTCTCATTGGAGCTATAAATTCTAGTAACTGGGGCTGGAATCTGAAAGGTGAAAAATGTAAACACCATTGGACTGATTTGCCAGATGCAAGCCAAGCAATCCTTTTACTGGTAAAGAGTGGCTGTGGTTCAGAAAAACTATGCAGAGCAAATTGCTGCAAGTGCACTGCACTGGTATTAAGCTGCACAACAATGTGTGGGTACAGTGGGATGCTTTAAAGACCATAGATGAACCGGCAATAGTGAACCAACTTTGCTCACCCCATACAATCAATCCCCTACCATATTTCATATACTATTGCAATCAAACATTTCCCACATTAGAATTATAAGTAGGAAGTACTTTACTAGTTAAAACCATAATTTAAATCATGGAAAAATGAACCAAAATGGAATCTTTAAAAATCCATCTTTACACCAAACAATGGGAATTTTCCTTGGCTCCCCTTTTGAACTTGTTCTGGAGAAGTATCCACAGCAGTATGCCATGTTTCATAACATAGTTACAAAGTGCAAAAAATCAATGTTTAGCAACCGGGCTATTAAGATACTATAGGAAGCAAATCCGGTCAGAGCGTTTCGAAAAAGTTCCAACAATGTCTAATTGCTATTCACAAGCTTGGTCACGCTGTAACGTTACAGCCAAAATTTTGTAGCGTTCCATCAGAAATCAGGACCATCAGTAGAGTTGAGAAATGGTTCATTCCTGATGCAACCTGCTGGTTGTAAGAAATGGCTACATTAAAGATATTTAGGAACTTTTCTGCAACAACTGATGGGAGAGGATTGTAAATGGCATATGTGGATTTGTAAGGAGAACAGCTGCAAAAAGGTGAGCCAAAGGAAACTCAATGCAACAACGCTACATCATGTTATGATGCAATAAATGGTGAAAATAATGTGAAAGCTTTTTGATTAGATCAGAGGAAACAAGAAATGTTATCAAAACAAACACAGACAAAGTAACTTCTAAGCGCATTTCCAACAGTGGATTTTTAACAAACAGACAAAAACATATACTGTTAAGCATTGAATCATGTTCAAAACTTACCAATGAGGCTAAACTTCTGAACTGTGTTATCAAAATTCTTACGGAAAAGTTTGGTTACAGTGTGACTTTTTTAAAAATGTAACAAGGCGCACGGTCTGTATGGTCTGGTGGTGTGTGTATTAAAAGTACACAAGCACATAGCGAGTCAGCAGCTTCTCTCAGACAAGCCAACCCTGCCTTCACGTGGTACAGACTGTTTTTACTGAAAGGGCTCTGGCTTTGGGCGAGTCTTCGGTGCCCTAACAATCAAATCGAGGTCCTACTGCCTTGCGGGTTAGGTTCTTGAACCAAAGGCCAAGGGGTGAGGACCCCGATAGAAACCTCCGGCAGAAGGCAACGGGAAACCACTGCTG
Source organism: Mastigias papua (assembly GCA_964019165.1). Taxonomy (NCBI): domain Eukaryota; kingdom Metazoa; phylum Cnidaria; class Scyphozoa; order Rhizostomeae; family Mastigiidae; genus Mastigias; species Mastigias papua. Next base: position 5,849,545 of record OZ025287.1, on the reverse strand, counting down.
TATTTCCCAAGAAAAATCATGGTCAAGTCACACAAACAGATTCAGAGAAACAACGTGAAGGGATCCTATGGGTACTCCAGAGAGTCCTCGTTCGGTAGGGAAAGCCATGAGCTGCAGGTGGCACCCGAACGTCATCAAGCTACTGACGGTAACAAGAAGCTTGGGGTCATCAGAACAGGACCGTGGAATGTGAGAACAATGATACAAAAGTGCAAACATATAAATTTGAAAAGAGAAATGGAGAGACTAAACGTAGATATTTTGGGGCTGTGTGAGACGAGATGGAAAGGAACGGGTCAGTTTGTCACAGATAAACACACAGTCATATTTTCTGGAGGAGAGAAACACGAGAAAGGAGTTGTAATGATGATCAATCCAAGAACAGCCAATGCAATCAAAGGTTATTGGGTAATATCAGTGAGAATCTTGATGGTAAAATTTTGTTCAAAAAACGTCGGCAAAAATATCATACAAGTATATGCTCCAACAATTGACAGCAATGATGAGGAAATAGAAACATTCTACAATGAAATTGAAAAAGTAATAAAACAGTGTAAATCACAGGACAACACAGTAATTTTATGAGATTTGAATGCCAAGGTAGGCCAAGGAAGATACGATGACATTGCCGGTCCACATGTCCTGGGATGTAGAAACGCACGGGGCGATACTTTAATTGACTGGGCGAGAATAAACAACTTCATGATAAATAACACATGGTTCAAACAACCGGAGAGAAGATTATGGGCCTGTTCATATGAGTCCACTTAGCGAGCCAGCTCGCTTAGCGAGATCCCGCCTAACCCTCATTTCCTATACAAAATGGGCTTTCTGTTCATACGAGAAAGCGGGCTGGCACACCAAGTGAGATCTCGCATGAGCACTGCCGAGATCTCGGTAAGCGGGCTGAAAATTCTCTCGTATGACCACTCCAGCCCGCATAGCGGGCTGAAAAAGTATTTGCTGCGCGTGCCCAGTTTTAACAAAACGAAATTCTATCAAACAAATGGTGGTATCAGCTACAAGCAGTTTGATTCGAATTCGATGGTAGCAAACCCCTCAAAATTTCAGGTAATGTTTTCAGGTCTTAAAAAGGATCAACACCTGGCTTTGGAAATAAATGGTGATGTAATAACCAACTCCAGAGAGGTAAAACTACTTGGTGTTCCAATTGATTCACAGCTGAATTTTAAAAGTCAAACTAAAGCTCTTGTGTGAAGGCCAATCGTAAATCGAGTGCATTTCCAAGGGTTGCAAAATATGTAGACATCCAAAAAGCAAAATTACTTTATCAATCATTCATTGCGTCAATGCTCAAGTACTGCTCTTTGCTTTGGATATTCTGTGGAAAAACAGCGAATGATAGCATAGACAGAGTACACAAACGGGCACTTAGAATACTATTTGACGACCATGAATCCACATTTGAAGCTTTGCTAGCAAAGAACGGTGAAACAAATATCTATACCCAAAACCTTCGTATGCTTATGATTGAGATATATAAAACGCTTAACAATACCAATCCACCCTTTATGCACGAGTATTTTATAGGAAAAGACGTCAAATACAACTTTAGGACTAGAGATTTGTTACAAATTCCTGCTGCAAATAGCACTACGTTGGCATTGATTCTATAAAATTTCGAGGTAGCCTTATGTGAAACAGCATACCTAATTTAATTAAAAGAGCGTCATCAGCTGCTATATTCAAAAGCAACATTAGAAATTGGAGTGGAGAAGAATGCCATTGTAATATATGTAGATAATGCTTATTAGTTTTATACCTTGTAATTATAATAGTTTTCGTTTTCTCTTTTTATTGTAAATAGTTGGTTTCAATTAGCTCGCATTTCTACAATGTAGAGCTGAAGAAAATGCCAACTTTAAACAAATAGATTATTATTAAAATTTCTCGCTGAAACGCTGCAGTCCATACAACATGCAAAACTATATGTCGATCTCCCTGGCTACCTTTCTCCCTGCATCGTTACTGGCAATAGTCTTCGCCCTGACATTCTTCTGTCAACAGCTGACAATATCCTGTACATCATAGAATTAACTGTGGGCTTCGAAACTAATTTAAGCAATAATGCTCAACGAAAAGAACTCAAATATCGTCCCCTTCTATCTGATCTTGCCACTGATTATAAGGAAATAAAATTCGTAAACCTCTGCATTAGCTGCCTTGGGATATTTGGTACTTCATCAAATTCGTTTCTCAAAATGTGTAATGGCAGTGGTATCGACACTCACCATCTCAACTTTATCATTTCAAAGTTGTCAACCATAGTCATACGCACAACGTACTACATCTTTTGCATGAGGAACAAACCATGGTGTGATCCGGAGCTCCTTACCTATTAAATTTTCGTTTTTTTGTTTGTTTTTCCAATTTTCCAATTCATTTTTTTTTCTATTACCTATCATTGTAGCATTTAAAGCCAGCCAAATACAGATTACCTGTTAGTGAGATTTGTATTTGTAGATTTAAATATGATATGTGATGAAGTTTAAAAAAAACATATGCTATCTCCACGTCAAAGAAAGTCTTTCGTTGGGACGGGAAGATGGTGGCGGACGTAAATGATTGTTTGCAAAAGTATAAGAGCGCTATGGAATACAAAGGCTTGGACTTTGGTGGGGATAAGCCAATGCAATATAAAGAACTCCGACTGTTGATGGCGAAACTTTACGAGAAGACAAATGTTTCTCTCTCTGGGCCTAGTACCCCATTTTCTTTGCCTGAGAACTTTGATACGTTATCAAAAGAAGAGAAAGACACAGCAGAGAAGCTTGCAAAAGAACTTGTAAAGAGGGGCCAAAAGAGGATAATGGAAAAAGTTAAAGGAATCAGACAAAATTTTGCCAAGGTAGTGGTAAGTGGTAGCCGCAGTGGCAGTGGAAAAATTGTGTGCCAATGTTATGATAAATTAATAATGCTGTGGTGTGGATGCGCAAATATTGCTCCTCTTTCATATGGTGTAAGCTCTGCATCATTTTACGAAGAGGATGAACAAGAATGTGGATTACAGAGACAAGAAACAATCTTGAGACCACTTTCTTCAACTCAACATCATGAAGAAGTAAGCTCTAACCAAAGTGAAGAAGGTATGTAGGGGAAAGCATATGTGAAATTAACAGCCACAAAAGACCTGTATGCTGTATCCCAACATTGATTGACAGAAAAAGAAAATATTTAGAAAAAACCTTGTCTGCATCTCAGAGGGACCATTGCTGATCAGGGAAGCAAATGAGGATTAAAAATTCAGAAAAGACCTTACTGAAGCTATTCAACAGTCTACTGAAGCCTTTTCACAAAGCATAAAAGATGTAAGCAAAGCTATTACTGAACTAAGTGCTTGAATTTCAAATTCCATTCAAATGCTGGGACAGGCATTGCAGCAACCTAGCATGAGCCCTGTTAATCAGAATTTATTCTACCAAAGTAGCTACAGAAATCCTCAGAATACAAGTTCAAGTGGGTACAGTGAAGTTGTAAATCAAAGAAGTCATGATTATTATGAAACAGGATGGTAGAAAGCTTTAATGAAGAACGATATTTTGTATTTGCTGAATATAATGAACGTAATAATAAATTTTTTAAATCATTCTGAAGAGGACAGTTAAAGACATTTTGTATTTGCTGGATAACATGAACAGAACAATAATTTTGAAATGATTCTTATAAGGACAGTCGTCCTCTGTCTTTGAGAAGACAAAATCTTTGAAGAAATAAATGGTAAGCTAAATGTTGTTCTTAATTAATTGAGCCAATGTTCTTCTAACAAGCTGGCCTTCTCCTCCATCAAAAGAATATACAGGGTCTGGAACAGTTTTGAACTGAGCTTCATTCTGTTCAACATACAGCAACTGGTTATCTACTGCTTCTTCACCAATGTATATGTTCTCTTTCTCACAAAAGTTATGCAACACAAAGCAGGCATGCACTATTGTTGGTATTCTTTCCAATTTGAAATCTATCTTTCTAGTAAGTATGCTCCATCTAGCTTTCAGCCTTCTAAAAGCACACTCGATCTGATTTCTTGCAGAGAGTAGCATACTGTTGAAAATAACCAGTTCATTTGATGTGCAGCAATCATACTCCTTCATACAGAATGTAACTAAGGGGTAGGCAGGATCACCAATTAGGCAATTTGGGATCTTTGCATTAATAAATACAGAAGTCTGAAAGACACTAGGAAGCTTGTTTGTTCTCAATTTGATATTTATTGAAGAGTTAGCAAAAACTTTTGCATCATGCACACTTCCAGACCACATGCACTCAACATCCATAAAATACTCTTTACTGTCACAGACAGCCTGTACATTTAAGGAATAGAATTGTTTATTACAAAAAAGCATTGGGAATTGTCTTTAAGGCATTCTATAGGAAAATGTGTGCCATCAACGCACCCAAATGCCTGAGTCATCCCAAACTTTGTCTAAAATTCTGATACGTGACTGACTCCATCCCGGTAGGCGGGTTGGAATTTCCTCATATGAACAGAATCTGAAATTCATCTCGCTAAATGAGCTGGCTCGCTAAGCGGGCTCATATAAACAGGCCCTATGGACGTGGAAAAGCCCAGACAACAACACGAAGAATCAGATTGACTACATCTTGGTGAGAGAGAGATTTAGAAATTCTATGATATCCTGTAAGACATACCCTGGAGCAGATTGCAACAGTGACCATAATCCAGTTGTTGCAAAGATAAGACAAAAAAAAAAGAAAAAGATAACAAAATCCAATCGGGAACAACAATTAGACGTAGAACTGCTGAGAAAGAATGCAGAGCTGAGAGAAAAGTACAGCTTGGAAGTAAGAAACAAATACGCAGTATTGGAGGAACAACAATCCATAGACGATGAGCAATCCATACATGAGGAATGGCAAACTATCAAAGAAACACTTGTTGAGACAGCAACAGAAGTCATACCAACCAACAAAAATAGAGCTAAGCAGAAGTGGATGACGGAGGAAATCTTATTATTGATGGATAAGAGAAGGAAAAACAAGAAAAACCAAACAGAGTATAACCGAATTAACTCTATAATCAAACAAAAATGCATAGAAGAAAAAGAGTAGTGGTTAATTAAGCAGTGCGATGAAATAGAGGCCATCTTTAACACAGATAACAAGGGTGTACACCAAAGAGTAAAGGAACTATGCATATATAAAACAAAACCTGCAACAGGATGTTTAAAATCAAAGTATGGACATATAATAGCAGACAAAGATAAGATTCTGGAGAGGTGGGAGGAGTATATTGGTGAACTATAAGGAGATGAGAACCGAGATGATGAATTTGTATTTTACAATAACCGAGAGGGTCCTCCTCTTTTAAAGGATGAAGTGCGAGAGGCTCTAAAAAATACTAAAAATGGGAAAGCACCTGGTCCAGACAAGATATGCATTGAAATGATAACATCACTAGAGGAGTTCGGATTAGACCTTATAACATTTTTCCTGAATAGAATATACACAACAGGACAAATACTAGATGATCTCAAAAAATCTATCTTCATGGCATTCCCCAAGAAACCAGGTGCAATAGATTGTGCATTGCATAGAACTATCAGCCTCACGAGTCATCTGACCAAACTCCTGCTGAGAATAGTCATGGGAAGAGTTAGGAACAAAGTCAAAAGGGAAATCAGTGAAGAACAATGTGGCTTTGTTCAAGGTAAAGGAACAGCAAATGTAATATTCCTCTTAAGAAATCTCATAGAAAGAGCCATAGAAATGCAACAAGATCTTTACATGTGCTTCATAGACTACACAAAGGCGCTCGACTGCGTAAGACATGAGGAAATCATACACATGCTACAAAGTCTTAATATTGATGGGAAAGACTTACAAATTGTGAAAAACATCTATTGGGATCAAACAGCGGCTATCAGAGTAGGATCAGAAGTAAGCAAGTCCCAACATATAAAAAAGGGCGTACGGCAGGGTTGCGTATTATCCCCAGATTTATTCTCTTTATACAGAGAAATGATAACGAGGCACATTCAAGAATTGCCAGGAATAAAAGTTGGAGGACAGTGTATTAATAACATCAGATATGCTGACGACACAGTTTTGATTGCTCCATCAGAGAATGATCTACAAACATTAGTAGATATTGTCAACCGAGAAAGTAGCAAATTAGGACTAAGTCTAAATACAAAGAAAACAGAAGTTATGACAGTATCCAAAAAGGAAGATGCACCCAACTGTCATATCACCATACAAGGTAATCCACTGAAGTACATTTCTCTATTCAAGTACCTTGGGTCGATGATAACATCAGATAGCAGGTGTATAGAGGAAGTGAAAATCAGATGTGGCCAAGCTAAAGCTACATTCAAGAAATTGGAAACCTTATTAATCAACCCAAGAGTATCAATGACTGGAAGAAAAAGAATACTACAATGTTATGTTGAACCCGTTCTAACGTAAGGATCTGAAGCATGGACAATTGTGAAAGAGATAAAGATGAAAATAGAGGCAACAGAAACGTGGTTTATCAGACGTATACTTAGAATACCATACACAGCTAGAGTGACAAGCGATAAGGCTTTACAAGATGCAAATACAGAAAGAAATATATTAAAGGCCAATCATAGGGCCAAATAGACGCATTATTCAATAGGGCCAAATAGACGCATTATTCATCATATCACGTGTACCCGCATCTGGCTATATATTTCGATTCACCTTTCGGTCGCTATCCGACGTTTCATACTCCGACGAGTTTCGGACGAAAAAAGCTTTCAGTATGCTAAAGCAATGTTCCCGCTTTTTCGTGCAATAGTGAAATATATTAAAGAAAATAAGAAAGAAACAAGCAGAATTTTCTGATCACTATATGAGAAAAGAAAAGCTGGAGCATTTAATCATGACAGGTAGAATAGAAGGAAGGAAAAGTAGAGGAAGGCAACGAGAGAAGCTACTTGACAGCATCACCTGGTGGCTACAGGAAAAATCTCGAACAGACGTACTACAAATGACGCGAAATAGGCAGGAGTGGCACGACCTGACCATCAACGCCCTTAGGCAGGACACTGGATGATGATGATGAACATGGCGCACAGGCAAAAACATTAATTTTCTTCTGCTCTACACACTTTGAAAGAATTGGGACGTAGGTCTTAACAATAGATGATTTGCAATAATTTATCCTACAAAGAACTCCTACGATCGCCATCTTATGATTTTGAGATGTATTACTGTCAAGCATGAATGGCTGTAATTCACTAATTACCAAACATTTTGGGTAGGGAGTGGATTAATTATGCTATTCAATTTTTAACTCCAAAAGTGGCACATTTATAAACTCAAATGACCATTTGTAACCACTTGCACCAAATGGCGAAGCCATTAAGCAAACGCTAGCTGTCACTTTCTTCACCACTAATAACAGCTGAATGGCCTGCAAATTGAAACGCATAAACCGGATTAAGACTCTTAAAACAATCAACAAGAAGCCCAAATTGACGATAGATTGGTGCCTTAATAGTCCGGCCTCTAACTATCGTCAAAGCCGTTTACTCGCAAGTAAACATGACTGGCGATTTAGATAAGGCTTCTGTTTGTACTTTCTACCATCTCTGCGCCCTGTCATCATCCTCAATAATCTTCACCTATACTACTTCCGGTAAAACAATTGCAATCCGGTCTGCAGATACCAAATTTCTGATACATTATCACTTTTATTACACTGGCCTAGCAACTATATAGTTCTCAGTAGAAACCATAAATAGACTCAAAGTTGAGGTCCACATTACGTTGAATTGAATTCCAAACAAAAACGAACACGGAGTGTAATTCACTTTTTTGTCTGGAATTCAGGTCAATTCGACATATGTCAGTGTCATCAAATTATGCCAAATTGAGCTGAATTTCAAACAAAAACGAGCACCGACAGTGTAATTCGCATTTTTGTTTGGAATTCATTTCAATATGACATATTTCAATGTCGCCAAAATGTGCCAAATTGAGTTGAATTCCAAACAATAAAGTGAATTTCAGACAGAAATCCGCATTCTTGAATCGTTGTAAGACTGATTCTGGTTCATTGAATTTTTTCATAGATATACCCCCATATCTAACGTCCAAGATTTCAATAGTTGGATGCCAAAAGCTCTGAATGGTAACTGTGATAAAACTCGACCTACTAAAACTCGACCTAAGTCTTAATGGCCGGAATTGGCACATGAAGCCAGGGAGTGGTCCCAAAGCTTCCAAAATTGTTGAAAAAATACAACAGTCAATGACCAAACTCGATTTTGAGAAAAAGTACTCAGAACAAAGCAAAAAACACCGTTCTACTTATTTATGAAGGTTAAGTTAAAGCAATCAACCTTTAAGACCCCCCTTAAAGTTTCCGCTAGTTGTTGAATGAATTCAACAGTTATTGGTCAAGCCCCAGTCTTGTTTTAAATTCAAGATAATGTTCTAACTCAAGCATCTGCGTTAATTTAAGAAGATTATGTTGAACAATTGCCCCGTAGGACGCCCCAAAGTCATCCTGCAAATGCTAAAAAGATGCTCCGTTCTTTGTCAAAATCAAGTTAACTATGCTGTTCCTGCATTCAAACTGATTTTTAGGCGATTGCCATTGAACAGTTTCTCTTCTTGATGCCCCTTAAAGTTGTCTCGTTTATTTTTAATAAATTCAGCAATCATGGGGCAAATCAAATTCTTATTTTAAGCTTAAAGTAATAATCTCATTCAAGCATTAATGCTGATGTTAGACACAGCCAAGATCACACTTTGGAGTTGATCCTTCACAAATTTCATCAACATTATTTCCCAGTTTGTTGAAAGGGAGACAACTTTTTATCGTAAATTTAGCACAATTTTATAAATTCACGACATAACGCAAAGTATTACATGATAAATAGAAATATATCGTATTACCGTGCTCATGGAGTCTTGGTCAACAAAAACTTAAACAAAAACAATAAAGCATACTGTAATATACTTCACTGTCAATGCAAGTCAATCATAGTTGTCCTCAAAGTCAGACGTGTCTGAAATGTCATCTTCACAATAACTCTCACTTTCCTCGTCATTCTCTGATTCAAGAGTTCCATCTTCATTGCAGATTTCATCTTCATTGGGAACAAAAAAGGCCTTGCGAATGCCATTCAATCCTTTGTGGCCAAACATACTGCAAGTAAATTCCTCTATCACATCCACTTCACTATCCGACAGGGGGGATCTTCCCAAGCCAGTAAAAGAATTCCTATAAAGACAATCTTTCATAACAATTTTCTAAGGTATTTTCTTCCCCTGTCAACAATATGATGAGATGTAATCACAACCAGTGAAAGCATGCAACCTAGGCAGTGCATGCATTAAATCACCAAGATTTTTGGCAAACTTTGAAACACCAATGTACCTTCTTGAATTGTTAACAGATATACCTATAATTCGGGCGTTTGGTGGGGAAAAATGGAAATATCTCTGTGTTCTCTCTATTAGCACAGCATATAAAATAAGTAACTGCCAGTTTTATGCTGCTTCATACACTAGACTGACTGCATCACTTTTGGTTTTTGAGTTGCTCATATTTGCTTCACACAAAATTGTTAAACGGGGGAGGGGAAGGTATAGCTCATCTATAGCGTAAGTCATAGCAAGTGCTCCAAGACTTTAGGCAGGCATTGTACTTCTAGCCAGGGATGACTGCCTGAAAATGATGCATGACTAGCCAGGAAAATAACCAGAACATCACTATCATTAGCTCTTACTACAATATTGTCAGTACCAAGTTTGCTTGAATGCATTGCATGGAAACCAATCCTTGTGTCAGCCTCCTCGTGATCTCGAGCCAGTTGTTCTAAATCTTCTGCAAACACAAATTCACATTCCTAAGAAAATTTGGTGCACTCGCTATCAACAGCACAATACAGGTCTTTCTCCGAAAACAGTGGAGCATGCGATTCATCTCTAAAGTCTCCAATAAAGAATTTTAAGAATCCTGTCTTAAAGTCGCTAGAGTGCAATAGAGTCCTGAAATATTTTGGCGTCTTTTGACCAGGGCCGAAGAAAAATCGCCTGGAATCACTCTCACCTCGTGTTTGACTTTCTATGTCTTTGACAGATGACAGGCAAATGATGATGATTTGTATGTATCCAAATCTACTCTGTTTTCTGCCATCTGCATAATTTTTCTTAAAATATATTGGGTGACTCCACGTAGAGTACTTGGTAGATCTGCCAGTAAAGTATGCAAGAGAAACATCCCATCAGTTGTTACGTTAGTCACCTTATCATGAGGCACACTATGCACTTTCTTCTCTAATCCTCTCATGAGGAACGATTTCTCTGTTTTTCTCATGGAGTCGTCAAGATGAGACAATGACTGCGAGTTGGAGTGAGTGGATAGCTGAATACTCTCTCCAGGTCTATCTGTGCCTTTGCAGTTAGATATAACAAACAACCAAACAAGTCTCTTGTTCATTTTGCCTCGACCACCTTTTCAGCAGCTTGTCAACTGTTATCTTTCTTGAAACTTTCAGCCGCAAAATTCAGAACTTTCATTCGTTTAATTGGCTGTTCAAATCATGCAGCATCTTTTCTATACACTTTGACAAAGTTATATATTTTGTAATAATATGTAGAAGAGGTTCTGCAGTCTCAGCCGATACTTTTTTGCCAGTCTTCAGGTTGAACAGAGCGGTGTGTGCTAGGTTTTCATCGAATGGGTTCAATGTACTGTCAATTGACTTTGTTAATGCGGCCAAATCTTTGTTATCTCAGCACATTTGAATAGCCCATGGATCTTTATGCATCTCACTGCTAAACAAACAATGACCAGTAGTTTCCAGCAACTTATTTAGAAGCTGACCTCTTACTGTACCTACTTTAACCACCTATTGACTGCAGAGTCAGTACTGCCCAAGGCAACAATTCCTCGAATATGTCTTTCTGCACTTGCACTTATGGTTAGATCCAATGCCATGTCTACTCCTACTCGTGAGGAGTCTTGATTTCCTCCACGAATTGAAAATGCACCTTCTTCTAGCAACTCAGAAAGACCAGGATATTTATCACCAATGTTCAGCAAATCAAGCGCATACATTGACATCCACCGTGCTTAGTTTGGATGATTTGCTGAAAAAAATACACTTGAGATTTGAATTAATGTCAAAGCAAAAAGCTTGACATCGTTAGATCTCATTGCACGATTCAAAACAAAATACCGTTCCACAAGTGTACAATAAATCATCCAGTATTTTCCTGTTTTACCCTGATTCCCTGACAGTCTCTTTACAGTGCTGATCGTAAATCTTTGCAAGCTCATTCAGTTGGGGTGGAACTTCTAGCACTTTTTAGCTTCCCACTCTTGTAATGTTGCTAAGGTGTCTTCTTTAATGCTGAAATCTTCAATAAACTTTCGTAGGTGTAAGCCGTGAAGAGATGTTGCAAGTAGAGCATGCAACCTTCTACAGCGATTGTACATCTTCCCTATATGGAACATATTCAGAGAACCTTCAGCAAGACATCCAGATTCTGAAAAGACATATGGACCACCCAATCCTTCAATGATCATTCCATGCGATGAGAAAAATGACTTGAATCGTCTTCCAACGTTTGGATAACATAATTAAATTAATTTTGATAAAGTACGGAGTTTTGCTGATGACTGAGCATCTATTTATAACATTCTTACAATTGCAATAATAAAATTACAGTTCAGAGCTATTGGCCTCCAACTGTTGAAATCTTGGAAGTCAGAGGCCAGACATAATGTGTTAAATACATGTATGAAATCAGCGGTGGAAGAGGAGAGGACAAAGACAATCATCAAGGAGTACAGGGTTCATATTCGTCTTGCCTAATATCTATTCTGACTTTTCCTGATCTTTCTATTTAAAATGGTATCTCCCCTGAGTACATATCAGAAATACATAATATTTTTCCTGACAAACCACTCTTACAAATGATGCGACCAACCCATCTTTCATTGAACACATTCTCTCAATTTGGCTAAGAAAAGGAGACTCTCTGGTGAACTGCTGTTTCAAATAGGAATAAAAATTTCAAAACTGTGAAATGTGCAGTTATGCCTATTAGGTACCAAAGAGCTCATATGCGTGGATGATATAAATTTCTGAATTTTTCCTGACGCTCTTTGGGTTTCAATAAAATTTCCTGACTTTTCCTAACTTTCCGAAGAACACAGTTTTCCAGACATTTCCTGACCGTATGAACCACTGAGTATATCGTGTCCAATAGGAATCTAGGAGGTGTGGAAGTCAGAAGCAGTAATTGGCGTGTGAAATCTAGAGTTTTCAATAACAGTTGATGTGGTCTGGAATATGCCCATATCTCAGAACTTCATAAATCAAACTATGATAAACGTCACCAAATGTGTTTCTAAGATTCAGTAAGGTGATAACTAGGGAATGTTCCTTGACATCCACTGTATTGATTATATTTGACATTTGAGTTGAGTGCACCAGGGTCCTTGGTACTTCTCGGGTGAATCTATTGTCAATTTCGTGTTTAATGTAGTTGTTCCATGATAGAAACTTGAAGATTGCGTTTCTGAAATATGATATAACTATCTTTAATGGCACAGATTCCATTGCAGTTGCGGTTGATTGAAGACGTGATGGAACAGGACACCATTCTTATGCATCAAGATTGTGCATGCATTTTTGACCGTAATGATAATTCACACTACAGCAAAAAAGGAAAGCATTGGCCAGTGTAATAAAGTGTAGCATGAAAAGCAGATTTCAAAGTAAAATTGCAAATTTGGTTATTTAAGAACAATAATAATACTATAATTTATACATGGTGAGCAGAATAGATCATAATACCATAGATGGAGGCTAATCAAAATTAAAGTCTACAACGTACACACATATCATGTTGGACCAAAACTAAAGCCCATACAGTCCTACATATCATTCACTTTCCGTTAGATTTCCTCTACTTTCTGAAATTCTTCATCAAAGGGGACATCCCTTCCTTGCAAACTGCTGTCATATCCATTCAGTGCTCCAAATATCAGGGTACTTCTCATGCACTTTCCCAGATAATCAATTAAAAAACAAAAAAGCGCTATGTGCATATGCTGATTGTGAGGTCATTTCTGTCTTCTACACTTGACTGAACAATTTTGCATGACTATGACTACCGACCAGGGAATTGATGTAAATGCCATATTAAACAAACCAAACATGATAATTAGAAAAGAGACACACTACCAGAAATTTGTTTTCATGAAGGACATCCATTATGAACATACAACAAATATGTCGAGAAAACTTGAATCTATCTCGTGCTTTGAGCTTTTACAGTTAAATCAGTGTCTTTCAGGACTTCTTTCACTATATCACGAACACAGTCCCAATCCAAACCATCCCCACTAGATCCTAAACGCCCCATACAAATTTCTTTCACATTATTAGCAATGCAATGTTCTTTCATATCACCAAGAGCAGATCTAAGATATTTATAGCATCCTCTGTCCCACCATTTATCTCTCGTCACCTAGAAAATGGCATAATAACATTATGTTATCACAAATGATAGAAACAATCTTATGACTGATAATGTTGAGAAATCATGAGAAGCTACAAAATGACAGTATGAGACCATGTTAGATCCGATCACGGGTATCAATCATATTCTCGCACTTTCAATAATAGCTCAAACCAAACTATCAAACAATACGTCCAAAATTCATCCATTCAACACATGTTGGAAAGCAATTTTAATCGGGGGAGGGGGCAATATGGTCCAACAAATGCTGAACCACAATATTCAACGTCTTAGACAACTTCGGGACAGCTATGATCACAAACGCACTACTCTAGAATCACTTGGCCCAGCTAAACAGTGACAAGACACTGTCAATACACATGGCTACATTTATGAAAAGATGCAACACTGCCGCAATTTTAACAAATTGGAAATTGTCAGGAATCAAAATTATCAAAATGAATCATGGAAAGATGTGAAACTGGATTAGAAAAGGTCAATTTACAAAGAAAGATGTATTGCACCATCAAGTTCCAGATGGAAACTATTACTGCGCGTACAACGGACGCTACCCGACGCTGAACTCCAACGCTACCCAAGAAACTAATGTTGAAGAAGATTTCGTAGAAAGGGAGATCGACACACAAAGTGATCACGTTGATGATGTAACTGATCATGAAGATACAGATATTGATCAGAGTACTCTGCTATAAGTCGAGGAGATGAAGCAGATGGTATTGGAAAATGGGAAGAAGACAAAGAAACAGTCATGAAAGATAGAAGTTCACAATCTAATATATATTTAAACAGAAAAGCAAAAGGATTTATTAAACTTTCAAATAAAGCAGCACTACCGATAAAAGATTCTTGTGGAAAGAGCTTGGGTATCAATGAAGTAAACGAACTGATTTGTGCGTCAGCGTGGGTTACAACTAAGATGATTGATAAAAAGGTCATACAAAGACAACAGAGAAAAGGGAAACAACCATTGTGGAAAGCAAACTTGAAAAAGATATTAAAGAGCTAAGGATTGATCTATCAATGCTTACAGAGCTAACCAGATATAATGGCATGAGTGAAAAAAAAGTAAAAAAAATCAGGAGAAAATATTCAATTAGAAATGATGATAACATCATCACTGCAAAAGAAGAAGTCAGGCAACTAATAAACGAAAAAGCTCAAAGAATAAGAAGATTTGAGAAAAGAGTGAAACAGTTCAGATAGAATAGAACATTTACAACTGACATCAAGAGATTCTACAGAGAGCTTGAAAAGAAAAGGATTGAGGCTAATAGACTGCCAACAGCTGTTGTAACAGAACAGTTTTGGAAGCTAATCTGGGAGGATGAAAAGCACCATAATGAAGAAGCTGAGTGGGTAAGGAAACAAGAAGAATTAGGTCAAAAATTCTAAGAGCAAACATGGCCAGCCATAGAGAAACAGGAGGTAATATTAGCTATAAAGAAAACACATAGCTGGAAATTCCCCGGTTATGATAAAATATCAAACTTTTGGTTAAAAAATTTAACATCCCTAAATGAAGATATTGCTTGCTGCTTCTCAAATATTGTAAAGAACCTAGAAGAAAGCCCTTCTTGGCTAACAAATGACATAACGTACTTACTTCCCAAGTCAGAGGAAACTATTGACCCAAAGAATTACAGGCCAATCACATGCTTACCAACAATGCACAAGGTCCTAAAATCAATTATTGCAGATAGAGCTTACAACTTTCTAAACGAAGATCAAGCATTCCCAATTGAACAGAAAGGGTGCAAGAAGGGGTCTTATGGTTGTGAAGATAAGTTACTTAGTAACAAAATGATTTTGGAACATTGTAGAAAAGGTGCATTGATGACCTACCGGGAACAATTGCTTGACAAATTGCGGTGTATGAAAGTAAAATTGAAAAAGATGGAGATAATCAAGAAAAGAAAGAATTGGTCCTCGTCTGGTATTGATGGACTACAGAATTACTGGTGGAAAAAGTTTAAACCTGCGCAGCAAGCATTATATAGGGCCTCACGAAGGCTCAAAGAGAATCATAGTTTGATACCAGACTCGTTTCCTGCCAGATGCACAGTAATGTTGCCGAAGACCAATGAGCTGAGTAACATAACAGAGCGAAGACCAATCACATGCTTGAATACATCCTACAAGATCTACACAGGGAACATCGGAAAGTATATGAGGGACCATGCCTTCAATAATGGAATTTAGGACGAAGGCCAACTAGGTGGCGATGAGGAGGTTCTAGGTACAGTGCATCAATTGCTTATTGACAATGGTATGATGGAAGAGGTGAAAACATATCATAGAAACCTTGCAGTTGTTTATTACGATTATAGAAAAGCATACGACAGTGTCCATCATGACTGGGTGATGCGGGTTTTTGACTGGATAAGGATTCCAAAAGATGCTACGTTGGTACTGCAAGCACTTATGAAAAAGTGGACAACAAGGTTAGAGGTATGGGACGAGAGTAAAAAGTATGCTAGCAGATGGAAAAACATTTCTTGTGGTTTCTTATAGGGAGATAGTTACTAGCCAGTTAGGTTTTGTTTCACAGAGATACCGCATTTTATTGTCTCAAACAAGAGGATATAGGAAGGGTTCGCCAAGAGAAACAGAAGTTAAAAGAACTCATTGTCTCTTCATAGATGATTTGAAGGTATATCAAGAAAATCGTCAGCAACTGAAGGCAGTGAATGAGATACTGCTTCAAGTGAGTAATGACACAGGTGCTTGCTACGGGATATCGACATGTGTAGAAATAGTATTTAAGCACCGAAAGATGATTAAAGGCGAGGGACTTACGGTTCTAGACAAAAGAGTGAGAGCATTAGATCCTGATGAGAATTATTTTTACACATTTTTGGTAGTAGAGCAGGCAGGAGTTAAAATTAAGGAAGTGCTAGTAAGGGTTAAAGTTGAGATGCAGAGTAGATTGAGTACATTGCTAAATGCAGAGCTGTATGATAAGAACTTGATTAGGCAATTAACACTAAGGTGATACCTGCGGTGGCTTGTGTAATGAATGTATGTCCTTTTCAAAAGGAGAGATTGAAGAGCTAGACCAGATGATAAAGCGGGAGTTTAGAAGTGGCAGCATGTTAGGGTAACAATCAAGTGAAAAGAGACTATATTTACAACGGAAAGTTGGAGGAAGGGGGTTAAACTCTTCAAGAGCTAAACTAAGATCAGGGTAGCCTGTTATATGGCAACATCAGACAGAAGATGGAGTAAAGCTGCGTTGGAGCATGAAAGATTAAAAGATTACAACTTGTTGAAATTACAGCTGAGGAAATGGCAAATGAGGTTGGACACACATTGAAATTTAAAGATGAAGGAATAGAATTAACCGGAGAACTGCAGTGTGGACACTGGAGAAAAAGTTGGAAACGATCAAAGATCTGTTGAAGAAAGGAAAAGAAACTTCGTTAGTTGAGAAGTATAAACAAAAATCATTTCAAAGTGAGACGTTCAGCAAGCAGGAACTGGAATGCCATATGTGGTTGGAATGTAATTTGGACCCCAAGAAAACGGTGGCAATGGTGAACTTACAGGAACAAATGGTTAAAATGAAAGAATGCAAAGTTTAAAGAGGAATAGCAGATGGAGAAGACATGTTTAGATTATGTGGGTTGTTTCGAAAGACAGTTCAACACCTGATGGCCAGTTGCCAAACGTTGGGTGGCAAAGAATATTTACGAAATCACAACAGAGCACTGATGGTTATAGCTGTAGCACGGGCGAGGAAATATGAGCTAATTCATGAAAACGTAGTTTGGTACAATCAGACGTGGGAGAAAGGAAACGTCTTAGAGAATGATAAGGAGAAATTACTTTGGGACTTTGAGTGCAAAATGAGACAGAGCAGTTCGGCTAGAAGGCCGGATCTAACACTTGAAGACAAGGAGAGGAAACGAGTCTGGATTTGTGACATGGAAGGTCCATAGGAAAATATCATTGAAGCAAAGGTGAAAGAGAAATTGGATAAATACCAGTAGCTAGCTTTCGAAATGAGGGAAAATCGGGGTGAGTACAGAGTTGAAATTGTCCCATTGGTCATTGGATGTCTAGGAAGAGGAGTTGGAATATTACGGAAGAATATTCAAAATGTATTAGACACTGAACCTAAAAATTTGAGAACAGAGTGAAAGGGATGCAAAAGACAGTGCTAATGGACAGCGAATCAATTATGAGGAAAGTACTGTCAGAAGTAGTGCAACTGCAGTGAACATTAGCAACTCAGACTGTCATGTACATTGTAAAATGACTAGACTAACAAACTTTGGTAGTCTTCATTATTGGCTTAATTTAGCTGTTTGTAAATATGTATAATAAATGAACTTTGTGGAGGGAAGAATGCAGCTTAAGCTATAGTTTGATTTGTTGGCAATGAAGCTACTGAAAGTGGAACTACTTGGTAGTTCAAAGCATCTATGCATATACTCTCAAACAATGTTATCAAAGTTTTCAACTACCCATGTTTTTTGCCTAGGTCTGCTATAGTAAGGTGCCAAGAGATATTACAGAGGAGGGAACAAAACGATGATACGATTGATTATTCTTTGGATGCAAAGGAGTATCATAATTTTTATTCAATAAGTCATTAATGGTGTCCAATGCGATAGTTTTAGTCCAATACTATAGGTAGAGATAAAGAAATATTGACCAAGACACTTAAATGACCAACCCAGTTTAACGATTGGAACAAGATGTCTATTAATGACGGGCTCAGGTAGGAACAGTACAGATGAAGTTGTAGTCTTCTTACTTCCAATTGAGGAACATTTGTCTACACGAATAATTATGTCTGCCCAATTACACCATTTTGAAAAATGATTAAGAAATAGTTGACTCTCATGAGCTAGACTGATAATAACGACTGAATCATCAGCAAATGGAAGCCAATGCAAAGGGTTGAGATAGTTTGCAATGATAACAATTATCTCCAGGTAAAGTAATTCATTTTATATAAAAATCAATGCGAGAATTACGTTTCTCCCTCTGAAAAAAGGATATTATTTGAATGCATCTTCCTAATGCAGCAAAAATTATGTTTAACAATGACCCACATTTTATGGCACATCATAGCACAGCACAGCACAGCACAGCACAGCACCACTTTTGATAAAATGCATTATGAAATACAGTCATACCACGGTGAAGCACAGATGAAACACATTTAAGCAGGTAAGGCATGGTGCAGCACGGCATATCATGTGCTACAGGTTTTAGTTAGTGTTGCAGCTTTGTTCTTGATGAAAAACTAATCAATCTATATGATTTCAGTAAAAATATCGTATTTTCTATAAAAGGACATGGCCTGCGTAAATCTTTGAGGTAATAATGTAAGTTGACAAGTTCATAAAGTAACAAAGTTCCTACAAAAATCTGGTACAAATTTAAGGTGAAAAGAGGAGCACATACCAGATAATAGATGTAGCAATCCTTATAAGGAACCATTGCAGCATTTCCAGGAAGAACGCCTGAAAATGAGGTGTCGTGATAAATTTGTTGAAATGGAAAATGCACAGGTCAAACCTCAATAACGTATTACTACTTGGAAGTCGCAGCATAAGTAGTAATTCGCTAAACAGAACGAAGAGAAGAAACATGTTTAAAATTTTCACAATTTTTGAAGCTCATCTTTTCACAATTTCTCATCTCATCATTTGAAGCTCTCAACTTTCGAAAGTTTTGAACCTTCCTGGTCATCTAACGTTGCACCACTAGTGAAATTTAAACGAATGTATGACTGCTGGATTTAGAAGACTGTAATAATCAAAAGCGCTAATAAGTAATTAGGCAGTAAATGATTATAGGCTGCGCACAATAGCAATTAATATAATATTATATTTTTATCATGAGCTAATGAAATGGCATAAAAACACAACTTAAGTAACTTAATATTCTTAGATTTACGACTGCCCCCCCCCTCCTAATGTAAGAAGTATAAAGCGAGAGGCAAAAATAGACACGCTCTTAACATTGAAGTATAATTTCTCTAATCAATCAATCAAAACTACACACTATATACAATGACTAATTGGTCATGTGACAATCAGGTGAAAAATCACATGTTCCTAATACACTAATTGACCAGGGCACAAGAAATCTTAACTGAAAGTGTACCATTAGATTCCTCATATATTTATGCATCAGGCAATACACTGTCCAATAGCCTTGTGTCAGTTTGGGGGAAAGACAGCTGCATGAAACTAGGGACTATATGGTTATGTTACTTTTTTGCACAATATATATGTTGCTTCACATGTGAAAATAGCTCATGTCCTTGTAATAAAAATATGTATAATATACTAATAGTGTACCTTCTATCACTTGATATTACGTCATGAATCATCATAAGGGAACAAATAATTGATTAAGAATGTGAAAACAAAAAAAATATAAAGAACACAGAGAAAACGGCAATATAAAACTTAGTCAGTAGGGTATAATACAGTTTCTTATACTTAACTCACATCTAAACTAAATAATGATATATTTTGATACTGTTTCTTTGGCATATACACAGAGGTATATCTTATTATGAGTGGAGAGTACTTCTGATCAGCTATGTTGCCATCATTTTGCACAGTATGCAAGCCATGATGGTGCTTACAAATATCAGTGGCTACCTCATCCAATTTTCCATCTTATTTATGATATGATCAGTTGGGATCTTCTGGACAAAAGAATATTTGCTGGCAAATCTACTTGTTGGTAATTCTACATTCTCATTTTTGAGAAATATTTGTACAATTGCCGATCAGATATTAACATCAATGCTTTACTTTGGCTAATTTCTACATGTATTTATATACATATGACTGTCAGGGGTTAACTTTATCCGTGTGGGATACAATCATCACGTGTGGACTAAATATTCCCAGAGGAACAGAAGTACAGGATGCGACAACATTGATGTTAGCTCAGTTCTTTCTATGCCCTTCCTCTTGAGGTCCTAGTAGACCTAATGAAATGCCGACTGTTTCAGGTGAACTATATCCATCCTGGCACCAAATCATTAGGCTGACCAACAGAACTATAAATGACTAACTTATTTACAGGTAAATAGATAGATGAAAAGTGAGATAGATGGATAGATCTGAAATACTTGGTACCATATTTCTTGGTTTTGCAGTATAAAAAAGGAGGGATGCGGGTGTCATACAAACAGTTCCAGAAGTTAACACAGCTGACCTGTTGGTTAACACAGCAAGGTTTCTAAATACTTTCTAAACTTTAAAGCAACAGATACTAACTCCAAAGTTGGGTTCACATGCCCTTCTTCTGCAGTAGGGTCAGTGTCTGGCATGACAAATATATCCTCCTGGGGGTGCAAGTCCACTGAGGTGAACTCAGGGACAACTACTACCTTATCTATGTTGACAGCGCAAGGCAGTTTTTCACCGGTGTCAACTTTGTGCAAATGCAAGAGATCAGAGCGTGTGTACAGATGACAAATGACTAGATATGGACCGTCGTAGTTGCAAATGAAGCGGGGTATTGTGTTAGGGCCAAAAGGCAAGCAGTCTTTGCGAACATAAACAAGCTTTCCATTAGGGATATGCAAATCTTGTGAAGCACTGTCATAGATTTTGTGCTGACAACGGTGTAGATCAGACATGATGTTGCAAAAATTATCTTGCGTATCCTTCATTCTTGCAACTAATTGCTGCGCATAGTGGTCTGCTGGTAGGGTATCTGGAGGCAGCTGAGGTGACAGCCATTCCAACAAAAGGTGCATCAGGACCAAACACGAGAAACAATGGCGTGATATCACAAGTGCTGGAGATATATGATGTATTATGCGCATAGACAGCAGGCTGTAAGAATTTTGCCCGATGGTGTTGGTAATGCTCGATGTACATTCCTATGGCACTATTCAGAAAGCGGTGAACGCACTCAGTAGCACCACTGAGGCATGGCCTGTAACCAGAAAATACATGTCTAGAAGACAGTACGTTTGTAAGCCTATGCAGAACAGTATTGAGAAATTCGCCTCCACTATCACTCTGTAAACTGGAGGGAAAACCAAACAGTAAGAAGGCCTCATGAAACAACGCATGTGTGGTAGTGGTTGCAGTCTTTTCTGGAACTGGAATAGCTCGTAAATAGTTGGAATAAGGACAGAAAGCGGTAAGAATCCATTTATTACTAGAAGCAGATGAAGGAAGTTCCCTACACAGTCAACACCTAAAGTATGAAATTGATGTTGGTACAAATGCACCTGCATTGGACAGTGAGGTTGGCTCAATGCTTTGAACCGAATGCAGTGTGGACAGCGTTGGATCCAGTTACAGACATGCTTAGATAAATTGCGCCAATAAAAATCACGGAAAATGGCATTGTAAGTAGCACCATGCCCTTGATGCGTACCTAAAGGGGAATCATTGTATGATAGCAAAACATGATGCTGTAATTCAACGTCCGCTGGAACAAAGAGGCACAAATGATCCAGAGTTTTCACAAATTTGTTGGAATAAAATAACAAACCATCAATATGTTTCGTGCGCTTTGCAATACTGGTGGCCCATTTCCGAACTTTGGGGTCATACAGCGGAATAGATTTTTGTGAGTTGTCAGACATAAGAAACTGCACCAGGAGTGCTAACCAAGGATCTTTACATTGTTTCTGCACAAATTCTACCATGTTGAAATTGAGTGGGTGCAGGTGTTTGAAATTGTCAGGCCAGCGTGTAGACTCAGGCAGATTTTCCAGCAACTTTGAGTGGGACCTGCTACAGGGATGTCCACTGCGGTGGCGAGCAGGGTGTGATTGGAGTTGGCTTGTGGGAGGAAGATGGTAGAGCTGTAGCGCTGAGAGGTGTTTGTGTAGAGTAGGTGAGATTTAGACAAATGAGGGGGCTGTTAAAAGGCTGAAGCTCTGGCACAGTTAGCAGAAAGGAAGATACCTGTGAAGGAAGAATGACAAGAATATGAGCCTCGGGATGTGGAGTAGGCAAATGCATGCAACTTAAAGCATCCAGCACAACATTGGTTTTACCAGGGCAATGCTCAATGGAAAAATCAAATTCAGCCAAAGAGAGGCACCACCCAGCAAGTTTTGAGTTTTGAGGAGCAATTGAGGCTAGAAACTTGAGATTAGTGTGGTCGGTGATGATGCGAAATTTGTGACCGATAAGATTGCTCTAAAGACCATGTGACAGCAAACAGTTCCTGGTGGGCTGTAGGCAAACGGGGTTATGTGGGAGTAAATGCTTTAGAAGCAAAACAAACAGGCTGAAGGATGCCATAAGAGGTCTTTGGAAGCATACTAGCAATGGTCCGAATTTGCAGTATGATGCATATCGCAATACAAAAGATGTTCTGAAGTCTTTCCGTTGTAAACAGGAGGAGAAGCTACAAGACCATCTTATATCACAAGGCTCTTTCTTCTCTGCAGTTACATCTCAAGCACTTCATAAACTTAATTCCATATGGTCCTCTGCTCACGGACATTTGTCCTAGAATATTTTTTAATTTTACGATAAAATACATGAATAATACCCTTCCGACTAAGGTAAACCTCTTCCGATTGTTCCTTTTATCAAAAGCCAGAATATCTTCTTCACGTTGTAGCTGGATGCTCCACATATCTTAATGACGGCTGCTTTACTTGGCGTCACAACTCAATGCTTCAATTTATTGCAAATTCCTCTATGTAGATCTCCCTGGCTTTATTGCCCCTTCACTACTTTCTGGATATTCTCTTCGTCCTGATATTCTCCTCGTTATCTCTAAAAATATGCCTCTATATTTTGGAATTGGCTGTTGGATAAGACTCTAACAACATCAATTTGATAACGTTAAGTTTATCAGTCTGTCTGTTAGCACTTTAGGAGTCCTTTTTCTTCAGTCAAATGATTTTCTTATCATGCTGAAAGAGATTGGTTTTGATGACAAACACATACACTGTATTACAAGGGCACAAACAGGCATTGCCATACGATCTACACGCTATGTGTTTTGCAAAACGAGGGAAAGAACTGGAAAGTACCGAGCTTCTATTTATTTAATTAACCTATATTGTTGCTGCTTAGCACTATTATTGCAATTACCTTTTTTGTAAGAACCATTTTATTGTAAGAACCATTTTGCATTGTATTTCGTAAAAGTATAAAACGTGATTCAAATAGAGAGCGCTCTTCTCAAAATGTGTGGTGTACTATTAAGAACTATTTTCTGGATCTCGCTAACTGAGGGTTCTCCAGGAATTTTCTTAAGAATGGAGAAGTTTATTTATTTATTTTATTCATTTATTTTAAAATTCTTTACCCAGGGATACAATTCAGTTCGAATAACTGTTCTACAATGCACCCTGCAGCTAAAAATGAAAATAACCTATTACAACAATGGTCTAAAGGAGTAAATATACAACATACCTATTGATAAAAACTTGAATAGAAAAACAAGATATTAAAACCAGCTCTCCTTGAATATTTTCAATTATGAGCTTTAAGTTTGACTTTAAATGATTGGATGGAAGGAGCTAACTTGATATCAGAATGGAGTTTGTTCCATGTATCAACTCCGCAGAAAGCAAACGAGTTTTGACCATATGCTGTTCTCATTCGAAGTTTAACTAGATCGCATTTCGTATTTCGTAAGAGCCGATTGTGAACATCAGATAATCGGGAGAAGATCTGACAAAGGTTGTCGGGAGCAAGTCTATTAAGGGATCTATATACCATGGTAGATGGTATATAAACCTATATTTTTAGATACCTATATTGTTAGATGTTTCAGGTTTGTTGTCACCTTTCTTATGTTTACTTTCTTCTGTGTCTTTGATAAACTTTGAACTATTGTGCCAATGTCGATGGTGTCTTGTTTTGTTGTTTTTGTGACCAAATGATGCTGTCCATAAGTATTTCAAGTTCCTTGCTTTTATTTTTCAAAGTTAAGTTGTCAGTCATCGAGGAAATTGATTCGACTCATATACTCCTGAGCATTTGGTGTGATTCATTGATGGTACCCACCAATGTTGCAATAGAATTTCGCATGGTTATTGGGAATTCTGAGTCTCTCAAAGCTTTAGCTTTCGAAATGACATAATCTTCCAGAAATGGAATGTTGAAACTAAACCTTTTTCGACAGGGAGAGATTTGGATGACCATTAGTTTCACTATCGTCCCCATTGTCATCATCATCACCATCATCATCATTGTAACCATCACCCTCACGAATGGTATATGGGCAACTTGGACCATTATCATTCTCAAGTTGGTACGAAACTTCCGTTCTAAGTTCTTCATATATAAAGCAAGAGTCATTGTCTCCTTTGTTTATGTCAACAAGACCTGCCTATTTCCACTCTGAAAACCTCAATGTTTCAAGCGCATCTTTTTCACATTGGCCATACTCACTGCACGCATATTTAATGGTCTCTTCCTTCCAAGATTTCCACTTTTGCAGATGGTATTTAGAATACGCTTCTATACTTCACTTTGCTTTGGCCCTATAACGGTATCTTCTCTATTGAAAATTTTAGAACTTTAAAAAATCTCTCATCTTGGTTCGGTTTATGTTCCCTCCAAAGTCTCTTGGAAGCAACATTTGAGGCTGGAAATGTTTCTATCGCAAGTAGCATTATGGCATTTATGACTATATGAAAACAGGTTTTAAAATACGAGTGCTGGCCAGGGGCAGACTCAGAAAGGCCACTGTTACACGTAAATAATTCGCATTGGTACACTCGTATCTAGCAAAGCTAGTGATCCTACTAATCCTCTGAGCCTCCACGTTACAGTCACAATCTACAAACATTGATTGCATCAAGAATAGTGGAAACTTTATCAACAATTACCTTCGCACCATAGGTACCGATCTTGCCAGAAATATTGAAGGAACAGTGAGCCCAAAATCTGGTACACTTCAAATTAAACGCCCAGAACAAAATTCAGATTCGTAGACAATGGGCCAGGACAGTAGGGAGGCCATTGCCAATACTGCTGATTCCAAGTGCTAAAATCATTTCACGTTACTGTCTAAAACTGGCCTTGCCATTCTTAGAAAATTAAATTGCTATAATTCGTAATACATCATTTGAAATGAGCATACTTACTAGGGTTGCACCCATTCATACAAAGAATGATAAAGTCGAAAAATAAAAGTATCAGTGAACATCAGTCCAGTCCGTCATAACTAGGCCTGTCCAAAAATTTGTCTATAGTCAGCTGTACCAACAGTGGAACTCAAATAACCGGCTTGCCACTGAGCAATTTGGCTTCCATGCCTTGTACTTCTATCAAAAATGTCAAAATGCAGAAATACGGACTGGACAATGGTCAGCTTGATGGTTTAGTACTGATTGACTTAAGAAAAGCATAGGAACCATGCTGCTGGTTTTGAGTGATAGAAGAGCAACAAATTGCCCCTAAATGTTGCTAGAACAAAAGCAATGGCAAAATCAATGAGACAAAAGAAAAAGCAAGTAGATGAGGAACGAATACATAGTATCCAAACTGCCAAACAAGTTGATAACAACCTTAACTGGAAAGGTCATATCAAAATCTTTTCAACAAAAATCAGTACAGCCATTGGTATTCTAAGACATTTCATACTGAAACTGTCGAGCCCCACTGTAGAATCTGTCTCTCTGTTCGGGGAAACTGATACAATTGAAAAATTCCATTCATAAAGACTTCAAGATGTAGCAGCACAGATACATACAAAGAGCAACTTTAACGCTGATGCTAGGCCACTTCAAACGCTCTGGGACTGCAGATAATTAAGGATTTGATTGATACCGAAATTAACAATTTGATTTACAAGACCCTTAATGACCTAGCAAAAGAGTATCTAATGGACTTAATTCTGCGATATTTAAAACGCCACTGGCAGGTTCTACGCAAGACCAATATAACTTACAACTGCCCAAGAAAACATTTGAAAGTGGGCAAAAAAGTGTTTCTCTTTCAGATGTGCACAGGGGTGGAATACCCTTCCAGGTGAAATCAAGCAAGCATCATACTTCCAAGAATACAAAACAAAAACAAGCTTGCTTTTCAATTTTAAATTTTCTAATCTGTTAACATAATATCTAGTAAATCAGCTGCTACAGCTATATGTTCATATCATAGAATATACGAGTTGCTTTTCTTTATCATTTTATTTTGTTAATGAAAGGGAAGGCCCCTCGCAATTAAGCATTTGCTGACGGGCTACCCTGCTAACTGTTTGAAACTGAAAAATGA